>JAYESA010000014.1:135070873-135075873 GCA_036927795.1 Iris macrosiphon
ACCTAGAAGTTGACTAGTTTAACTTTTTTTTTTGGAACCTTGTATTGATGTTGTATTCCATATCTAGGTCTTCGAGGCACCGTATCAGACATCGGTGAGACTATTCATTGGACTTCAGGCGAGTACATTCTCTGATAGTTTTTCATTTATGATATCCTCTATGTTCATTGTATCTAGTATAGATATCCTTGTTCTCTTGACACGATGGTTACATGGATTGGTATATCTAGATCTCGTTATGAGATGTTATTTCTTGGTATATGGTGTATCTTGTACAAGCCTTATTTTATTGATTATCTTGTACATGTACAAACACTAATTCTCGAAAAGACTAGCTATCTTCTTAGGAAATCTCGTGCCATAGCGTACCATGGTTAGATCTATTATACCAGTCAAGGGTGGAGAGTATTTTAGTGTAGATATATGATCATACCCTCCTTGTATCAAGTCTTGCATTGAATAGTGTTAATCATACACCACAAGTATGATTAGTTAGGCCATATATCTTGTATCATGTTCTCAAGCCGATCACATGTTAAAGCTAGTACTCACACACTTAGACATTAGTATTCTTGTTCATAGACATATTGCTCATTATTGTATTTATTCCAGTATTTCCTTATTGTATATATATATCTCTTATATCTATTGTGCATCTTGTATATTCACATCTATTTACTGTTACATAGTTTTTATCATTGATTAGAACTGTTGTTAGAGATGTACTCTGCTCCTTTCCTGACTGAATATATTTTTCCCAGATGACACTGAGGACTGGTACCCTACACATTATGGACCTCTGGATATTGTGGGTCTAGAGTCTGAGACCCTGGTTCAGGAGGAACTTATCCCAACTGAGACAGATGATCCGAGTTTAGAAGCTTCTTAGTATTCTTGTACTGGATTTGTCTCCAGCTTATTTGTTAGTATTCTTTCAGACTCATTGATGTATTATTTTAGACTCATGAGTCGTATGTGACTTTTTTATTCTTTTATCTGATCCGTGCTCATTTCTATCTTAGATCTGTGATTGAGTATATTATCATTGTTGGTGGTTCATTATATTGTTAGATAGATTACCCAGACAGCGTTCTACCGTCGGTTCTGCGACGTAGGCTGGGCGTTGTTTCCTACTTGTTTTCGACTTGTACCCATGCAGGTCAAGCTTCGCAAGTTATACGATATCGTGGTAGTGCGACAATTTAGTTGTACTACTGCGAGCCTGGGATAGGATATAAGATATAGGCTGAGATACTCAATCACACATAGGAAAATTCTTTTGATTCAACTATTCTCCATTGATATTGATACTTGATCTCTTAAACTGTCATTTTCTTAAGTATCTTACATCATTGATTCTTTCTTCGCTTTGTCTTAGGATGCCGCCTAAGACTAGATCACAGTAGGGGAGAGCAGCTTCTGAGAGGTCTGCGATATCCCGAGGGCCTGTACCAGTCACTTCTTCGGTGATTGGAGTGTCAGCTACTTTCGGAGGTCCACCACCTACTCAGAGGACTGTGCCAGCTGTATCTGAGGGGTTTCCACCTCCACCTCCTGTGCTAGCAGAGGCGACACAGATGTTTACACTGTTTCATGAAATGCTCGAGGCACAGAGGGATCAGTAAGAGGCATATCAGAGGCATACCGATATTCTACTACAGGGCATCGAGAGTGCTCATCATCTTGCTCGTGTCGTAGTCGAGAGAGGAGTTCCGATCCAGCAGCAGGATGTTCCTCGGGTTGCTCAGCTTCGACCAGGCAACATTCAGGACTTCAAGAAACTGGAGCCTAAGATCTTCAAGGGGACGGAGGGCATCGTCTATGCTGATGATTGGCTCAAGGACATTGAACGTCTTATGAGGGTGTCCCGTCTTTCTGAGGATCTGAAAGTTAAGGCGGTAGGACTTCAACTGTTCAACGTCGCTCGTACTTGGTTCAGGAATGAGCCTATTCTAGTTGACGTAGGACAGTCTTGGAAGGTATTCAAGGACCTTTCAAAAAGAAGTTCTTCGCCCGGGCAGACAGGCTAGACTTGGGGAGTTAATTCGAGAGTCTCATTCAGAGGAGCATGTCTGTGGAGGAGTACGCTGCAGAGTTCGGCAGGTAGAGCCAATTTACAGAGTATTTGATGAGAGAGCCAGAGGTTCGGGCTATTCATTTTCGTGAGGGTCTAAACTGGGAAGTGAAGATCCTTATTCCGTCTTTTTATGAGACATACTTGGAGATACTTGCGGAGGCATGCAAGGTTGAGCGAGAGTTGGGTTTGAAGCCCAAGAAAGACCGTGATTCTTTCCTGGGGGCAAACAACAGTGCAGTATCTGCAAAACGTCCTCATTTTCAGCCTAGGCATTTCCAGAAGCAGCAATAACACCAGACTCCAGCTAGGGCACCATTTTATCAGGCATCACAGTAGCAGAGACAGTTACAGCAAACTTTCTGCCACTACTGCAAGAAGCCCGGCTACATCTGGGAAGTTTGCAGGAGGAGGTTGGGAGTTTGTTTGTATTATGGTATTGAAGGGCATCAGCTGAGGGAGTGTCCTTCCAATCCTCGTCATGCAGTTCAGGGAGCAACTTCAGCTTCGAGGGCACAGATGAGACCACCTGCAGTACAGCCAAGGGGACCTTTCCGACCCAGCAGCAGCGTTATGTTCAGCATCAATAGCAGGGAGGTGCACGTCAGGAATGAGCGTTTGCTATGACTGTCAAGGAGGATGAACCCATCGGAGATGTCATCGCAGCTTCTATTCTTCTTGATTCCATTCCAGCTTTAGCTTTGTTTGATAGTGGTGCTTCCCACAATTTTGTATCTATTTTTTTTACTCTGAAGCATGGTTTGGTAGCTGAGTCTTTGCTTAGGACTTGCAAGATCATGATCGGGGGAGGCATTATCCTGGTTAATGATATTTGCAAGGATCGGAGAGTTACTCTGGGAGGCCGAGAGTTAAGTACGTGTCTACTTGTAATGCCACTTCCGAGCTATGACATTGTACTCGGGATGGATTGGTTGAGTAGGCACCATGCTAGCATAGATTGTAGAGGAGGTAGAGTTGTGTTTGGTCCGCCAGGAGAGCCAGAGTTCGAGTTTGCTAGAGGAGCTATAGAGCAGGAAGAAGGCATTATTTGTGGAGCTATGGTGGAAGACAAGGAGTTGCCGCATCCGTTGATAGCAGAGTTCTTGGATGTGTTTCCTGAGGAATTATCAGGGTTGTCGCCAGATCGAGATGTTGAATTTTTTATAGACTTGGTGCCAGGTGCAGAACCAATTTTGCAACATGTCTATAGAGTAAACAATAGCGAGCTTGTCGAGCTGAAGAAGCAAGTAGACAAATTACAAGATAAGGGGTTTATCAGATCAAGTTCTTCACCGTGGGGAGCCCCGGTATTGTTTGTACCGAAGAAGGATGGATCGGTGCGCATGTGCATTGATTACAGGGTTTTGAATAATCTTACTATCAAGAATAAGTACCCTTTGCCACGGATTGTTGATCTGTTCGATCAGTTGAGTGGAGCCAAGGTATTTTCTAAGATAGATTTGAGATCAGGCTACCATCAGGTGAAGGTGAAGCCGGTGGACATACCGAAGACTGCTTTTAGAACTCGGTATGGTCAGTACGAGTTTATGGTGATACCGTTTGGTTTGACTAATGCACCAGCAGTATTTATGAACTTGATGAACAAGTCGTTCCATCAGTATCTTGACAAGTTTGTGGTAGTGTTCATCGACGACATACTCATATACTCGAAGACACCGGAGGAGCGTTTGAGGATTGTGTTGGATGTGCTGAGGAAGGAGAAGCTATATGGAAAGTTGTCCAAATATGAGTTTTTCTTGGACAAGGTGGAGTTCTTGGGGCATATTGTGACTGGTGATGGTATTTTAGTAGATCCGAAGAAGATCGCAGCAGTAGAATCTTGGAAGACCCTGAGTTCGGTAGCAGAGATAAGGAGTTTCTTGGGATTGGCAGGCTACTATAGGAAATTTGTGCAAGATTTTTTGAGGATTGCCGAGCCAATGACCAGACTCACAAGGAAGGATGTGGAGTTTGTTTGGACGGAGGATTGCCAGATTGCTTTGAGGAGTTGAAGAGGAGATTAATGTATGCTTCTATTTTGACGTTGCCATCAGGTTCGGGATGTTTCACTATTTATAGTGATGCATCGTGGAAAGGTTTGGGTTGTGTTCTTCAGCAGAATGGAAAAGTGATTGCCTATGCATCCAGGCAATTATGTCCTCATAAAAAAAACTATCCTACCCATGATTTGGAGTTGGCAGCAGTCATCTTCGCCCTGAAGTTGTGAAAATATTATTTGTACAGAGAGCGTGTGGAGATATTCATAGACCACAAGAGCTTGAAGTACATTTTAACTCAAAAGGAGTTGAACATGAGGCAACGTCGATGGTTGGAACTGATGAAGGATTTTGATATATTATTGCAGTATCATCCTGGGAAAGCTAATGTAGTTGTCGATGCTTTGAGTAGGTATCCGGTAGCTATATTCTTGACGCAGGATCGATATTTGTTGGAGGATTTGGAAAGCTTGGACATTGAGATGATAGTTTCTGGTTGTGCTATGCAGATGTGGGGATTGCAGATACATTCAGATTTGATGGACATGATCAAGGCAACACAGTATAAGGATGCATCTCTGAGGAGTATCAGAGCTCAGGTGAGAGTAGGATTGGAAGATGATTTTATTATTGCTGAGGATGGATCTTTGAGACATGGAGTTAGATTGTGTGTGCCTAGTGGGGAGCTACGTGAGAAGGTATTGCAGGAGTGCATTGCTCTCAGTATTTTATGCATCCAGGTGCTAATAAGATGTATTGGGATATGCGAGTGAGTGTGTGGTGGTATGGCATGAAGAGGGAAGTGGCACAGTTTGTATTCAGATGCTTAGTGTGCCAGCATGTGAAAGCCGAGAGGCAGAGGCCAGAAGATTTACTTCAGCCATTACCCATTTCAGAGTGGAAGTGGGAGCACATTACTATGGATTTTG
>JAYESA010000014.1:135080873-135453373 GCA_036927795.1 Iris macrosiphon
CTTGGGATTTCAAAGAAATATAATAGAGTATGATGCGCCTCTCAATTGAGTTGCGTTCGGCGTCCGCTGCATCAGATGAGTCGCCTATACAATGAGCCCATAGATATAAATTTATCGATTTTGGAGTGTTAACAAGCTACTCTCTTTTGTAGCAATGTCTAAGAAAAATACTGCCGCTGCAAGCAGTGCTCAGCCTATTCAGAGCGATCCGACAAGTTCTGGAGAATCCGGAGGAGCGGGTTCAACCGGTATGGCGGAACGACTTATGCATCTCATGGAGGTGCAGCAACAACAAGCCGTTACGCAACAGGTGCAATTTGCTTCTCAGCAGAAGCAGATGGATACCATGATGCAACTGATTGCATCCTTGGTACCAAGCAACGGGACTGCCACTATGACTCCTGCCACGCCGCCGGCTGTGGCGGTAGAAGATGAGTCAGAAGAAACTCAGCCTTCAACTAGGAACACCTGTCGAGCAGCAGAGTTTACAAAAATGCATCCACCTACGTTCAACGGACGAGTGAAACCGGACGTGGTGTTGGGATGGATTGCTAAGCTGGAGGGACTCTTCAACCTGGTTGGCATCCGGGGATCCAAGTGAGTAGCCTGTGCATCGGTTCAGCTGGAACTGCGTGCGCATGACTGGTGGGAGGCAACTAAGCAAGGGATTTACGATGCCAATCCCAATTGCAAAATCACTTGGGAAATGTTCAAAACAGCCTTCATTGAATAATACATTCCCCGGGCCGTGCGTCAACAAAAATAAGACGACTTCAACAATCTGGTGCAAAAAAGTTTATCTGTGGATGATTATGATTCGGTGTTTGCTAAACTGGCAAAGTTTGCTGGGCACTTTCTGCCTAACCAGCAGGCGTGGTGCTATCGCTTTCAAAAAGGTTTGAATGATGAGTTGCTTAGGGACGTCATCAATCAGAAATGTCAAACCTACAGGGAATGCTACGAAGCAGCCCTGGGCAACGAGCGGATCTTTGGACGCTTTCCCCCAAAGGTCGAAGTGCAAACCCCCCGTACCAACAACAATAAATGACCTCAGGAAACGGGAGGTTCTGGAGCACAAAAGCGTCCGCACACGTCGGATCACAGGGGTCAATCTCAGGCACCGAACTGTAGCAGGTGCGACAAATCAGGGCATCGAGTAAACGAATGTCGGGTTACTGGATGTTTCAAATGTGGTCGTATAGGCCATAAATAATTTAACTGTCGAGAGGGCAAGACGAATCAGAATAACGGGAATAATTAGAATAAGGGGCCTCCAGCAAGTGATGCCAATGTTATACCAGTAAACCCGCAATGTCAGGGTGCTCAAGGCCGAGTCTATGCATTGACTCGGGATGAGGCATCTGTCTCTGAAACGGTCGTGATAGGTACATTACTTTTCAGAGAATTGCCCGCTAGAGTCTTATTTGATTCAGGTACTACGCATAGTTTTATATCTGCTGATTTTACTGTTGAGCATAAATTAGCTTCTACTCCCTTAACTATGAATCTTTGCGTAAATACACCTTCGGGAGTCGACATGTCCGCCCATGCGATCTGTAGGGATGGTTATATTTGCATCGGAGGGAGGAAGCTTTCCTTAGATGTCATTGTACTAGACATTAAGGATTACGATATTATTCTCGGGATGGATTGGTTGGGTGCTTGCCATGCAACAATCGAGTGCGCGGAGAAGCGAGTCATATTTCGTCTACCCGACGAGGCAGACTTCTACTATTCGTACAATGCTGCACCGAAGACGGCAATAGTGATATCAGCAATTTTGGTTAGGCGTATACTGCATTCGGGTTATGAAGGGTACTTAGCTTCTGTTCGAGACACCCGGCAGGAAAGTGCAAATGCAGCTCAGGCTGATGTCATAGCATATTTTCTCGACGTGTTCCCGGACGAGCTGCCTGGAATGCCTCCTGATCGTGAGATCGAATTCAGCATCGACATATTTCTGGATGCGCGACCGATATTAAAGGTACCTTATCGAATGGCCCCAGCAGAGCTGAAAGAACTTAAGGTTCAGTTGCAAGATCTGTTGGACCGAGGATACATACGACCAAGCGTTTCTCCGTGGGGTGCTCCGGTACTGTTTGTGAAGAAGAAAGATGGATCCATGCGGTTGTGTATTGACTACCGAGAATTAATTAAGGCGACCATTCGAAATCAGTACCCTTTGCCAATGATAGATGACTTATTTGATCAACTGCAAGGTGCAACAGTTTTCTCTAAAATTGATCTCAGGTCAGGGTACTACCAGTTGAAAATTAAACCAGAAGATATTCAAAAATCTGCGTTCAGAACCCGTTACGGACACTATGAGTTTCTCGTGATGTCGTTCGGCTTAACGAACGCCCCTGCAGCTTTCATGGATCTGATGAACCGCGTGTTTCGGCCGTACGTAGACAAGTTTGTCGTCGTGTTCATCGATGACATTCTAATATATTCCAAGAACGAGGCGGAACACAAGGAACACCTGAAGATCATGTTGCAGATATTACAAGAATATAAGTTGTTCGCTAAGCTCAGCAAGTGCGAGTTCTGGTTGAACAGCGTGGCGTTCCTTGGTCATGTCATCTCGGCAGAAGGCGTCGCCGTAGACCCGAAGAAAATAGAGGTGGTGGTGGACTGGAAATAACCTACGTCAGCCAGCGAAATTCGAAGCTTTCTCGGCCTAGCAGGATACTACCGTAGGTTCGTGAAAGATTTCTCTAAACTGGCCTCGCCTTTGACTCGCCTTACTCAGAAAGTGATTGTATACGAATGGAATGATGAATGCGAAGCCAGCTTTCGGGAACTTAAGCGGCGTCTTATTTCAGCTCCAACTCTTGTACTTCCAGATGGGGTAGAAGAGTTTCAGATATACAGTGACGCTTCAGGACTCGGATTGGGATGTGTACTCATGCAACAGGACAAAGTAATATCGTACGCCTACAGGCAACTGAAGCCGCACGAGAAAAACTACCCGACACACGATTTGGAATTGGCGGCGATTGTATTTGCATTGAAGTTGTGGAGGTATTATCTTTATGGTGTTGCTTGCAAAATCTTCATATATCACAAGAGCCTCAAGTATCTATTCACCCAAAGGGAATTGAACCTCCGGCAGCGGCGTTGGCTAGAACTTTTTAAGGACTATGATCTAACGATCGCTTATACTCCGGGCAAGGGAAACTTCGTTGCTGATGCTCTGAGTCAAAAGCACGTGGGCTCGTTATCTATAAACAACAGTTTACTTTGAGATATTGAGGCGATGGGCATCGAGTTTCGAGTTCGGCATCAAGGAGTGCAGCTGGCACCACTCCATCTTGAACCGAGTTTACGTGATAGAATCAAATCAGCTCAGGAGGACGATCAGTTCCTAGTGAAGGTACGCGGATTGATCTCGATGGGAAAGACGTCTGACTTTGTGGCAGGCGAAGATGGGGCCTTACAGATGAAAGGAAGGCTATCCATCCCAAGCGACCCTGAACTCCGAAGGGAAATGATGGCAGAAGCACACTACGCGAAGTATTCTTTGCATCCGGGGAGCACTAAGATGTAGAAGGACTTACGCGGTACCTTCTGGTGGCAAGGTATGAAGCGGGATGTGGCGACCTTTGTGTCACAATGCATGGCATGTCAACAGGTAAAAGCTGAACATCAGAGGCCCGACGAGGAGCTGCAAAACCTCGCTATTCCCGAGTAGAAATGGGACAACATCACTATAGATTTCATTATGGGATTTTCAAAGACGCCACGGGGGCATGATGCGATTTGGGTCATAGTTGATCGTTTGACCAAATCAGCCCACTTTCTGCCTATAAAAGTTGCGTAGAGCATCGATCGGTTAGCACAGATCTACATAGACGAGATTGTTCGATTACACAGAGTGTCTGCTTCTATCGTCTCTGACCGTGACGGACGTTTCTTATCTCGTTTCTGGACTAGCCTACAGTCTGCTTTGGGAACCAAGCTACAGTTCAGTACCGCATACCACCCCCAGACTGATGGCCTAATAGAGAGGACAAATCAGATACTTGAAGATATGTTACGGCTGTGTACGATCGATTTAAAGACTAGTTGGGACACGCACCTTCCGTTGGCAGAGTTTGCGTACAACAACAGCTACCAATCGAGCATCCAGATGGTACCGTACGAAGCACTCTATGGGCGCAAGTGTCGATCTCCAATCTGTTGGGACAAAGTCGGCGAGAGGCAGGTACTCGGGCCAGAGCTGGTGGAGCAGGCAGTCGAGAAAGTTCGCTTGATTCGGGAAAGACTTCGCACTGCGCAGAGCCGACAGAAAAGCTATGCCGATACTCATCATAGGCCTTTGGAGTTCATGGTCGGGGATCATGTCTTCTTGAAAGTGACGTCGATGCGTGGAGTGATGCGTTTCGGCGTGAAGGGCAAACTGAGTCCCAGGTTTGTCGGCCCCTTTAAAATTCTAGAACGGGTGGCAGCTGTGGCATACCGAATTGCACTACCTCCCGCCTTGGCTGGAGTGCACGACGTCTTCTACGTTTCTCAACTTCGAAGTATGTGCATGACTCGAGTCATGTAGTTAGCTTCGAACATCTAGAATTGCGCATGGATTTGTCATACTCAGAGGAGCCGGCGCAGATCCTGGATCGTAAGGAAAAAGTACATCGCAACCGTACGATGTCCTTGGTTCGCGTGCTATGGCGGAACCATACAGTTGGAGAATCAACCTGGGAAGTCGAATCGGAGATGAAGGAGAAGTATCCTTCGTTGTTCATTGAGTCGGAGATAGGGCTTGTTCTTAAGTTTTGGGTCAAAACTTTTTCTTAGTGGTATATTATGTAGTGCCTCAAATCCTGATCCGACCGGGACGAGCACTATGTAATTGGATTTGTGGCTAGTCCGTCTGAGTCATAACTTAGATCGCGGCATCTTCTTGCCATGGACGAAATGCGATGATCCTTTCCAACTCATGGAATGGGCTCTATTGAAACGAGTCCAATAATTTTCGTGTTTTGGTTGCTTGGTTTTCTTGATTGCCGCTTTGGGATTTTGATTTGGTGTTGCTTTCGATTTGCTTGGTTTTTGCTGCTGGTTTTATCGTTTGGAGCTTGGATTTTGGGAAGTTCGACAAGGAAGGATAGGCTAGATTTCTAACTCGGTGCTTGTGCTGTTTCAGGTCCGCGTAACTGACGTTTGATCGTTGCTAGCGGGATTCCTAGTTTCAGCCTCTTTTTCCTTAACCAGTGAGTGGTTTGGTCCCTTCTTTCCTACTTCTTCATGCCAATATCTCTAAGTTTTAAACGTTCACTCGATGATGCCCGGTTGGACGCCTAGAAAATCCTTAGCCACAGGCATGCCAGCCACTAAGAAAGGAACATGGGATTTATAGACTAATTTATCATATGCTTGCACACCTTATAATTTGAGCTTGTTTATAAGGAAAGTTGGTTGTTGGTGGCGGCCTGGTGCCTCGGATAGAGTTTTGGACTTATGGGATAACTGAATCGGAACACCGCTTGAGAAAATATGAACTGTTGCATGAGATATATATATGTTACTGCTTTACTTCTTCTGTTTATTTCGATGCATTGTATGTAATATGAATTATTCAGGCATTTGCATGGTCTGGGACAACTTGTGCACAGGTTTGGCATTTCCTCGAAACGGCTTTCCGGGGCACTGGAACCGTATCGATCCGGAGGGAAATATTTGATTCGTGCTAGTCACGATGCATAGCGGGACCTCCAGCAGGGCTTGCTACCCGGGCAGATAGGGCACGTCGCTAATGTTTAAAATATGTCCCTAAGGTGTCGATCACACCAATGACCGCATAGAATAGAATGCATGCTAACTTATTGTCTTGTGCAGATGGTAAGTATACTTGTGTTTCGTTTTAGGGAAGGAGTGCATCGATTGAGTAAGCAATCGGTGTACTGGTTGGATTCAATACTATTTTCATTCATATCAAAACATGCAACTGATATGAATTGATTTCACTTGCTTCCTTATAGAAGTTATCTTAATGCATGCTCGCCCCTAACAAGCTAGTATCGATTTAGTCGAGTGGGTTCATCCCGCTCACCAGTACAAGTTGAGTACTGACCCACGTTGTGGGCAACTATTTCAGGCAATCAGACAGTGCAACGCTAGTGCGTAGCGAGAAGGCGTTAGGAGCACCTCTATTTTGAAGTATAGCTGGAGTCAGTTCATTTTGGAGGCATGAACTTCAATCTATACAAGTGCGTAGTGTACAAACGACGTGGACTATCTGACGGAGCGCGCCCTGCATTTTAAGTTATCTTTTTTAATGCAATTCAATAGCCGAGAAGGCGCATCAATGTAAACTCTATGTAAATTACTCTGAATTATCAATGAAAACCATATTTCTTCCGCATTTGTGTTCAAATCTCTGTGAATGTGTTTTATATATTGTGCTTCAAAATGGGTTCCTAAAGCTGCAAGTTCTTGCCTTGTGCGAGCGCAACTCCAGGCTCGCACGGCATCACGCCCCAAGCGAGGACGAATCGGTTCCGTAAAGGATCTGGCGAGGGCGATTGACCCATTCGGGATCGGGGCGTGACAGTGTATCAATATTATCACGCCCCAGTCCCAAAATACCGAGGGACTGGACACGTGGCAATGGCCAGCAGCACGCACCGATGGACAACCCAATTTAATGGATCCATCAGGGCATGCTTAAGTTGTAGTCTAACAGTAAGATGTTACAAGTCTCAGGTATTTCTAATCTCATCCACAGAATAAACACAGATTAATGCCAGAGATAATGCAATAGAATAACTAAACAAATCTCAAATAAGATTATCTCGAAAAATAATCCGAGAATCAGTCTGTTACATTTAAGGAAATAGACATGAAATAAAATACTGGAAATGAAAATACTGAGTAGATGAAGCCGGTACTCAGGAGAAGTCTTCTGCCACTATCTCGTCCTCGGTTCCTGGTTCTGTTCCAAGGAGTGCTCCTGTTCCGTACACCTCGGGGTAGATCTCTTCGGCTATACCTGGGGACACAGTCCATTCCAGGTCCTCAGGGGACATAACAAGGTACAAAAAATACAAGCCAAAATAAATGCAGTGCAGTAATAAATAAAACCATAGGGTAAACTATATAACCAGCTAAGTGATATGTAAGTTGAGAGTTTTAGTCATACTCAGGCTGAGGCTACTACAGGATCAGTGTCGGAGAAACCCATAGCAGTATTTTCTCGAAGGGCCAGAACTGGTGCCATAGCTCTGTGTCAGAGACTAAGACACATCCAGATGTCAATATATATAATATAATCAGCCTTTGTTATGGTAATACTCTCCCCACCCAATGAAATCTCATGTCTCATGTCTATGACACGTAGGATCAAAGCTAATGCAACAAGTCAGGATATAAACTAAGCATGTAAACTGTATATATCATGAATATATATCCTATACGGAATTACCATATATATCTCAGGGAAATTCTATCACATGAATAGTGTCAGGTGTCCTGGGTTGAGCAGTTAAACAAGTTTACATATGAATCTACAAGAAATTAAGTAAAATACTATAACAGGATTCACTGCGAGTTGACAAGCTCTATGTTCCCACTGATGCAAAATTAAACCAAAAAAATATATAGAAAGCTGTAGGGTTTGGCAAGGTACACTTGCCCACTGATGTATAACTAAGTCCAGGAAATAGGTAACAAAGCTGCAAGTATTGGCGAGGTACACTTGCCTGCGGTTCCGGTTCCAATTGCTGCTCTGTCTTTAGCTGGAATTGCAGGTGGTACTCCGGTTGCTGAAATAAATATTACCATCAGATCCAGAAAATATCAATCAGCTAGAAATGCCTGTCCTTGAGTCCAATTTAGAGACAAGGGCAAAAACGACAATTTTGGATCAAAACGGGGTCCACATGTGGGCCCGCTTTGCACCGAAAAACATGTCAGGGTCAAAGGTCTCCAAATTCACCAAACTTAGTGTCAACAGGTCAGGAACGATGATACGAACCCAACGGAACTTCCAGAATTAGATTCCGATGAGCCGATCACAAAATCGCCCGTCGAGCGGGGCCTGTGGGGCCCACGACACGCAATTTTGTCAATGTTCTCAGAATCGAACCAAACTTGGGTCACAGGACCAGTGTATCGCTACGAGTCCGATGGCGCAAGTTTCGTTTCAATCCGACGTGTGTATACAAAGTTAGGTCATAATTCAGAAAAGTCGGATACGGAACGATGTCCGCGGATATGCGTTGATCTCGGTGTGCACGCACACCCGAATCGACTTCTGCGAAATTTCGCACGTCCGTATCAACGACGCGCACGTATCTGTGAAGACCGCGCGCGACCAAGTCGTCCCGTTTGGCGGGGCGTACCCAGTTCCGGGGTGAATCGGGTCGTTGTTTTTCCTGTTTTTGGATCGCGTTGTGCGATCACCACAGGACGCGATGCCCCGAGCGGTTTGTCCGGGCACCGAGAGGGTCATACAGGCTTCGCAACGCAATTTACGGAATCAAAATCGGAGCTACGAGCAAGAAGATATGAGTACCTGAACAGGGTCCTCGGAAACCAGATTTTACCCGTGTCCGACACGGCACAGGACATGTGTCCTGTGTCCGACACAGGAAATAGGAATTAGGGTTAGGGTTTGGGATTCCCTACGATGGAGGCGGCGGCTTGGGACGGCCGGGCTGAGAAGGAGGGGGCCGGGGGCACGCGGCGCGGCGAGGAGGAGGGCCGGGTGGCCGGCGCTGAGCGGCACGGCGGCCGGAGCTGCGGCTTGCTGCTGCCGCTGCTGCTCATCGGTGGAGAAGAAGAGGAGAGGAGGAAGACGGGGGAGAGGGAAGCCGGCGCTGGGGAAGAAGGAGGAGGCGGGGGAGGGAGCTGCGGCGCAGGCAGTGGACGCGGCGGGGAGGTCCGGCGGAGTGGCGGGCGGCGGTGGGTGGCACGGTGGGGGAGAGTTGGGGGTTAAATAGGCCGGGGAGGAGGCTGGGGGGGGGGGGGGGCGAGAGAGGCGGAGGGGAGAGGGGGTCGTGGGCGAGGTGGCCGGGCAGAGCGGTGAGGTGGCCGGAGGACGCGGCGGGCGGCGCGGCGCCGGACGCGGGCACGGGGCTTCGTGGGGGAGACGGGTTCAGGCGGGCTAGCGGGTGCGGGCTAGCGGGCGGGTCTGGCCGACCCGACCCGACCCGCTAGCAATGCGGGCTGGGCCGGTTGGGGCTGGGCCCGGTGGGCCGGGTCCAGTGGCTGGGCCAAAAATTAAATAAAATAATAATAATAATAATAATAATCAATAAATAATTTAATAAATAATTAAATAATTAAGTAAATAGTTTTTAGGTGTTTTAAAATAGGTCCGGGGCCCAATAATTTCCAGAAAAATTACCCTAAGCCCAGTTTTTCATTTTACCCCCAAAATTATTATTTTCATAATATTTTAATATTATTTATTATCAATTAAAAATTATTTAATTATTAAAACCCTGATTTTAATTACAGAAAAATCTCAGAAAAATCCAGAAAATTGTGAAAATCCAAATTTAAAAATTCTTGAAAAATTAGGGGGTTTACAATCTATCCTCCTTAAGAGGATTGCGTCCTCACAATCAAAGAAGAACCGGTTAGCAAAGATGACACGGTTGCAAGTATCGTTCGAAACACATCACAAGATACTTAGGAAAATACTGTTTCCCTAAAAATAAAAGTTATACACTTTCCAGAGGAAATCTAGTTTAAGCAAGGAGACTACAATTTTTATGAAAACTAGGTTGTTATTAACAAGTTACAAATTACTAGGTTGGGGCTGAGGTCACGAACCAATAGGCACGAGCTACAACAAGACTAGAAACGGAGAACTACGAATCACTTACGCGCATTAGCTACTCCACGAGTCTGCGCGTTCTCCACTGTCATCGTCAGGGCTTGCTCGCGTTCTTGCAGTCGATTCTTCTGCTGCTGAGCCTGCTGGAAGAGTAGTGCCTGGGGTATCAAGGGTGGCCTCGGCTGATACCCTCCTGAAGCTGGTGGTAGGACTCCTTGAACTCCCGTTTGAGGTGCTTCCAAAGCTGGACAGGCTGGCCTCGGTAATGGTACCGCTTGTGGGTTACCCTTTGGTGCTTTTTCTCAACGCTCTAGGCATTCTTTTAATAAATGCTGACTGGATCCGCAAGCTAAGCATACTTTCCTTTTTTGTCTGCACTCATCCTCAGTATGGCCTCGCTTGCGACAATATGGACAGACAGGCAGTACTTGCGGAGATGCTTCTGGTGGCTGGTGCATAGGAGAACTCTTTGCAACTTCTTCCTGTGGTGCTTCGGCAGGTGCTGATGTGGCTGGCTGATGAATCATCACTGCTTTCTCTTGATGTTGAGGATAATCCTTAGCTAAGTGTTGATTGGTTCCGCAAATTAAGCATGTTCCTAACTTGTGTATGCATTCTCTTTCAATATGGCCTATCTTGCCACAGTAGTAACAAGTAGGAAGGAATGAGACTCCTGGTGCTGCTCTCGGGGGTGGATTCTTCTGGGGTCGCTTTGCAGCTCTTTCCTGCTGTGCTTGGTTTGGTGCCTGCGGCCGCTTCCGGCTGGACTCTATCCTGGTGATGCACTCCATGTCCCGTGCTGCAGTAACAACATCCGTTGCAACGGAGCTGATTAACTTCCATAGCTCTGAGCTAAGTCTGCAAATGAACTCCTCCGTTTGGCTTTGCTGAGCCTTCTGATAAGCTTGCATCATCGGGTAATACATTTGAAACATCTGTTGCACGTCCATAGCTTGCCCTTGTAGGACGGTAGGCATTTGTGGAGCAAACTGCGTCGATGGTGGAATGTTGTCTTGCTGGATCCTTGAGGCAGGCTGACTTGCTTGACTGCCTTGTGATGATTGACCTTCACCAACTGGTGTCACTTCATCTTCGTGGGTAACCACAACACCTTGTGGTGTTCCTGCATGAGCCTCGTTGCTGGCTTGTGGGTCCATTTTCCTGCATCTAAAATAAACAATAAGAGGCGCACAGGAATCAAGGCAGGATGCAAGTCAATAATTTAATTCGAATAGATATCAAGAATGATTCAAGCAAGTGGATGAGATCCTAACACTTATCCTATTCTTATTGCAGGCCTGTTCGGTCCCTAAGTTGAAATCGAACAATTTAGTCGTTGACCTGCATGGGCCACCACAAAAACCATATCACGCCCCAGTCCCAAAATGTCGAGGGACTGGACACATGGCAATGGCCAGCAGCACGCACCGATGGACAACCTAATTTAATGGATCCATCAGGGCATGCTTAAGCTGTAGTCTAACAGTAAGATGTTACAAGTCTCAGGTATTTCTAATCTCATCCACAGAATAAATACAGATTAATGCCAGAGATAATGCAATAGAATAACTAAACAAAAATCAAATAAGATTATCTCGGGAAACAATCCGAGAATCAGTCTGTTACATTTAAGGAAATAGACATGAAATAAAATACTGGAAATGGAAATACTGAGTAGATGAAGCCGGTACTCAGGAGAAGTCTTCTGCCACTATCTCGTCCTCGGTTCCTGGTTCTGTTCCAAGGAGTGCTCCTGTTCCGTACACCTCGGGGTAGATCTCTTCGGCTATACCTGGGGACACAGTCCATTCCAGGTCCTCAGGGGACATAACAAGGTACAGAAAATACAAGCCAAAATAAATGCAGTGCAGCAATAAATGAAACCATAGGGTAAACTATATAACCAGCTAAGTGATATGCAAGTTGAGAGTTTTAGTCATACTCAGGCTGAGGCTACTACAGGATCAGTGTCGGAGAAACCCATAGCAGTATTTTCTCGAAGGGCCAGAACTGGTGCCATAGCTCTGTGTCAGAGACTAAGACACATCCAGATGTCAATATATATAATATAATCAGCCTTTGTTATGGTAATACTCTCCCCACCCAATGAAATCTTACGTCTCATGTCCATGACACGCAGGATCAAAGCTAATGCAACAAGTCAGGATATAAACTAAGCATGTAAACTGTATATGTCATGAATATGTATCCTATACGAAATTACCATGTACATCTCAGGGAAATTCCATTACATGAATAGTGTCAGGTGTCCTGGATTGAGCAGTTAAACAAGTTTACATATGAATCTACAATAAATCAAGTAAAATACTATAACAGGATTCACTGCGAGTTGACAAGCTCTATGTTCCCACTGATGCAAAATTAAACCAAGAAAATATATAGCAAGCTGCAGGGTTTGGCAAGGTACACTTGTCCACTGATGTATAACTAAGTCCAGGAAATAGGTAGCAAAGCTGCAAGTATTGGCGAGGTACACTTGCCTGCGGTTCTGGTTCCAATTGCTGCTCTGTCTTCAGCTGGAATTGCAGGCGGTACTCTGGTTGCTGAAATAAACATTACCATCAGATCCAGAAAATATCAATCAGCTAGAAACGCCTGTCCTTGAGTCCAATTTAGAGACAAGGGCAAAAACGGTAATTTTGGGTCAAAACGGGGTCCACATGTGGGCCCGCTTTGCACCGAAAAATGTGTCAGGATCAAAGGTCTCCAAATTTACCAAACTTAGTGTCAACAGGTCAGGAACGATGATACGAACCCAACGGAACTTCCAGAATTGGATTCCGATAAGCCGATCACAAAATCGCCCGTCGAGCGGGGCCTGTGGGGCCCACGACACGCGATTTCGTCAACGTTCTCAGAATCGAACCAAACTTGGGTCACAGGACCAGCGTATCGCTACGAGTCCGATAGCGCAAGTTTTGTTTCAACTTGCGAAGTCTGACCTGCATGGGCCACTACTTAAAACGTGTCACGACCCGCACCCGGTATAGGGGCACGAGAGCGTGGGTACATCCAGCCTACGCCGCAGCATCGGCGGTAGAATGCTGTCTAGGTCATGTAACTATCTAATCAATCTCACATGTATATCCAACTCTATAAGGAGACACAGATATCACAATATAATATGAAATATACTCAATCACATAAACTAGAGCACGATGAGATATCGAAGCAAGCAATAAAATACAAGACAAGTCTAAACAATAATAAATAGTCTAACCTGCAATCAATAACATCCAAGTCTCCAAGTATGTTGGGAAACAAGTCCTCTATGTCACAGTCTGGAAAAAAATGCAGTCAGGATTGGAACGAAATACACCTCTAACAGTAGTTCCATGCATATTGACAAAAACTATAACACAGTATAAAGAAATACAAGACAGATATGGAAACTGGCAATGAGAAATACTAGAATAAGGGAATGTTGGAATAAAGAAATACTGAAATAAATGGAATACTGGAACATCGTCATAAATATACATCTAGCAATGAAATAGAAATCCAAGTACACACAAGAACAATGAACTGGTATATAAATGTGTACAAGAACAACAACTAGAACATGTAGAGATGCTAGATCAATATACTAGAGATGCACGTCAAGAACATCTAATTAAGTGTGTGAAACATTAGTATATCATGTGATCGGCTTGGGACTATATGACTCATTACATGGATTAGCGATCATCCCTAACAGGTCAGGCTAACCAGATGTAACAGCGATGAGGCATGTAAGGGTAAGGCTGTACCGACGTGAAATGTGGGTGAGCTAATGCTGCATGTAAAGTTGGGTATGATCACATAAACTACTAATACTTCCCCGTTTCCCCTGCTAGCACGATGGATTCCAATCATGACTCCTCGTGACAGGTCTCAATAATGCCAACTCGTGTAAAGAACAGTGTCAGAGTCATGTACGCTATACAATAAGAATTATAGAGATAATCAACATAATGGAAACTGTCAGAGAATGTACTCGCCTGGGGTCCTGCTGCTGGCAATACCAACGTCTGTTTCTGAATCTTGTCTAAAAATCCAACAGTCCTAAAGACAACATATAATACAATATTGCATCAGACATTATTCTAACACACAGTCATAAAAATACTGGACGCAGGGCACTGGTCAACTAGGGTCAAGTGTGCGTCAAATTGCACGGGTGTCGTGTCTAAAATTGTTGTGCAATCAGACAGTCAGTGATACGGGTCTTGCCGGTATGTCGGTGTACCTATGGCAGTCTTCTAATCATGCTACATGGTTACAGGTCCAGATGGCTACGGGTATCCGTAATTTTATTAGGGTCACCTAATACACAGGCATATAATACCTATTTATTATTTATCACAAACATTAATTCTAACTAATTACAATTATAATAGATATATGCATTTAGATATAATTTAAATAGAATTTATATTATATATATATTTACATACGTATACATATACATACTAATCAATTATATTCATATACTAAATCAATTGATATGCAATACGTATACATATGTATATATACTAGTTGAGAAATATATTTTATATATATATATATATATATATATATATATATATATATATATATATATATATATATACCAATATACACTTGAATATACTAATATGTATGCTAATACGTACATACGTACATCTATATAATTACATATACATAATCACATGAAATGACGGGAATGAGGGCAAGAACGAACCTGCGTACGGGATCGACGAGATCGACGATGTTGATGACGACGATGTCGGCGATGGTGATGATTGGTATGGTGATTCCAGCGAGGTTGTGGCAACAAGGACGGGGAGGAGATGACGAGGCAAGGTGGCTCGGCGGGTCTCAGGTGAGGTTCGACTGTGACAGGTCATCAAGGATGACGATGGGGATGATGATGCGGTGGGTGCAGTCAGGGTCGTGCTCCGACAACTTGGGGAGGTTTTCAGTCAGCGGATCCAGGCGGGGCTTGATCCAGGCGAGGTCGAGTGGTCGAGGCTCCGATCGATGAGGAGGAAAAAGAAGACTGGTAGGAAGATGAAAGAGTCGAATGCAGTCGGGGTCGAGCTCCTGCTGCTCCGGTCGATGAGGTGGTGGAGCACAGCGTTCCTGTGGACAGCGGGTCATTCCGGTCGTCGCTGGCGAGTGCGACGTCGTTCACGGCGTATCTGGGCGGCTTTAGAGGGTAGAGCCGCAGTTGAAGGTCAGGGATGAGCGGGGTTCACAGACGGCAGCGGGATGACGAGGCGTTCGCGTCGTCGTATGGAGGAGGGTCTCCGGCGGGCTGGAGGAAGTCGACCGATGTGAGTGCTGCTGTCGTCGACGAGTGCAGTCGGGGTGTCTGCTGAGGCGGGGAGAGGTGAGGTCGAGCACAGTGTCGAGCCCGACGGTCGAGCGGGGAACTCGGGATGAAGGGGAGGACGGCGGTGATCACCGGACTGAGGCCGGGGTACGCCGGAGTTGGGATGATGGGTGAATAGGGATATGGGGATGTCGGCTGGGACTTGGTGAAAGGGAAATAAAGGAAAAATAAAGGAAAAATAAAGGAAATGAAAGAGATAATTTATATACATATAGGGGTGTGGGTGACCTAGAGTTGGTTGACTGGTCAACCCCTCTTGGGTTTGGGCCTCTCATGGAAATATTCAATGGCCATGATTCAAATGGGTTCAAAATGAAGGACTAGGGTTCAATTGGTTCAAGGTGTGGAGGGCCATGGTCTTAAGGAGGTAGATGTTAAATTTCACACTCCTAAAATAATAGAAAAAAATACCAATGAAGAGGAAATAGGTTTATTCACGTATTGTGCTCAATGGGGTGGACACCTTAATGCACTTTTGCACAAAAGTGCCCAACAATTGGAAAATTGCACAAAAGTCAGAAAAGAAGGCATGCATGTCTAGGACAAGATTGTAAAATTTGTTGGAAGGCAATGACTAGGGTAGCGCTCCAAATATCGAAGCAACGGTAACGCGCAACAATGATATAAAATTACAACAATATAAATATAATTAAATATTATGCAATATTTTATACATTAATCATGAAAAGACGAAAATACCCCTAATCCGAAATATGGGGGTGACAAGTCTACCCTCCTTAAAAGAATTTCGTCCTCGAAATTTAAGATCCTCAACAGTCGTATTTATTTATTATTTTATTATCAAAATTAAATTCATCAAACCATATAATCATGAAGTAAATCCATATTGCTATAAAACTTCCAAAATTCTATATATATCATATTCCTAAAATCTTCAAATTTAAAATCGAATTCCATTCGTATCATAATCTCCTCAAAAACTTTATGCTAATCACTAAATACAAAACTTAATATTCAATCCTCTAATTTTAAATCCACTCAATGTATATTTATAAAATTTAAAAATCTCGTCCAAAAAAAATTTGTATTCAAATACTAACCCGTTAATCATCTTACTCCTCAAATTTTGAGTAAATCACTAAATACAAAATTTAATATCTAATCCTTTAATTGAAATCCTGTCAATGCATAGTTATAAAATTTTAAAAAAATCTTATCCCAAAATTTGAATTCAACACTAATCCATTAGTGATCTTAATCCTTGAATTTTTTTTTCCACACAATACTCAAACATTGTAGTACTTATGAAATCTTCAAATGCAGCATTCAAAACATAAATTCATAACTTGCAGGCCAATGAATATAATAATAATCTCCTTAATTTCCTTAAATGTTAGTGACATTCAATCATACCACAATCTTCATAAAAATTTATGATTTTAACAAATCGTCAATTCTGTCATTTTAAATTCTCAACTCTTTATTTAATTTAATATTTATCCTCGATATTTAAAGCACCTTGTCTCTCTTTGTCAAGTCATATCCTCTTCATAAATCTTTACTACGGTCAAACCCCCAACAATTAAGGTCTAAGAAAATCCTACCTACAGTTATACAACATGCAATCTAGAGAAAACATACATAGTTATGGTCACTTTTGTCATGGTATTGCAGTCTCTGTCGATGGGTACTACTAACTACATTCTAGCAAGAGAATCATTGATACAGACTATGGTACTAGGAAATCAATCAATAAAATAGATGAAAAGAAACAGAAGAAAAGAACAGAACATAGCCTTCTAACACAACCATAGGTTTAATGATGCATCCAAAGTTTGATACCCTTATCCTTTTAGGTACCACTATTTCTACTACAAGCACATCCACTGCTAGCTCTCTTACCTACTATAAAATTTTATCCTCAAAATAAAATCATCAAAATTTAACTTCTCGAACAATTTAAAATAAAATGCATATACCTTCCTCAAAATTCAAATACTCAAATATCGAAATAAATTTTTTTAATCACTTCCAAAAATTTTATTGCTTTGACTATATTTATTGAATTGAATTTGAATCCTCAAAATTTAATAACATAAAATCTTAACTCCTCAAAAATTCTTTAAAAATTGAAATTTATTTCACTCTTCAAATTATAAATTTAATCCACAAGCATCTAAGTACACATATATGCTCACAGTCTCTAATACTCAAGGTGCGCACAAATACATCAATTATCTACAACTCTCAACTGTGTACTGAATATTGCACTGCCTGGATTACTTGCACTATTACTTTCAATAATTAAAGTTATCATCACACATATTTTCTTCAATAAATTTTTATCTATATTAACTGGTACACCAATCTAATTATCATCACACGAAGTACTTACTGTCATTAGCATATTGCTCAACAAATCTTTGATATAGAATCACTAGCACTATTGTTATGGTAACACTAGCTTCCATCATTAGATTACCTCGTCACATTGACTAGAACTTATGATCACTTGCAATTTCTATAATACCCATGCTTTACTTCAATCTCAAGGACATGCATATGGTTCCATATCTCGATTGATGTATAAGCATATCTCTTAAACCTTTTACAGCCTGTTAAACTAATATGTGATACATTTCATAACTTTCATTACCAATCTTGATATTTCTCTACTCATGGCATCTCATTAAAACCCTTTATGCATATACTTTTTTTTTTAATCTTAACATACCCGGTATCAATCATCCAATTGAACATCATGCTCCATTAATCTTTAACGCAATTCCTTGATACTTAATTATTTACATAGATCATCCAATTACATAATTTAATGACTATCCAGGACTGGCATGCTGATTCTGACACTTACTCTTGGAACCATCATTGATACTCTTACTCCTTCTTCTACCTATAGTACCAATATTAACTATAATAACACCTATCATAGAACTATTGCTACAAGGTACTATGCTACAAGGTACTATTTTAATCTACAATTGTCTTGACAAATCCCATTTGAATTCGTTAAACGCCTTGATCCTGATACTTCTATTCTATTGCATTACCCTTGAACTCTTTATTATCGATCTTCGTCTTCCCTTATTTCAGAAAGACGAAACCTCATGCTTGGTATAAGTTTGATATATAGACAGTACTAGATATACCCCACAGGCCGGTCGCATTGTTGATGACCCTTTTATATATGATTAAGGGAATATCATAGGTGATATGTTTGGTGTTAAAAACTTGAGGATTCAATAACATGATTAAATAAGTTAGGACATAGCTTTATTAGATGTATAGCCTTAGATGATAGATGGATAAATTATAAGTTGGGTTGAGACCGCAATGTTCACTTGAGAGGAATCCTTTAGACTGTAATCAATTGAGATTGGATAGAGAGAACCCTACCATATTTTAATTTTGAGGACGAAATTTTTATAATTTGGGTATATTGTAAGCCCCTTGATTTTTAGTAATTATTAAATTAGATTTTTTATAATTTTTCGTAATTTTTTGGGATTTTTCTGTAATTAAAACCTAGGCCTTTGATAATTAAATGATTTTTAATTATTGTTAATTAATATTAAAATATTATGGAAATAATATTTTATGGTGTAAAATGGAAAACCGGATACAGGGTAATTTTCTACAGATTTATTGGACTCCGGAAACCCGTTTAAAGTCCTAAAGACCCATGAAGAATTAAGCCGAATTAAACCCGTGCCAAACGCCCAACATCCCCATGAGAGCTGAAGCCAAGCCCAAGGAGCGTTGACCCAGCCCAAATCCTAGGCCAAACCTTAGTCCAATTTCTGTATGTATAAATACGTACTTTACCTAGTTTTCTACACAAGCAAAAAAAAAAGGAAAATCCTAAAATCCCTATTTTCCTAAAACTAACCTAACCCTAGCCGTCCGCGCCGTCGTCCTCCCCATACACCTCCGCAGCCGACCAAGCCCCCGCCGAGTGCCCCGCCGTGCAGTCCTCCTCCCCCGCCGCAGTGAAGTCCTCCTCCCCCGCCGCAGTGTAGTCCTCCTACTCCCCGCTGCCCCCACCGGAACCCTAGTCGACTCCTTCCTCCCCAGACCCCGCTGCGCCGCCTCCCGCCCCAGACCTCACGTCGACGAAGTTGCCCCCGCTACGTCGCACCGCCCGGCCCTACCTTCCTCCTCCTTCCTCCTCCCCCACTGCCTCCAGCTTCCCCGACCCAGCACAGCCCCGAGCGGCCCGTCCCCCGCCCGCTCCGGCGCGCCGTCGCCGCCGAACAACGCCGCCCCGCTGCCCCCGGCCTCCCTCCGCCACAGCTCCGGCCGCCGCACAGCAGCTCGAAACCCTAACCCTAGGTCGCAGCACCCGGACACGACTCGGACACGTCTCGGACACGGAGAAACTCGGTTTTTTGGAGCCCTGTTCAGGTACCCGTTTCTCTCTCCTCGTTACCCCGTTTTCGATTCTGTCAGTTGCGTCGTGTAGACTGTATAACCCTCTTGATGTCCGTGCAACTTGCTCGGTGCATCACGTCCTGTGGTGATCGCAAACCGCGATCCAAAAACAGGAAAACCAACTCCCTGTTTTACCCCGGAACTGAGTACGCTCCGCCAAACGGGATGACTTGGTCGCACGCGGTCTTTACCAAAACATACGCGACGTCGATACGGACATGCGAGATTTCGCAGAAGTTGATTTGGATGTACGTGCACACCGGAATCAACGCGTATCCGCAGACACCGTCCCGTATTCGTTAGTTCTGGAATACGCTGTAACTTTGTGTACACACGTCGGATCGAGACAAAACTTATGCCATCGGACTCATAGCAATACGCTGGTCCAGTGACCCAAGTTTGGTTCTATTCTGAGAACGTTGACAAAATCGTGTATCGTGGGCCCCACAAGCTCCACTTGATGGGCGATTTTGTGATCGGCTCATCGGAATCCAATTCTGCAAGTTTCGTTGGGTTCGTATCATCGTTCCTGACTTGTAGACACTGAGTTTGACGAATTTAGAGATCTTTGACCTTGACACACTTTTCGGTGCAAAGTGGCCCACATGTGGACCCCGCTTTGACCCAAAAATATTATTTTTGCCCCAGTGTCCAAATTGGACTTAAGGACAGGCGTTTTTAGCTATTTGATATTTTCTAAATCTAATGGTGATGTTTATTTCAGCAACCGAAGTAGTACCTGCAGATCACACTGAGACCAGAGCTACAGTTGGAGCCAGAACCCCACGCAAGTGTACCTCGCCAAAACTTGCAGTCTTTGTTACTTTTTTCCTTGGCTTATATATATATATATATATATATTGTGGTTCATGCTTGACCTAGGACCGTGCAACTTTACTTAGCGTCCAATTCATAGTCGGGTGCCAATACCGTACGCGGCGTTGTGTATTATCATCTAGACATGGATACCGAGACCCCATCTTCCTCTTACTTGTCCTATCAAGTACATTATAACCCAGGACACTTGACACTATTTATGAGACAGAATCTTCTTGAGATATTCATGGTGATTCTGTATAGGATACATGTTTTATGACATAGACATTATATTCCTAAACATTATATGACTTGCTGCATTAGATATGATCTTACGTGACATTGACATGGGGCTACATGGACGTGAGACGTATGATTACATTGGGTGGGGAGAGACACACAGGCTACAGGTTAATTTTATATTATGCCGGCGTCTCACTCTCACGCTGAGCTAGACGACCACATGATATCACTGCTACCGGCTCCCCGACACAGAGCTTGTAGTGGTTTCAGCCTGAGTTCTAGTGCTACTCTCATCTTGTATTTTACTTAGCTGGTTATATAGTGTTCCCATCTTGTTTTATTTATTGCTGGAGAGACACACAGGCTACAGGTTGATTTTATGTTATGCCGGCGTCTCAGTCTCTCGCTGAGCTAGACGACCACATGATATCACTGCTACCGGCTCCCCGACACAGAGCTTGTAGTTGTTTCAGCCTGAGTACTGGTGATATTCTCACTTGCATTTCATATAGATGGTTACATATTTACCCTATTTATTTCATTAACAATTTCACTGCATTATTATGGCTTGTTTTCTGTACCTTGTTATGTCCCCTGAGGACCTGGATCCGGATTATGTCCCCAGGATTAGCAGAGGAGATCCACCCAGGGTTATACAGTACAGGAGCATTAGCAGGAGCAGAAGCAGGAACAGGAGCAGTTACTGGAGTAGTACCAGATTTAGCAGACGAGTGATCACCGAGGTTATCTTCTGAGTATATACTGTTTCATACTCAGTATTGGCTGTAGTTATCTTTATTCTTGTATCTTGACAGATGTATCAGGCTCATTGTCGAGTTATTTCCCGAGTTTATATTTTATTGAGATATGATCTTGCTTTATGATTCTGATATTGTGGTATTTATTATGTGGATGAGATTAGTATATTTAGACCATTATTGTTGTACTATAGCTTAAGTATGCCCCGATGGATCCATTAAATTGGGTTTGTCCATCGGTGTGTGCTGCTGGCCATTATCACGCATCCGGTCCTATGGTATTTTGGGACTGGGGCATGACAATTGCCTATATCAGAACACTTCTAGCTTTAGCATCCATTCATGACATGCTAATCCATCAAATGGATGTAAAAATAGCCTTTTTGAATGGAGATCTAGAGAAAAAAATCTATATGGAGCAACCTGAAGGTTTGCTAAGGGTCAAGAAAAGAAAGTTTACAGATTAGTAAAATTACTTTATGGCCTAAAGCAAGCTCCCAAGCAATGGCACAACAAATTTGATAAAGTGGTTCTAGAATTTGATTTCTTGCCAAATGAGTATGACAAATACATATACTCTAAAAATGTTGATGAAAGTTGTGTCATTTTATGCTTGTATGTAGTTGACATCCTTATTTTAGGATCAACACTTGAGTTGATAAATAATACTAAAGATTATTTATCTAGCAAGTTTGACATGAAAGACCTAGGTAAAGCCAACCTGATTCTAGGAATGCAAATGTCCCAATCCAAAGAGGGTTATACTCTATACTTAGTACACTCTATTGAGAAAATGTTAAGAAAATTTGAATAATTTGATAAGAAACCTGCTCTTACTCCTTTTGACAGCAATATCATTCTCAAGAAGAATGAAGGTTCACCTGTAGAACAACATAAATACTCTCAGATGATAAGTTTCCTTATGTATATAACGAATAGAACCCGACCTGATATCACATTTCCTGTTGGAAGACTGAGTAGATATACCAGTAACCCAAACCAGTCATATTTGTCAGCATTAGAAAGAGTATTTAGATATATTAAGGGCACTATAGATTATAGACTTCATTATACTAGACACCCTGATATCATAGAAGGTTATTCAGATACAAACTGGATAACTGACTCACATGATGTGAAATCTACTACTGGATATGTCTTTAGTCTAGGAGGAGCTGCAATCTCCTGGGGTTTATGTAAACAACTATCATAGCTAGGAGTACAATGGACTCTGAAATGATAGCTTTGGATACTACTTGTACAGATGCTGAATGGCTTAGAAATCTGATTATACAAAAACCTGTTGCTCATATTCCTGTTCCTGCTATTTTCATAAATTGTGATAATAAATCTGTTATAGAACTACTAAAACATGATTCTGTGAATGCTAAGATGAACAGGCACCTGCAGCTGCACTTCAAGTCAATCAAGTGCCTATTAGGCAAATATGTGGTTTTTGACTATATAAAGTCAGAAAAGAACCATGCAGACCACTTGACAAAGGGTCTGTAGGACATTGATCCTAGAATCATCGAGGGGGATGTGGTTAAGTCCATAAGCAAATCACCAACAGTGGCAACCCAACCGAGTCTGACTAGAGATCCCAAGAAGCCGGTTCAATGGGTAGAAACTGTCACAACCCGCACCCGGAAATTCGGGCACGAGTGCGTGGGTACGTCCAGCCTACGCCGAAGAGTCGGCGGTAGTACGCTGTCTAGGTCAAATCCACAGATAACTAATCTAGCTCATTCACAAATAACATAGGCAAGATAATAATGGGAAACAGAAACTTAAGATTTCAAATAAAATATATGCGACAACAGATTCAAATGTTTAGTACAGAAATTCAGAATAAAATCGGGGACAAACCCGATTACTAAGATAAAGAGCAAATAACTAAGATAACTACTGCTAACTACTCCGCAGGAGTAGCTTCCTGTGCGGGAACTGGCTCTGCAACTGTATCACCTGCTGCCTCATAGGGGCCATAATAGGTGGGGGCAAGGTTCTCATCATCGCCTAAAACAACGGATCCAGTCAGGAAAGGAGCAAAGTACACAATGCACAACAAGATTAAACTAAATATTTATGACAATTAAATATGAGTATCATATTGAGAAAGT
Organism: Iris macrosiphon; assembly: GCA_036927795.1. Taxonomy (NCBI): domain Eukaryota; kingdom Viridiplantae; phylum Streptophyta; class Magnoliopsida; order Asparagales; family Iridaceae; genus Iris; species Iris macrosiphon. The sequence continues at coordinate 135,104,388 of JAYESA010000014.1, forward strand.
TGCATAAAAAAACATCAATATCTCAGAGTTAAAACTATAAACAGGAATATGAGAAAACAGAAATAAATGAGACAGGAAAAGAACTACAACAGTCAGCAAGAAATATAACAAGACCAGAAACTATCTGTGTGAACTTGTGTTTGTTTTAGAATACATAGTTGGCATGTAGGGGTTTATAAGGCTAATCCGGCCGTCATAAACGGCTATTAAACATGGAAAATTAAGATCCGGCTGAGGTACAGTCGTGTACCAACAACTATTAAACATGACAGAGGAAAGGGTAAACTACATGCCTTCTAGTATTCTCCCACCCGACATGAAAAACACGACATGAACTCCAATATTCAAGACATAAAATCCAGCATTCCTAACACTAGGTGTAATCATCAAGGGTACTAGTAAAGCAGGGAATTAATTATCACAATATAAATATTTAACTTGAAGTGCAGGTACTTGCTTGTTGTTTGGATCTGATCAATTGTACTCGAGGAAATTCCAGAGATGAGTCCAAAAGCTGAAATAGACATTACCATCATGCTCAGAAGATGTCAAATAGCTAGAAATGCCTGTCCTTGGGTCCAATTTGGAGACAAGGACAAAAACGACAGTTTCGGGTCAAAACGGGGTCCACTGGTGGGCCCGCTTTGCACCGAAAAACGTATCCGGGCCAATGGTCTCCAAATTCACCAAACATAGTGTCAACAGGTCAGGAACGCTGATATGAACCCAACAGATCTTCCAGATTTGGATTCCGATGAGCCGAACACAAAATCGCCCGTCGAGCGGGGCCTATAGGGCCCACGACACGCGATTTCGTCAACGTTCTCAGAATCGAACCAAACTTGACCCACAGGACCAGCGTATTACTACGAGTCCGATGGCACAAGTTTTGTCTCGATCTGACGAGTGTACAAGAAGTTAGGGCAAATTGCAGAAAAGTCGGATACGGGGCGATGTCCGCGGATACGCGTTGATTCCGGTGTGCACGCACACCCGAATCAGCTTCCGCGAATTCTCACACGTCCGTATCGACGACGCGCACGTATCTGTGAAGACCGCACGCGACCAAGTCGTCCCGTTTGGCGGGGCGTACTCAGTTCCAAGGTGAAACAGGGTCTGGTTTTTCCTGTTTTTGGATCGCGGTGTGCGATCACCACAGGACGCGGTGCCCCGAGCGGTTTGTCCGGACACCGAGAGGGTCATACAGGCTTCGCAACGCAATTTGCGGAATTGAAAACGGAGCTACGAACAGAAAATTACGAGTACCTGAAGGGGACCCGAAAATCAGGGTCGAGTCGTGTCCGACACGTGTCCGACTCGTGTCGGACACAGGGATTCGAATCTAGGGTTAGGGTTAGGGTTTCGAGCTCCGAAGAGGGGAGGTCGGCCGGAGGAGGGCGGCGCCGCTGCGGGGGAGGCCGGCCGGGGCTGGGCGGCGCCGGCGAGGGCGGGCACGGCGGCCGGAGGGCGGCGGGCGCTGCCGCTGACTACTGCTGCTGCTGTTGCTGCCGGCGAGGAGGGAGGTGGCCGGAGGCGGAGCCGGTGGTGGCGGGGGAGGCTAAGGCAGGCGGCAGCGGAGCTCCGGCGCGGTGGCGGAGGAGGTGAGGGAGCTGGAGGGGGTGACCGGAGAGGATCGAGGGGGGTTTTAAGGTGAGATCGAGCGGGGGAGTGGCCGGAAATGGCGGGGAGGAGAGGGGGACGTGGCCGCGGGGTGCGGGGCTGCGTGGCCGGGCGGGACGCCGCGTGGCCGGGCGTGGCGGCGGTGGAAGCGGGCGCCGGCGCGGTTTAGGCGGGAAAGAGGGCTGGGGGAGAACGGGTCGGCTGGTCGGGTCTGGCCGACCCGACCCGACCCGCGAGCGGTTGCGGGCTGGGCTAGGCCCAGCGGGCTGGGCCAGAGGGAACGGGCCGGGCTGAAAAATCAATAATAATAATAATAATAATAATAATAATTAGTTAATTAAATAAATAAATAGTTTAAATAGTTTTTAGGTATTTAAAAATAGGTTCGGGGTCCAATAAATTTCAGAAAAATTACCCTAAGTCCAGTTTTTTATTTTACACCCAAAAATATTATTTTCATAATATTTTAATACTATTTATTATTATTTAAAAATCATTGAATAATTCAAACCCTGCTTTTAAATTATGGAAAAATCCCAGAAAATTCCAAAAAATTGTGAAAAATCCCAATTTTAATATTTTTTGAAAAATCAGGAGCTTACAGAAATAAGCTGAACTTCGATGACTATTATGGAACACTGACTCAGAGATTAAATTCTCATAAACTAATGTCCAGGTGGCTGTATGAGGTTGTACAATAATATCCTATCCCTATGGTGACAGTGTTCCGGTGTGATATGGTTAGGATGAGTTTTAAACTTTTAATATATCCAAGCCACTACAAGAATAAGCGGGATTAGCGATGTCAAAGAAAAAAGTCGCTAATTAGCGACTCCATGTAAAAACGTCGCTAGACGTCGCTAATTGGCGACATATAGCGACGTTTAGCGACTTTTATTCAGTTTTTAAAAGATTAGTCGCTATAAGTTCAATTAAGGTCGCTAAACATCGCTAATATGTTTAATTTAGCGACGTTTAGCAACGTATTTAGCGACGTTTATATTAAAAATATTTAGCAACAGACGTCGCTAAATATTTATTTTAGCGACATTTTTATTTGACGTCGCTAAATGTCGCTAAAATTTCGTTAATTAGGGATCAGTTTTGATTTCCCCCATCTGTCAAATTTTTTGGAAGTTTTCAAAAAGTTTCGATTTCCCCCACCCCCTCTCCGGCGACCGGCGTCTCCACAGCGGCTTACTCCGGCATCCCCCTCCTCCTCCTCCTCCTCTAGGTAAACTCTAACTCTCTCTCTCTCTCTCTCTCTCTCTCTCTCTCTCTCCCTCTCTCACAGAACACACATGATACTGACACTGACACTGACAAAACATATACACTTGACAGACACTGACACAGACACGACACACACACACGTGACACCAACCCTAACCCAAAACTGACACGACCTGGGATCATGACCTAGGTTAGGGTTAGGGTTAGGGTACTTGACCTGGGGTTAGGGTTAGGGTTTTTGTGATAAGGCCCTAGTGTGATCCACGACTGCAATCGATCCTCCCTCACTGGATCCGTGGGTTCGCCATTGATGATCGAAAGTTTTGGTGGTGATCCACGAGAAAATCCCTTGCAGCTCCTTTTCGGATCCTCTGTGTACTGTTTCAAAGTTTGTACTCAAGCTTCGCCATGGATTGGAACTTGAATCGGTGGAGATTCATGGAGAGATCCATGGCAGCTCATGCTTGGATCTTCGGCTGCCTCCATGATTGGATCTATATGCTGCTCTGATACCATTTGATACGTTTCTAAATATGGATGACCTAAATCTGAAACATATCTAACCGCATTTGACATTGTAGAATGATTTGAAGAAAAAATTAGAGAAGAACAATACTATTTGAATTTGAAAATAGAGAAGAAAGGATTACAATAGAGAAGAAATTGATGGAGAAGAGAATTCTAGGGTTTGATTACAGAGAGAATTGGGGATCTAGAGGAAGAAAGCATTCAGAAAACAGAGAATGAAAAGAAATACAGACAAGATATTTTGGTATCAGAGCAAAAAGAAGATATTGAACCGAAGGTGTTTGATGAAGTGCCCGTGAGGAAGCTTGGAAGTATGAGTTGGTGTCGCAGGTGCCAAATTCAGTGTATAACCATGGAGGGATTGGTTCTCCACTCACTCACAAGTGAGCATCAACTCAAAACCAAAGCCTTGGTTTTGAGCATCAAGCAAAACATGCAGTCAACTGCAAAAATTGCTAGAAAGGGTGTGAATATGGTAGTTGAGGTCAGGGATACAGTGCTTATGAGTGACAGTGATAATCAGGAACCCCCTAACAAATGGGAAGCCAAGAAACCTAAAGCTGATGTTCAGGAATTACCTAATATTCCAACCTGGAAACTGAAGAGGGAAAGCTTAAGGCATTGAAAGTTCCACATCAAGCTCTTACTGAAGTCAAACAGGAAGTTAGAGGTTCCAGTGATCCATTCTACAAGCCAAATCTTGAGAACAATTCAGAGGATGATAGTATTGCTCAAGATTCCCTAGTTATGGAAGAGTTGAATGTGAACATAGCAATTCCTGGACAAAACTTTGCTAGTTGTATCTCATCTCCCATGAATGAAGATTTTCCAACATTGCTGGAACTTAAAGGTGCTAACTCTGATTTTTCCTTATTAAAGCTTCTTTACAAGGATGATCTGGTAACTCAAACCTACAGGACATGTATAGATTTGATGGATCTAATTTTTTCTATCATCATTTGATATGGGATCCAGGCCCTCATGCTTGGGCTAAGTATGTATTGGAGAAGCTCGTAAAGGGGTGGAATACAAGTCGATTACTGAGCCTTGGGGTCTATGGAGGGGGTTTCCATGTTTTGGTGATACCCATATGGGACCCAGGAATTAAATTTTCAGTATCAGTTATTCTCAGACTTCAAAAATGACTACTGTTGCTACTGATTTTGAAGAAGCTTTAAATGGAACAATGACAGTTAGACCTCTTCCACTTGGGACATCAGGTAGTAGCAACAACGCACCCAGAGAATTAGCTAGAGTCAATATAGCTATAGTGATTATACTTTATGTTGATTTAAGCCATATGGAAACTAGTGATTCTGGATTTGAGAATGCTACAATGGAGTTTCGTAGGAAAACTTTGAAGCCTACGTACCACATCTTATGGAAAATTATTGGTAATCCCAATGATCATGACTACTTACCACATCCTTCTTGACGGTGATGCACAATTATAATCATATATATCCTACTTTGCTTTTTCTATGTGACTTCAAATATAGTCAGCTTCTTCTTTAGAGAATCACACTGTATGTAATGATTTATATGATATATACTATCATTTTTACAGAAGTATCTAGAAATGGATATGGATTACTATATGCATCATCGTTCGTGGATGTACAACCGTCATCCTGATGACATGTGCGGTGTGCGGGATAAATTCATTGAGGGTGTACAGCAGTTCCTACAGTTCGCCAAGGTGTTCCCTCAGTACATGGACGATACCAAAATTAAGTGTCCGTGTATGAGATATCGCAATAAAAAATATTATCCAGAAGTGGAAGTCACATATCATTTATATTCGAAGGGCTTCACGCCAAATTACTATCAGTGGACCACGCACGAAAAACTTGTGTCTCTAGCATCAGAGTCGGAGCCTTATATGGAGCCGTATATGGATTTCCACGACCACGATGCTTGCAACGACGGGTGGGTGAACATCGTTTATGATGCAGCAGGGCCTAGTTTCAATCCAAAAAATTATGATGCGGCGGGACCTAGTTTCAATCCGGACAATTATGATGCAGCTGAGGAGGCACCGAATGCCAATGTTGTAAAGTTTATGGAGTTGCTGGAGAATGCAAGGACTCCACTATATCCTGGTTGTGAGGATCATTCTCCGTTGGAGGTGGTTACAAGATTATTAAGCATCAAGTATTTTAACATGTCACAAGAATGCTATAATCGACTGATCGATTTGATTATAGAGATCTTGCCTGAGGGTGCAAAATTGCCTAAAGACTTCTATCGATCTAAGAGGATGGTGAGATCGCTCTAGATGGGATACGAGAAAATCGATGCATGCCGCAACGGGTGCATGTTGTACTAGAAAGACGACAATGATGAAGATGCGTGCAGATTCTGTGGTACTGATCGCTACAAGGCCACTGTTAGAGAAAAATTTGTCAGTGCAAGGAAGCCTACCGATTCGATGCACTACTTGCCTTTGACGCCGCGGTTGCAGCGGTTGTTTATGGTTAAGGGGACTGCAGAAAATATGAGTTGGCACAGGCAGAAATAGATCGAAGGAGTATTGGATCATCCATCCAATGGAGAAGCATGGAAGTACTTTGATCGAGAGTATCCAGATTTTGCTTCGAATCCGCGTAATATCTGATTGGGGCTCTCCTCTGACGGTTTTACCCCATTCGAACTTTCGGGCTCCCAGTATTCATGTTGGCCTGTGATCGTCACTCCGTACAATCTATCACCTTGAATGTGCATGAAGACTCCGTATATGTTCCTAACCGTTATTATCCCGGGTCCGAACAATCCGAAGAGGAATATCGATGTGTATTTACAGCCTTTGATAGATGAGTTGAATCAGCTGTGGGAAGTAGGTGCCAACACGTACGATATTTCTAGAAAGCAAAATTTTTATATGAGGGCATCACTTATGTGGACCATCAACGACTTTTTTGGCCTATGGAATGTTATCGGGATGGAGCACCCATGGTCGTCTCTCATGTCCGTATTGCAGTATGCAAGACTAAAGCTAGAAATACCTTTGACATTAATGAAATAGCTTATCAGGAGGACGATCTACCTCTTGTAACAAATATTGTAGATATGGACTCAACGGAAGTTACTTATTACACGAGTAATAATGTAGAAGATGTAGAATTATTCGAAGAGGAAGACGAAGACAAAGATGAAGTAGATGAAAGTGAAGACGAGGAGGAGGAAGAGGAAGATGAGGACGAGGAAGGCGAACAAGATAAATTTTCTGAAGATGATTGAAAATAATATATTTTGCCTGTAGAATGTAACTATATTTTGACTGTAGAATGTACTATTTTAACGAATATATGTATTATATTTTGACTGTAGAATGCTGTGAGATATGCATCACATTTTGACTATAGAATGTACTATATATTTGTATTTTTCTATATTCATCATATGTTGTTATCAGGTATGATAGGATGACACGGAGGATTCGGCAGGTCCCGAGGTAGATAGAGTGCTCCTCTGGTACTGCCTACTGTTGGTTCCGGATCGTCGTCTCCCAGTACTCCAGTATATCGATCAGTCACATCTCCGACTATTGGGACGAGTAGTTCCAGGCGTGATAGTACTCCCTCGTCCAGCGTTCCTCCTGCTGACGGAACCATGGAGACAGATGAGCATGTCGAGGAGGTCGTGCCAACGTTGTCCCAACATCAGCAAGATCCTCTATGCGCACCTCCGGAGGAGATGAGGACCGAGATTTGGGTCGACGGTACAAAGTAAGTCAATTATATGGTTTAGCATCATATATATCGTGTATTTCTTTATTCATCATATATTGACTTTTTCGATCAAAATAATTATCTCTGTATAGATATCACCCATCATCGGTTCAGAGACGCCTAGGCCTATTTCTGAGGAACAACTACGGTGGCCCTTGGATCAACTACTCTGAAGCTCCGGAGGAGAGGAAGGCATTCTGGTTTGCACACTTCCAAGAAAAGTATATTAAATAAATTCTCTAATTTATGCATAATATATAACTTATCCGTGATGCTCACTAAATTATTTATTGTAGCAAACGTATTTCTATCCTCCGCATCGGACCGAGTTGATCGAGCGGCTGTTTCCTACCGTTGCCACCAAGCTTATCCGTGATGCTCTGGATGACCAGAAAGCTGATGATCGTGCTGGAAAACTGATCCAAGGTTGGATCACGCCTGAGCAGTGGACTGCGATGAGGGCTAGATTCGACGATCCGAGCTACAAGAAAAGGTCTGAGAATGCCAAGGCGGCTAGGCGGAATGCTACCAAGTGGTGTGGTGGCTCGATTCCGATGACGGAATATTTTCGTCGTTTGGTATATTTTTTATTTAAGATATATTATTTTAATGTAAGTACGATAAAATGGTAGTAGAAAAAATATTTAAGTTTAGTACTAAATAATATATTTTTAACAGGTACATAGGGGTGATGATGCAAACATGGTGACCGTCTTCTTGGCTGTAAACCTCCTCCCCCAAAATTAGGCCTACTTTGCTTAGATAGTGAAATTAGGGCTAGTTTGAACCCAAATAGAAATAAAATATTTTATTTATTTAATTATGCAATATTTATGTCACATAGGGCACCTTACCGTTGTTTCGATAATTGGAGCACCACACTAGCCACTGTCTTCCTACAAACTTTACACCCTTGTCCTAAACATGTCCGCATACTATTCTGACCTTGGTGTAACTTATAATTATACTCTCTTGTGCTACATTTTAGTCGCACAATAAACTTCGCGTACGTTATTTCCTAATTCTAAATAAATTCCAAACTTTCTACCCTTGTGCGTTCCAATCAAAATTGGAGACACAATCTTGACCGTTTTATGCAACCCAAATTTATGATAAAATTCTATTCTGAGCCCTCTACGTCCATGACACTTGTGTTCCACCTAATTTTATCCCCATGTACCTTTAATTAAATCCAGAACACCTTGCGCAGTAATTTTAATTAATTAATTTAATTTCTATCTTTGTGCAATTATCCTAATTGTTGGACATTTTTATGCAAAAATGCATTGAGGTGTCCACACCATTGAACAATACATGAAGAAATCTATTTTTCCCTTCACATGAATTTTTTCCATAATTTTCGGAATGTGCAACGCACAACATCGCCCCCTCATTTAAACCTAGCCCTTGTATTTTAAACAATGTAAATAATAGTCCTTCAAACACCCCATGCCAAGCCAAGGCCCATCCCAAGAGGGTGTTGACCAAAGCCCAATTCCTTAGGTCAACCCCCAAATCCTTCTCCCACATGTGTATATAAACAACTTCTCTTTTCTTTTCTTTATTTTTTAATACCTAAATCTAACCCTAGCCGACCCTTTACTATTTATCATCCCTTCCCCCAAGCCATGATACCCCGCCGGAGCAGCCCCCTTCAACCGCTACACATCCCGGCCACCCCGTCGGCGACTCGCCGGAGGACGACCCTGAGACATCTTCACGACCTCTTCTCCTTCATCCTGGCTCCCATCTCCCTCCTTCTTCCTCCATCGAGACCTCTTCCCCGGCTCGAACAGACCCCTCACACCACCTCCCCGTTCGTCCTCGCCAGAATCCACCGCAGCCACCTCTTCCTCTCTTCTCCTCCGCCTGAACGACCCACTCCTCGACGACTCCGACTTCAATTCCTTTCCGTTCCCTGCCACCACGACATCCACATCACCTCCGATCTCCCCATCACCCCGCCGGGATCCTCCCAGCACCACCACAACCCGTCTGTCAGCCCAGCCTCGCCTGAACGAAACACCACCCCCCATCATCATCTCCTTCTACTCGAGTCACCATCACCATTAGCACCACCACACCGCCAGCAGCCACCTCTTTTCCGACTCCTCCCATCACCGGAGTACACCACCACCACCATTGCCATCCTCCTGATATCTCCCTCGTCGACTTCATCTTCTCCCCAATTCGCCCGGAGCACCACCACCTGCTCCCTGCTCTCTCTCCTCCTCCTCAACCACAGCCTCACATCTCCTCCGTCCTCCTTCTCGATGCCTCGACCTCCGCCGGCAGCACCCCACACCACCAGTACCACCACTGCACCACACCACCAGTACATCACCACCACCACTCTACACCAACACCACCAGCACCACCTGCATCGACCAGCACCACCTCCATCTCCTTCCCCCGCAGCGCCCTGAGCACCTCCTCCCTGGCCTCCTCCCTACTCCCTGACTTTCCCCTCCTCCTGGCCGGAACAGTAGCACCCTCAACACCTACTTCATCCCCCATCATCATGATCAACAATATCACTCCCTCCATTAATGTCATCACCATCATCTATTATCATCATCAACATCATAATCATTATTATATTAACATTAATCATTATCCTAGTCATTGTCCTCATCATCACCATCGTCCACATCATTGTCCTCGTCATCACCATCGTCCACATCATCATCCTTGTCATCACCATCGTCCCAGTCACCATCCTCGTCATCACCATAATCCCCCTCATCATCCACACCACCACCCTTATCATAATTTCCATCACCACCATTATAATCCACATCATCAACATAACCATCACCATTGACCTAATAACCCTCGTCATCATGTTCATCATGGACCCGTCACCCTTGCCAGGTATAGACGACCATGAGTATCCGCAGGAGTACGAACCCGGACCTGACGCTTTACCTTCTGCCGAGGAGACCATACCCACTGAGCATCATTGATTATCTTTAGCGATGGATACTTTAGCTGACACTCTTATATCGTCACTTATTTTTATATTGGTGATTTTACTCTCCTCTCTCATTTTAGTTTGATATAGTCATTGGTAGTGGATTTGTCTCCTCCCGACTATCATTTATGGATTATTCAGGCTCTTTATTTTGGTTTAGTTATTTATTTCTGTGACTTGTTGTGTGGATGAGATTAGTACTTCTGTGACTTGTGACAATAAATATATACCACATGTGAGTTTTATTCATATTACAGCGTACGTGTGTATATTGGTATCCATATATTGGAGTTGCCATATACACACGGCTGACATACTTACGTGTCCTAATCCTACGTATTTTGGGACTGGGGCGTGACATTGGCCACCCATCGCACGGACGGAAATTTTATTGATGAGAGGGCCTCGCAGACCTATGTAAGTATTACTTTACTTTGTGTTAATTTTAATATAACTTAGGCAATTATCGAGTTTTCAAACTTTTCTAGGCCGAGTATCTTAGGCTGCGTGAGCGGACGACTGCTAGTGCACCTACAGCTGGAGAGGCTGGTGCTTCCTCGCAGCCCGCTCCACAGCCCTCACAGTCGTCGGCCAGAGTCCAGGAGACCGTTGACCATTAGATTGTGTCTCTCCATCACGAGTTGCTGCGAAGGATGGAGGAGTAGCCCCGGTGCCAGCCGCAGGCGGACGATCCGACGCTCATCGCACGATTCGATATGCTCGACCGCAGCATCACGGAGCTCCGGGATTTGATAAATGATCTTAGAGCCTCGACAGACCGCAACATCACGGAGTTGCAGGCATCATAACTATCCATAGGCGAGAGGCTGACGATGATGCAGGATTCAATGGTTCATAGCAGTACGAGACTGTTATCTACCATGGATTCTTACAACCAGCGACTCACAAACTTGGAGCGGATACGTCCTCCTGGTGCGCCTACATCGACACAGACTCCACCGACATTACTGCCTTCTCCATCGATATCGGTGTCGATTTCATAGGAGCAGTATGAGCTGTTCTTATCCTTTATGCGCGCCGGTGGTCATCCTCCTACAGATCCGCAGTAGTATAATTGCTGGATATTTGTATTGTTTGTATTATTTAGGATGAGACTCATTGTATGGATATATATTTGCTGTATTCTTTACGATGATATTTGCTGGATATTTTCTTTTCTTCAAATTTTATTATATTATTCATATTAAATATATGTTAATTTATCGGTGTTGAGTGTTCAACCCAAGGGGGTCGGCAAACCCAGAAAATTCAACGGAGGGTTGCTCCGGGTCTATTTATACAGATTGTGAATTAATAAATTGCAGGAATAATAGTTTGGAAACAATTCAGTATTTTTTATTTTTTATTTTTTCACTGTACAATTAGCGACTTTTTTAGCGACGTTTAGCGACGTTTAGCGACGTTACTACACGTCGCTAAATACGTCGCTAATTAGCGACGTTGCTACACGTCGCTAATGACGTCGCTAAAAATGTCGCTGTACGTCACAAATTGCTGACATGACAGTGTTGCCAGGTCATTAAAGACGTCGTTGTAACGTCGCTATATAAGTCGCTAATTAGCGAAGTTAAGCGACTGATTAGCACGTCGCTAAGTAGCGACGTTGCGTCGCTAAACGTCGGTAATTTAGCGACATATTTACGTCACTAAAAAATGTTGGTATAGTTATGTTTAGCGACGTTTTTCCTTTCAGCGATTAGTTGAGTTTTGACTTCTGTAAAACGTCGCTGAAAGTGATTAGCGACATTTTTTTGTCATTTAGCGACGTTTCTTTACGTCGCTAATTTGACTTTTCTGGTAGTGAGCATTATATGCATGGTTGATACCTATCACCAACCCTTGAGGACTTACCTATATGAGAGGTCGTGAAGGCCGCGACTATGGGACAGGGCGTTCCGAGACAACTCTCATGAATATGGAAAAGGTGCGCATGGTCATCCAAAGTGCCATCCGATTGACCCAAAAACCTCTAGCGTACTATGTGTGCTATTTTTTGAATCTTGTTCAAGAAGTCTCCGATTCAAGGCATAGTCCATCAAGCATTTCTTCAGACAAAGACAATAGTCACTAGGTGAGATTCAAGACTGTAGTCCATCTCGTTTATGCATAGTGTATTCTTGCCCAGAAATTCTCTTTTATTATTCTTTTGTTATCTCTGTCTTCGGAACTTGGTTTTGGGGGGGGTTGTTGGCTGTGGTGTTGCTCACGTACAAGAGCAAAACCAACTTTCTGAAGACTTCTTCTGCTTGTTCCCTCTTTCTCGGATGACCACTTCTCACCTTTGCAAGTTGTGGGATCCTATTTCTGCTGCCCACAAATTGCTAGTAGCAGTTGGGTTGGCAACCTATAAAAGCCCCTCTTCTCAACTGATTGAACACGAAAAAAATTCATTCATAAAGTGCTCTGATATTTTGTTTTCCACAAACCAAAGCAACCTCTATTCCATCCTCCATTCTCTTCCGTGTTTCGTTCTGGGTAAGACAAAGTTTGGGTCGCATCTCTCGAAGTTGTGTGCGACAACGAGAAGCCGGTTGTACCGGGGGTTTTACCACTAGAAGCATCTGAGAACAGTCTGCACATGGATCTCGGATCAACTCTTAGGGCAGTGCGTTCAGCACGACTTTTCCATAGGCCGGTAACTCTGAACTCCATTTTATTTTAGTTACAGGTTGTGAAAGATAAACTAGAGGGAATAGATTTTGCTAACAGATAACACACAATTAATCATTAAAATACATTTCTTTGATGAGAAAAACTTAACAAATTAATAATGAGAATATATATGCAAACAAGGAAAGTAGAAATACTTGAATTGAAAGATCTATATAGACTAATATGCAAAAAATGAAGGAGGTTTCCCAGTCCCCACTTCTCAGTCCACTCCCCCTACTTCCCTTTCCCCGGTCCCCGCCACTCAAAAACTCCTCTAAACCCCCCCAAACCTAAGCGCTGACGCCACGCACGCCGCTTGCTTCTCCAACCCTACTGCCAGCACCCACAAGTTAACCTAACTTGATCACCAATTCACCACCACATCCACCACCACCATCCAACAAACGTGCTCAATTAAGAGCCTAGCCTTAGCCGGCTTTGTATTTATATTGACCAAAGAATGAGTCCTCTCTGTCTCAGCTGCATGCCACCACTTCTTTGTAATCTTTTTCGTTTAGTCTATCCACAACCACACTCCACCCACTGAAACGTGCCCTCAACAAGTCCTACGCAACTTCCTACTTCCTCGCTCAGTCGCTATATATAATATATGCACCTCAACTGAATCACTCCATCCCCACTCTCTCTCATCTTCTCATTTCCAACTTAATTAGGATCGATCTCTTCAAACCAGCCATGTCTCTGGCACCACTAGAACTGACTCCTTCTAGTCCTCCGCCTCCTCTGGAAGATACTGTGTCGGTGTCGGTGTCGGTGTCGGCCAGCAGCAGCGACGAGGAACACATTCGTCAATATCCCAAGCGGAAGCGGTCGAAGCGCCACCACCCCTTCTTCGACCACCCCCCGACCGAGGAGGAGTACCTCGCCCTCTGCCTCGTCATGCTCGCAAACGGCGGCGTCGTCGGCCACCACCACCACCAGAGCACAGCCACCGCCACCGCCCGTCCCCTCCCTCCTCCGCCCAAGGCGCAGCAGCAGACGCCGTCGACGTCGGAGTACAAGTGCACGGTCTGCGGAAAGGCGTTCGGGTCGTACCAGGCGCTCGGAGGACACAAGGCCAGCCACCGCACCAAGCTCATCCCCGGTGGCGCCACCGGAGACAACGAGCAATCCTCCAGCCACTTCGCCGTGTCGTCGCCTGCTGTGTCCGCTACGGCTTCTACCGGGGCGTCGGGAGCAGCTGGGGGGAAGGTGCACCGGTGCTCGGTGTGCAGCAAGGTGTTCCCCTCAGGCCAGGCGCTCGGGGGGCACAAGAGGTGCCACTACGAGGGGACCCTCGGAAGCGGTGGCGGTGTTGCCGCTGCCGCTGCCGCGGCGGCGTTCGACCTCAACCTGCCGGCGCTGCCGGAGTTCAACGGGTTCGAGGCGGCGAGGAGGTGCGTGGCGGCGATGGAGGAGGAGGAGGTGCAGAGCCCCCGGCAGTCAAGAAGCCGCGCTTCTTGATTCCAGCATAGTTTAATTAATTAATTAATTAGTGCGTTTACTTATGTTTGTGTATTCAATATTCTTTGTAGCCAGTCTGATTGATTGATTGATTCAATTCATTTGATGTAGTTCTGGTTTTTTAACCGGAATATTTGTAACTAGTTTAATTTATGATTTTGTCATAAATAACTTTACTTGGATCATTGGTACATATTTGGTGTTGTATATTTGCTTTGTATTCTTTTAATGATTATGAACATACGTCTACTATATATTAGGTGTTGTATTTACTTTGTATTCTTTTAATGATTATGAACATACTTAATGAATGAAGCTTTTTCTATGCTTAGTTACATGGGACTCTGCCAACTTGATTCACCAAGGTCTGGTTCGCATAATCAACCGCGCTACTTTGCTATCGCCTTTCTCTAGCGAAGTGCTAGTGCGTGGTGGGAAACGCGACCGCCGAAAGGTGGTTTTTTTTTTTTTTTGCATAATTATGGTATTGAAAAAATAATTCATTTATTTTCTATGTTTGGATATCAAAGAAAAAAAATATATTTTTCAAAGAAAAGTAAAATAGAGAGGGAAATGGTCCCTCAATCACTCAAGGATTTATTTTTCTTTCCTAAGACTTCATTTGATTCGCGAAAAGTAAAGGAAGTCAGTTTCTTTGCTCTTTTCTTTTCTTTGAAAAAATGTAATTTCGATTATTTTTTCTTTCTGGTGTTTGGAAAGATCCGAAAAATTAAAAAATAATTGAATAATTGGGAATGAGAAAGTGAATCCATGGTGAGCGGGAGAATCATTTTCCTCATTTCCTGCTTATTTTCTTTGGCATAGAAACGCAGAAAATGAATTACTTTTCTGATTCAAACGTGGTATAATGATTCACTTTTTCTTTCAATTTTCATGACCTAACCAAATTAATAGCGAAAAAAAAATTTGATAGGAATTGTAACTTTCCAACGAAAAGAAAAGAGTATGAAATTGATTTTCTTTCATTTCCTTCACGCGAACCAAATTAAAAAATGTTCAAATACATCAAAGCAAGGAGACGAAAATATTAAAATAGTCTTTATTAGATGAAAGAGAGTTTCGATCAAAGCTTTTTGAATATCTTGGTGTAAGAAAATATTTCGATTTTAAGTAGTAACAATAGCAAATCTAGCGCTTATCATGATTATTTTACTTGTTCTTGAAAAGCAAACTCATTCTAAAAAATTGTTTGATATTATTTAAGGGTTTTTGATATTACCTCCCGTTAGATGGGAAATATTGATATTACTCCCATGTTAGATTAAAAGTTAAAAACACTTCCTATAAGTGTCGTTAAAACTTATTAGCGACACTTTCAAAACTCATTAGCGACACTTACAGGAGATGTTCTTAACTTTTAATCTAATATGGAGGTAATATCAATATCCCCCATCTAACAGGAGGATAATATCAAAAACTCCTATTATTTATCAGGTTTTTTTAAAATGTCCGTTCAATAGAAATAACTTCTCTGAATCAGATGTAAGAAGAGTATGTTTCTGATTTTCCTAAGAAGGATAAAGAAAGAGGAAATGTTATCTTTGTTCTTTGTTTTTAGAGCAAGACCTTGTACTGATTATTTTTTTTTTTTTTTTTTTGTATTCATTCTACTGATGGATTTTTCATGAACATGGAGGAAGGTTTGACATTTCCAAACTTTTTTTTGTTTTTGTTTTCAATGAAACAAAGCTATATATATATATATATATATCTCAGGACTTGTCAGAGTGAAGTTCAGAATTGCACATAACAGATTCAGACAACAGAATAAGGAGGTGGTTGAAAGAATTCATTCACTTATATTTTCAGAGCCTCTTCAGCCAGTAAGTCAGCAACTGCATTACCGCTGCGTCGAGTGTAGCAGAATTGAATAGCTTTGTCAGTGGGTAGCAGGTTTTCGATACTAGAAGGTGATGTTGCTTCTTAAACATTTTTAAAGTTAGAATATTTTAAATATAATTTGAATATGATTTGTTATAATTTTTTTTTTTGAATTCTAGATATATGTCTAATTAAATAATATTATGTAGTTAGTTTAAACATAATTTCAATTTTAAATATATTATAGTATCCGGTGGTTTTTAATTTTTTACGTAAGGAGAGCAAGAGTTTACATTATGCTGATAAGAGCAGAACTTAAGTTTAAATATTTTTTCTTCCGTAATTTTTTTTTAAACTAAATGAGCGATGATATACGAACTGCTTTCGCAGCTCAAAATGGAGCGGATCAAAGCCACCTTATATAATAGAAAATAAAGGCAGAAGATAAGTTTAAACATTTTTTCTTTCGTAATTTTTTAAAAAAAATAAATGAGCGATGATATACAACCGACTTGTGCAGCTCAAAATGGAGCGGATCAAAGCCACCTGGAAGATGAAGAGGTGGATGCAACACCTTGTGTGGGCCCATCTCGTAACTATTGGATGCAATATGATCATGGGTGTGCAGTTGGCGCGGAATTTGAATACCATGAGTTGTCAATGGGTCGTGGGGTTGAGCTGCCTCCAAGCTCTAATCGTTTATGAGGTGGGACATACCTCTCCGTAACTGAAAAACTTCCCGGAGTTGTTGAGCTTTTGACACGTGGCATAGATCTTTCCTGCTCTCTTTACAATTGCTAATGTTGTGTCCGATCCGAGCACAGAAGTAGCAGAACTTACTTAGGTAATCTTTCGTATCTCAGTGGGATATTACCACTGATACCACCATCAAAATTGACACGAGTGAATTTCGTAAGGGGTTTAGTGATGTCAACAAGTACCTTGACTCGTGCAAAGGTCTTCCATTTCCTCTCCTCTTGAGGTTGGATTGGATTGGATTGGATTAGGAGTACCAATCAAATCAGCAATGCGAGTTACAGCAGTGGGTGACAGGTATTTAGGAGGTATGTTGTGCAATTGAATCCACAAGTCTGCGACTTCAAATTTGTAATCTTCTGGAAGTTCAAGGGGGCCGCATCTCTCAAGAGCAAGTAGTTCTTCATTGATACTCCAAGGCGCCTCGGCAATAACACGTTCCAAATCCTCCATATTGTCAAAGTGAACAAGAAAGGAGCATTCTTCTGAATCCAGTTCAGAGATGTGGATTGGGGAGAGAGTGTGCCATGGTTTGGGAAGTAAGGATTGTAATGAATGACATGTGAATAATCTTGTGGAGAAAGGTTTGATGGCCAAAGAAAGTTTCCAATTGCAGTTTTTGTTGATGTCTCTTGCAGAAAGATTGATGGTTTCAGAGGAGGATTGGTTCATAAACAAATTAGTCATTTTTCAATATTTGATGAGTTTTTAACGACACTTTCAGGAAAGTATTTTTAATTTTTGATCTAACATGAAGTAATATTAATATACCTAATCTAACAGGGTAAAATCAAATAGCCCTTGAAAGAAGCCATTGAAGGGAACAAATAAGAGAATAACGGAGAAATGACTTAACGAGGGATAATAGGAAAGGAAACAAGATTGGAAACGAAGAATGAATGGAGTAAGAGAAAGAATTGGAGGGGAGAAGAAAGAAGCAGGGAAATGCAAACACTCTGGCATGGACAAGGGAGAGGGAGAGCAAAAAAAACAAGTCATGAAATAGTTCAAAAAAAGGAAGGATCACAACTGGACATTTCTGCTTCTTAAAACTCTTGAAACCCCTCTACTATATATATATATATATATATATATATATATATATATATACTTAATTTTTTTATTTTTCAGTGAGACGTGAAGTGTGAACGTGCCATCCTTCCCGATCTATAGAAACCGGTTGATATATATTGACATCTTCAAAATAATTAAATATTCTTTAATGGAGAATTTTGGACGTGTGATTCATTATAATACAGCTTGGCCCTGCATAAACACTAATATATTATAAATTATATTATATATTTGTTAGCTTGTCCAGCATAAACACAGAATATATTATAAATTATATTTTATATTTGCTTGAGATATATAATTGTAATATGTCTTTTTTGAAGATATTTTAAAGATGTCCCTCCATCAATATTACAATAACTATTCAAGTTTAATCGCAGATATAAATAATCTCTACCAAGTCGTCCAAGTCGTTTGTAAATTCCGAATCATTTAATCAAAAAAATTACGGAAGATTATAATTTTAAACTTTCCTTCTTCTTTTTAGCTTAACCGGATACCCTCTCTTTTATTCATAAATATCAATAATAAATTATAATTAAAATAGAACTAAATGTTTAATAAATTTTTATTAAAATATAAATATGTATATATATAACAAATTTTAATTCAAATATATTTAAATTATTTTTTAATAATATTGGAAAGAAAGGCTATTTTAAGTGCGCAACACATGCGAAATTACTAGTAATAATAAAAAGTTGGAAAGAAAGTTTATTTTATCGTACACTCGAAATTACTAGTAATAATAAAAGTTGGAAAGAAATATTATTTTATCGAATTTACTTTTAATAATAAAAAAGTTGGGTTTACATTTAAAAATTTATTTACAATAATGTGCAATACCTCCATTGCTTTATTTCTTATCTTTTCTTTGTCAATCTAAGATTGTGTCACAATGCTGCCTATAATCATTGTTCAGCTTGAGTCACGGTCAGCTGGAGGAGTGAGCCTAGTCAGCACCCTACTTAGTAAAAATCAGCCATGTGCACAAAATAACAGTCATAGTCAACCGATTGATACCAATGTAAGTAACTGCTATTGTTACTGTTGTAAACAGATATAACGGCCAATCCAGCAGCAATAACGGAAGCGGCAGAAATCAGTGGATTCATGATAAGTTCCTCATACTAAAAAAAAATGGTTCCCCGGGACCCCCCCTTCCCTTATTAACCGCTCGCTCGGAGCTCGCTACAGGACTCCAAAAGAGATATATGTGGAGCGGTTCCAGTCGGGAGGGACTTACGCCGGCTTAGCCCTTGGACACAACATATGATTGTCATCTGCAGTGACCCGTGGGGACTAACAGGGGTCTCCCTCTCTCTTCCCTTCCCACCTTCCTTTAAATAAGGAATTTCTGGAATATGCCAGAAAAAAATAGAAGAGCGAGGCGGACATAGCTGGGGGTCATTTTGCAGTCAGCCCAGCTTTCGTGACCTTATGTGAGCTTACCTGCGCTAGCCTCCCCGCACGTGCCGATTGCTTCAACGTCTTCATTTTCAGCTCGAAAGATGATGATGTCTGCTGGTTGGTAGTGAGAGGACTCTTAGTACCCGCAAAAAAAAGGGGGCGCTGGTGAAAAAACATTTTCTTTCGTTTCTTGCTCTCCCTTAGCAGCGGAAAAGGAGTCTATCTATCTGCCTAGCTCTATGAAAAGAAACAGAATTAATAAGCGGTGAGGGCGCAGTGCCGCCGCTCTGGAAAAAGTGGAGAAGAAGCAGAGGGAGATGATTGGTATTTGATATGTTGTTTCTTCCCCAAATTTTCTTACATGCACAATTTTCTCTTTGTTATGTATTCTCTACATTTTCTTTTCCAAATTAATACAAATCCTATATTTACTGTCATCTTCTTTGCCCAATTTCTCAATTTCTCCGAAATTGTTCCATTGAATCTGGATTGTTAGAGAGAGCTTCCATTGACTACTACTAAGTCGATCTTGGGACTCATCAACTAAACTATTGTTAAATATCAACAAAACCTTTTAGTTTTCTCCAATATCTTGTACTTTTAGTTCTAAGATAGAAATTTGATAAAAACGATGTTAAAACTAAGAAAAATAACTAGTTCTATTTAAAGAAATATCCATGGAAAATTTATACCCACAAATTTATACCCATATTTGTTCTTAAAAGATAAATCCCAAAATTATAGGATAATTTTTCTTCTGCACAAAGCATGAGTTACATGTGCATTGTGTGTAGGGAAGGATCAAACAATAAATTGTAAAAAGGGCCAAAATAGAAAATAGGTTTTTGCAACATAATCAAATATCCAAAGTTCAAAAATATAAAAATATAATAATCTTATCAAAGTTCAAAAGTTTTTCAACAATAAAATCAAATTAAGCCTCGTTGCAGAAAAAAATGTTATCTTTAGACAATTGGTTATCGCACACGTGTTGCGTGTGCAATCCACAAACAATGAGTGACATGAACATATGTAAATAACATAATTGAGCACAACTTAATCTTAAATACTTTGTTGCTTTTAAACTGTTATACTAAACTTCGTCGATGTAAAATAGAAATTAGAAAGTCTCATACTTTGCCATCACCACAGTTCAGGATGACTGGTTACAACAATTTCAAACTCAAATGAAATAGTCACAATATTATGCAGAACAAATGAAGAAATGGGAGCAGGGGTTACTGAATACTACTAAGTATTCTTTGAAGGGAGGTCTTCTCTATTATAAGAATAGACTGCTCATAGACCCAGAGTCTGAGTTTGTTCTTACCATGTTAAGAGAACATTATGATAATCTGCAAGCAGGCCACTCTGGTGTATCTAAAACTCTCCACATATTAAAGAAGAGCTGTTATTGGAAGGGAATGAAAACCACAATTAAAAATTACATAAAAGCTTGTGAGGTATGTCAACAAAATAAGTATGAAACCACATCTCCTGCTGGGTTGATGCAACCTTTTGCCAATACCAAATAGGATTTGGGAGGACATTTCCTTGGACTTCATAGAAGGGTTACCTGACAGTCATCACAAGACTACCATAATGGTAGTAGTGGATAGGTTAACAAAGTATGTACATTTATTTTCCCTGAGCCATCCCTCCACAGCTGCAATGGTGACCCATATTTTTATTGAAGGAGTTTTAAACTCCATGGAATCTATTATTTTTGATAGGGACCCCATCTTCATGAGTCAATTCTGGAAAGAGTTTTTTAAAGCTCAAGACACTCAATTGATATACATCACCGCCTATTATCCACAAACTGACGGGCAGACTGAGATCACCAATAGGTATATTGAAGCATATCTAAGGTGTTTTTGTGGGCACAAGCCTAAGGAGTGGAGCAAATACTTGGCCTGGATGAGTTTTGGTTCAACACGAACTAGAACTCTGCTACAAAAGTCACCCCATTCGAAGCAGTTTATGGAAGACCGCTACCACATATACTCACTTATGTTACTGACTCTCTACAGGATGCTAGTGTGGCAGAGGCTTTACATTAAAGGGATAATGCACTGCAGCTCTTGAAGGGCAATTTACTCTTAGCTCAAGACAAGATGAAGAAGTTAGCTGACACCCCCAGGACTGATAGGGAGTTTGCAGTTGGTGATTGGGTTTACCTTAAAGTCCAGCCCTACAGACAAGTTACAGTAGGACAAAGGAGACCTCAGAAGCTAATTTTGGTCCCTATCAGGTGATGGCCAGAGTAGGTGTATTGGCATACCAGCTTTCCTTACCTGAAGAATCACAGATCCATCCAGTTTTTCATGTTTTCCAACTCAAAAAGAAGATTATCTCTAGCATTGCAGTGCAAGGAGGGGCTCCCACACAGGTAGAGGAAGTAATTCTGGAACCGGATTTGATTCTAGAAAGGAGGTTAGCTCAGAGGGGAAAAAAGGCTTTGGTGCAATGGAAACATTCAGACAAGGAACAAGCACAATGGGCCCCTTATGATAAGTTCATAAAGACCTACCTATACTTCGACCTTGGGGCAAGGTTAGTTTGAGGGGGAGGGAGTTGATGGGGACCTATAGCTCAATCCAGGAGTAGATCAGTAGCATACTTAGAGCTTATAAGCTCATAATCATTTCCTTTACTCATGCAACTGTTCCTTCTTCACAGGTCAAGCTCATTCCTTCTTCACGGGCCAGGTTCAGCAAGGCAGTTAACATCATTGCCAGCCCATGGAGTTAATTAGCTTCATTGCCAGCTCAGCAAGCCTGTTAGCCTTATTGCCAGCTCAGCAAGCCTGTTAGCCTTATTGTCAGCTCGGCATGTAGATGGACCAATCAGCCACGTCACCTGCGCATAAGAGGTCTAACCTATAAATAATAAGAAGGAGAGGAGAAGAGGATGAGAACATTGTATCCTTTCTTTTGAATTCTACTTTTCAAATTGTAATATTACCTTTCAATTGTAGTTTCTCGTCTTTTTTCAAATTGAAATAAGAAAAAAAACCTAGTTCATCCCCAATTTTCTCTGTTTCTCATTTAATTGTCTCAAATCATGAAAAATTATGCATTAAATCATGGTCAGGTGACCTTACCACGGTCCTTACAATTCCTTCCTTAAAATTCATGATGGTAAAATGGTTTAACATAACGAAGTACACCATCAAGCCCTCGACCATATTTAAATTTCGGTGCAATGTCAGTGACCCATCTTTTGTGTTCATGTTGTCGTGTCCGTTAGGTGTCTTATTGTATTCCTAAATCAAGAATCCAAGCAAATATAACCAAAACAAAAAAGTATCTAGAATTTTTCATGGACTCCAACTCGAGAAAGTTTCATAATCAAATTCTCAGTTAGGAAAAAAATTGAAACTTCTCAACGACCATCAACCAAATTATCCATATCAGGAATTCCACAAACACATCAAGAATCAAGTATTGTCCACATAATTTTCAGTTTGATATTGAACATAATTTTTTCTTCAACATTCACAAATAACAAATACTTAAATTTGACTGAATCAAAACTAGACATGAAAAACAATTCTAAGAATTTTGTTGAGACTATAATTTGAAAACATGGAAATGAACATGGAGAAAAAGAGAGTGGATTACTTGAAAAGGAACTAATCACATTGGCATAAGAGAAGGATACATGTAATTGAAAGCTATAAAATATTTGTTAGTGTTTTATCTTTGGACTAGTGAAAGATAGTCCCACATTGGCTACACCACAAAGTGGGTATCTCAATATAATACTTTGTAAGTGTTGAGATGTGCACATAGGGTGTGATGGGCGTTATGTGGGGTATTTTCCTAGGAGGAAAAATATATAACTCCTCAAAGATAGAATTTATGTTTTTTGTAACTCTCTTGAGAAAATTCTCTAAGGAGCTAAGTCCCAAAGCTGCATAGCGACTCAGATTCGGACAGGGTCATGGACACAGACTCCGGACTCAGAATCGGACTTGGGCTATGCTGGTTGCATGAGTGGTTGCTGCGTATGCGTGATATGCACGGTTATGTGCTGTTGTGCCCATATACGTGCATGCGCGACATATGCGACTATGCACAGCTACATGTCTGCGAGTCTGCGCGCTTGTGATGCTGTGTTGTTGCACGTATGTGCGGGCTGCATTGACTCCATTGATGGTGGATTTATAATATCAATCATTATTTGGCAGTTGATATTTTAGTCCCACGTCGGCTAGGAGTGGAGATGGGGGATTTAGAATATCAATCCTTATTTTGGGAGTTGATATTTTAGTCCCACATCAGCTAGGAGTGGAGATGTGTTTCCAAACTTCTCGTAATAAATAAAATAATTTTGGTATTATAGAATAATAATAATGATTCTAGTGTTAATAATAAATAAAATAAAGTAAAATATAATAATAAATAAGTTAGTTGTTAAAAAGAATATATAAAATAAAATTAATATAAATAAAGAAAGTATTAATAAAAAAAGCACTTTCTAGTGCTACTAACAAAAGTAGCAGCAGCATAGACCTTTCACTCCCGTCCCTTAAACGCGGAACACAACATCATACCAACCCGACCCATAACTTCCTTTTATCGGGATATATATATATATATATATATATATATATATATATATATATATATATATAACCAAGAAACGAAACCCTAACCCTACTTCTCGATCTCGGAGCCGCGACCCATCTTCCCCACCGCCGTCGACCCTCAACCGTCTCCCAACGCTGTCATCGTCGACCGCCTGGACGCCGCTTCGCTGCAGTCGATCGCCGCAAACTCGTCTTTCCGATTAACTCGACCAAGGTACCCACCTTCGACAGCAGATTTCTCTCTCTATGCATGGTTAATTTTTGATCTGTAAACTTCTATGCACAGACCACATGATCTAGTTTATGATTGTGTTCTTAGAATAAAACCTAATTAAATCGAGATGACAATTCCCCTCCAAAAATGCGAAAAACTACTTTTGTATGAATGTACATATTTGACAGAATTTACAACCAAGAACCCTGTTTTGTAAGGCAGATTTCTCCCAATCCGTTCAACAAAAATTCAAAATTCTTTTTCTAACACAGAGTCCATAAAACCATGATCGCAACGAAGTAATTACTTTAGAAAATTACTCATTAATTGCTGATGAAAAACTGTGTCCAAAAACCCGAAACACTTGCTTTAAAAACATTCAAAATTTGTGATATGGGGTGCATTCCGACAAACCGGACCACCATGTCACGTACCAGTTGTTCATAAAGGAGCGTATGGTATACCCTGACGTGCGAACTTTCACATAAGTTGATTCGTACGTATGTGCGCGTTGGAATCAACGCGTATCCATAAAAAGTTCTCCGTATTCGCCTTTTGAAAATTCTCAATTAGTTTGTGCACGCTCGTTGGAATGCGACGAAACCTATGCCATTGGACTCGTGGTATCACTCAAGTTTCATGCAATTCCGAGACAATTGATCTAGCCACCTATTTACGGGCCTACGGGTTGACTTGAAGGGTGAAATTTTGATCGACTCACCGAAATCCAAAACTGGATATACCGTTGATTTCGTATCGATGTTTAGAATTTGTTTGACCTATAAGTTGTCCAATTTAAAGATTTTTACCCCTGGCATGCATTTCAGTGCAAAGTGATGGATCCCATTTTGACCCAAAATTATTGTTTTGCTCATGTGTCCAAATTGGATGAAAGGGTAGTGTTTTCTAGCTATCTTGTTGATTCTGAGAACGTTGGTGATATTTATTTCAGCATCCGGGGATATTCAGTCGGAGACAGTGGGTTCTGATACTCTATACTTGACACTTGGACGTTTACATTACACAGCTTTTCTGCCAAGCAAGTATACCTTATCATTGTACTGTGATTTACATTCCATATAGTGCATGCATTTTATTTCTGTTATCTAGTTCATATATTTTAACTTCTATATAAACTGCACGTCCAAGAATAACTTGGGTGCAACGACGGTAGCGTCGTATTTTATCTTATTATATATTATGCATGTTGACCTAGTTTTGCGAGACTACCCCATTATCATGAGGCATTCTTATGTTTCATTGATCGTGACACAGTTGTTACATGAGTGTGAGTCTCATGTAGGACATGTACTTGCGTGACGGGCTAGCCACCTGTGTGTATAGAATGTGTGACGGATAGGGATAACTGCTGATAGAATTGCATGATTAGAAGCCTTAGCAGTCATTAGAGATGTTATCGTGTCATGGGTATGACATGAATAGAGCATGGGGTTGGGAGAACAACAAGTAAGATATTTGGGCTCCTTTGTACTTTTTCTTATGTAACCCGTACGCTCTACCGGAGATGCGTGGTCAGATAACCCTTATATTTTATATCTATAGGCGGCCTCTGATGTTCAAAAGACGTCATACTTTTTAGCCCCTAATTCTCCGAGAGAATCATACCAATCCTATTTTTAGAAAGATAACCCACGTGTTGGAAAGTTGTTCTTAAGGTGCATTTACACAGACGGTTAGGCGACCCTTGGATGTTTATTTTCAGTACTATATTGGCATGCTGTTTATGTATCTTGTTATGTCCCTCTGAGGACCTGGTCCACTTCCAGGTGTAGGAAAAATAGGATTATCCGTATGAGTACGGATCCGGACCTGACCCTTCGTACAGATTGAGGAGGTCTTACCTTCCGAGTACCACTGATTCTTCGCAGCTGATGGATATTTTAGTTGCTATTATTTTATTGACATTTATCTTATATTGGAGTTTTGATCTCTTCTCTCATTTAGTTTTTGGTATAGTCGGCTGGCAGTGGATTTATTTCCACCCGATTATCATTCTTTGATACTTCATATTTGGGATTCAGTTATTTATTTCATATTTCTTTATTTGTGCTGTGGATGAGATATGGATTGCATGTGACTTGTGTCGACAATATATTACCACTTGTGGATTTGATATTCATATACAATGTACATATGTGTTATGATCGTCTAACACATTGGAGTTGTCGTATACATACGACTGGCATATTACGTATTCCTAGTCCTACGTATTCTGGGACTGGGATGTGACAATACCATAGTCGTGAGTTTTGTAACTAAGATAAAAACCTATGTTAGGGGATCATCCATCTCCCAACCGCATAATAAATTATAAAAACAAGAACAAAAGATCGTTTTAGAAAACAAAACACAAACTATTGCTGCTCCTCATTGGCGCATAACTCCTCTATATGCCCTTGGAGCCGAGCAATGGAAGCGTCAATCTTCGTTCTGACTCTGCGCTCGGCTTCCTCAACCAAAGTCGCAGGATCATCAATGTGAGCGTACTCCTGATGCTTATCCTCCAGTCTCTTTAATGTGTTCTACAAGGCCGTGGAAGACTGGACCACCTTGCTAGTTTTCCGGCAGATAGTGTCACGCCCCAGTCCCAAAATACGTAGGACTAGGAATACGTAATCATGCCAGCCGTATGTATATGGAAACTCCAATATATGGAAACCATACCACATACGTACGCTGTATTATGAATATCCAATCCACAAGTGGTAATATACTGTCAACACAAGTCACATGTAATCTATATCTCATCCACAACATAAATAAAGAAATAGAAAATAAATAACTGAATCTCAAATATGAAGTATCAAAGTATGATAGTCGGATGAAAATAAATTCACTGCCAATCGACTATACTAGAACTACTAAATGAGAGAATAGATCAACTCTAATATAAGATAAATGTCCACAAGGAAAATAGCAAGTAGAATATCCATCAGCTGCGATGAATCAAAGGTACTCTGAAGGTAAGACCTCCTCAGTCTGGTATGAAGCGTCAGGTTCGGGTCCGTACTCCTGTGGATACTCCTGCAAGTCTATACTTGGAAAGGGACCAGGTCCTTAGAGGGATATAACAAGATACGTAGAAACATACCAATAAATTACTGAAAATAAACATCAAATGGGTCGCTTAACCATCTATGTGAATGCAGTTTGAGAACAATTTTCTAACAAGTGGGCTATCTGGCCAAAATTGGATTGGCATGATTCTCTTGGAGATTCAGGGGCCTACAAAGCATGACGTCTTTTGAACCTCAGAGGCCGCCAGGTAATATATAGGGGTCATCATGACCGCGCATCTCTGGCAGAGCGTACGGGTTACACAAGAAAAGTGCAAAGGAGCCAAAATGCCTTACTTGTTGTTCTTTCCACCCCATGCTCTAAGCATGTCACATCCATGACACGATAATACCTCTAAATAACTGCCAGGTCTTCTAGCATGCAATTTCTATCAACAGTTATCCCTATCCGTCGCACGTCCTATACGTACCAGTGGCCAGTCGAATACGCATGTCCGTGTCCTACATGAGACCCACACTCGTGTAATAACAGTGTCATGTCCAATGAAACATAAAATACCTCATGATAATGGGGTGGTCTCATAAACTAGGTCAACATGCATATATATATAGTAAAAACAGAATACGACGTCACCGTCGTTGCACCCAAGTTATTCTTGGACGCGCAGTTTATATAGCATTTAAAATATATGAACTAAATGGACAGAAATAAAATACATACATCATATGAAATATAAATCACAGTACAATGGCAAGGTATACTTGCTTGGCAAGCAATCTGTAAAATATAAGCGTCCAGATGTCAAGTACACAGGGTCAGGAACTATGGTCTCCGAACAAACGTCTCCGGATGCTGAAATAAACATCACCAACGTTTCCGGAATCAGTGAGATAAATAAAAAATACTACCCTTTCGTCCAATTTGGACACAGGGGCAAAACATAATTTCGGACCAAAGCGGGGTCCATATCAAGGTTCAAAGTATTGGTATCGGAATCGGTATCGGACCATTCCTATGAGTATCGGGGTCGGCGGTATCGGTAGTATCGGCGGTTTCGGATCGGAGTATCGGATTTTTTGGTATCGGAAAGCAAACAACTATTAGTAAATTATTAACATTTAAAAGAATATATTTTATACATTTATGCATAATTTAAAGTATTTTCAGTATTGTTTCTTAGTATTTTTGATATTGAATGAAATAGTAGTCATCCTTGTTGATTGATTTATATGCGATAGATAAGTTTTTCTCTTTTATATGTTTTTACAACCTTACTATGCTTTTACATCCTTTCTAATTGGTCTTTTTAATTCAAAATTTTTTGCCGAATTGACTGAAAAAAAGACTCTAATGTCGGTATCTGTCAGTATCGGGTATCAGTCGATATCGGATCGGGACATGCCAAACTGTATCGGTATCGGCCGTATCGGATCGGTATCGGTATCGGCCGATACTTTAAACTATGGTCCATATGTGACCCACTTTGACCGAAATACGTGTCAGGGGTAAAGGTCTCTAAATGAGAGAAATTATAGGTCGAACAAATTTTAAACGTCAATACGAGCTCAACGGTATATCCAACTTTGGATTCCGGTGAGCCAAACACAAATTTGCCCAAAAAGTCAACCGTAGGGCCCGCAAATAGGTGGCTTGGTCAACTGTCTCAGACTTGCGTGAAACTTGGGTCATAGGACCAGCGTGATACCACGAATCCAATGGCACAATTTTTGTCGTATTCCGACGAGCGTACACTAAATGGTGCGATATTTTGTAAAAATTACGATATAGAGACTTTTTACGGATACGGGTTGATTTCGACGCGCACACACGTCCAAATCAGTTTTCGTAAAAACTCACACGTCAGGATATACCATACGCGCCTTTCGGTACAATTGGTATGCGACGGGGCGGTCCCGTTTGGCGGGACGCGCTCCGTATCGCAAATTTTAAAGTTTTAAAAATAAGTTTTTCCTGATTTTTAACCCAGTTTATCTCTGCATATAACAAAAAATAGAATAATCTAATTAACAGAAAATGATCTCGGTTATATGGTCTTCACATAAAAAAATGTGGATCTAAGTTTGGATGTCTGTGGAGGAAGATATCAGTCCTTAAACATGGGTGGTCGCAACAGTTTCTGCAGTGTAAAAGATGTAGTTTTTCTCTAACTTGACCTCGATTTCTACCTAGTGTTAAGCGCTGTTCGATGGAAACTAATTTACAGAGTTGGAAGGGGGATAGGTCGTGAACATACCGATGAAGACGGATCCGAATTTGGTTGAGCGACGCGGCAGAAAACAGCACGGGAAGTAGGGTATGTTGCTACTCAATTCTATCGGGAATCTCACGGTCGCGCAGACGCGGGGGTGGCCGACGGTGCTCCGGTGGCTGCGTGGTGATCCGTCGGTCGTCGAGGTCGGCGCAGGGTCATGGGGGAGTAGGTTTAGGTTTAGGCTTTATGGAATAAATATATGTATATATAGGGTAGAGGGAGCGATGAGTAGATGGGAAGAGTCGGTTGACCGCGCGGGTGTGCTCTCGGGGGGGGGGGGGGGTGGTAATTAGGCGGGCTGGGGTTCTGGGAAATTAGACTTAGGGTTTAGAGTATTAAGGATTTAGTTTAAGGATTTTTTTTCTTTTTTTTTCTTTTCTTTCCTTTTCTTTTTCTTTTCTTTTCTTTTATTCTATTACTTATATATATATATATATATATATATATATATATATATATATATATATATATATATATATATATATATATGGTAATAAAATTTTCAGAAAAGTATATTAGTACATAAAAATAATCCTTCATCCTTCTACAAAGACTTCCTACATAAAATAAAATAAGATAAAATAATAGTTTGATCAATAATTTCTAGATGAATATTTACCTAGTAATTAAAATTCGATAAATTCTATTTTTCTAATTAACTAAGAAATACGATAAATAAATTAAATGGTTAATTAAATAATTAAAATATATTCAAAATTTGGGGATTTTACATTCTATCCAACTTATAAAAAATTTGTTCTCGAAATTAAAACTAAGCCACGGTAGAAAATCAAGGATGGTATATGGTAGAAATGAACAAGGTGAATTCATACCTTGGTCTACGAATAGATGCGGAAAACGTTTGCGCATGTCGTCCTCGCACTCCCAAGTTGATTCTCCTAGCGCGTGATGCTTCCATGCCACGCGGACCAAGGAAATAGACTGATTCCTCAACACTTTCTCTCGACGATCAAGGATCCCCACGGGTTGCTCTTGGTATGACAAGCTCGGCCCAATGGTGATCTCAGAATGGTCGAGAACTTGACTGCTATCTGCCACATATCGCCTAAGTTGTGACACGTGGAATACATCATGTACTCCCTCAAGTGAAGGTGGTAGAGCCAGTCGATACGCCACTTCTCCCACTCTCTCTAGTACGTCAAATGGTCCAATATACCTTGGGCTCAACTTGCCTCGCCCTCCGAATCGAAGGGTGTCTCTAGCAGGTCACTACAAGAATAAGCGGGATTAGCGACGTATTTTAGCGACTCCAAGTAAAAACGTCGCTAAATTTGCGACTCGGTAAAAATCGTCGCTAGTCGTTGCTAAATGGCGACATTTAGCGACGTTTAGCGACTTTTATTAAGATTTTAAACGAATAGTCGCTATAAGTTCAATTAAGGTCGCTAAACGTCGTTAATATATCTGATTTAGCGACGTTTAGCGTCGTAATTAGCGACGTATCTATCAAAAACATTTAGCAACATATTTAGCGACGTCGTTGGCGTCGCTAATTTTTATTTTAGCGATGTTTTTATTTGACGTCGCTAAACGTCGCTAAATTTTGTTTAATTAGGGCTCAGGTTTCTTTTCTCGATCTGTCGAAAATTTCAAAAATGTTTCGATTTCCCCCGCCCCCCCCCCCTCTCCGGCGACCGACGCATCCACGGCTGCGGCTACTCCGGCATCCCCCTCCTCCTTCTCGAGCTCTAGGTAATCTCTCTCTCTCTCTCTCATGTGACACTGACACAAGACACACTTGACAGACACGACACACGCACACAGATACACACGACACACACACACGACACACACACAGACGCAGACACACACACGACACACACACATGACACACAGACGCAGACACACACACACAGACGCAGTTTAGGGTTAGGGTTAGGTTTAGGGTTACGGTTAGGGTTAGGGTTAGGGTTAGGTTTAGGGTTAGGGTTACGGTTAGGGTTAGGTTTAGGGTTAGGATTTGAATTTATCTACCATATTATAGCATGCATAATAGTATTATTGTAGTGTGTTTTCTTTTTACGAACTCTGAGATTTAAATATTAAATATATTTAAGGGACAAGTAATAAACTAATTATTGAAAATCTTATGTATATGTGAATGCTAGTTTCTGTTTTGCAGACTTTTATTTTATTTTATTATACTCAAGTTGATTATTATGGTAGAATAATTAGATATGAAATAAATTTTAATTAAAAATTACATGATTTATCCTATCTTAGATCATGTTTAGGTTTTGGCACTCTCTCTCTCTTTCTCTCTCTATTATGCATTCTATATATATAAAAAAAACTTGCAGGGATCTAAAAAAAAACTCTTACTTCGATAATAAAGTTGTAGATTGTTTTCTTGACTCTCTAAATATAAGATGTTGAGCTACTCTGTGTTTACTCTGTGTTTACCTATTATCCATTGCTATTATTTATTTTACTAATCACATGGAATACTCTTACTTCGATAATAAAGTTGTAGATTATTTTCTTGACTCTCTAAATATTGATACATTCTTTCATAATTGAATCCCTTAAGTGTATTATTATAGGTTGTGAACAAAATAGTTATACCTGATTGTGTACTAAATCAGATCTATGGATTATTTGATAATAACCATAACTAATTGTTCTAAATCTTTAGATGAAAATTAATATGGTTACATAGAAGTGAGTTTGTAACATGGTTTTAACTCTTGTAAAATCTAGTCAGAATCCGTCACTTTCTTTAATGCAAGTCTTAAGACATATAAGATGTTGAGCTTTGTAATCTTTGATGCATCTAGTATCTTATACCAACTTACACCCGAAACTGGTATTCAAAATACTGGTCTGTAGGTATATAAGACTGGAATTTGAAAATAGCTCAACCATACGTGTGTGTAGGTGTATAAGACCTAGGCATCAATTGTTAGTTGTAGTGTGAGTTTGGGTATTTGCATTTGGGGGATGTGAGAGTGTCGGGTTCCTCAGTCAGTGCACACTGTGAAAACTGGTTTTGTGTGTGTGCACAGTGTGCCTCAACCACTGTGTCTCAGTGTATCAGTCGAGCCACTGGTTTTGTGTGTGTGTCTTAGATACTACTATTTACTTTAATCTTTATCATCCAAATCTCATAATTCAATTTCATTTTCAATTGTAAAGAATTATCATTATTATAAGATATTATGGTATCATTATTATACTGCTAATTCTTTGTTTTCATCTATCTTACCAGATGGCACCCAAGAGAGCGACACCTCCTACTGTTAAGGAGGAAGTGATGCCTCCTACTGTTAAGGAGGAAGTGATACCTCCTACTGTTAAGGAGGAAGAGATACCACCTGCGGGGAGTTCCAGTCACCCAGCACCTATCTTGCGCTGCTCGCAAGTGCCCTTGTATCTTCTTCACTGAAGACATGATTGCCCTCTTTAAACTCCAAGGGACGACGATGAAGGCATGATTGTCCTCTTTAAACTCCAAGGGACGACGATGAAGGTCTGTCCACTG
The DNA here is from genome assembly GCA_036927795.1 of Iris macrosiphon. NCBI lineage: Eukaryota > Viridiplantae > Streptophyta > Magnoliopsida > Asparagales > Iridaceae > Iris > Iris macrosiphon. The sequence continues at coordinate 135,137,317 of JAYESA010000014.1, forward strand.
CTTCTGCCTGTCTTGCGCTGCTCGCAAGTGCCCTTGTATCTTCTTCACTGTCTCAACGGTATTGATTACCAACTCTGGTCCCAGAATCTGACGTTCTCCCACGTCACTCCAACACACGGGAGACCTACAATTTCTTTCATACAACGCTTCAAATAGAGCCATCTGGATGCTCGCCTGATAGCTATTGTTGTAAAAAAACTCCACAAGATGTAGGTGGTCCTCCCATGATCCTCCAAAGTCTAACATACAAGCCCTCAACATATCTTTCAGTGTCTGAATAGTACGTTCGGACTGTCCATCTATCTGCGGGTGGTAAGATGTACTGAACTTCAGACGAGTCCCAAGACTCTCTTGCATGTTTCTCCAAAAGTGAGATGTAAAACGCGAATCCCTGTCTGACACAATGCTGACTAGATGTAAAACCCCTATTTCTAAAAATCGTATTTTTTATTAATTAATAATTTAATTATAGTAATTATGTTCTAATTAGGAGAAATATATTTTTATTAATTTTTATTTTACGTGTTGGTGCACTTAGAGGATTTATGGGGCCCTTAGGAATTTTTTAGAATTTATTTCATGTAGGAGACCCCTTGAGCAGTTGCTAGCTTAATAGTGTGCATTAATAAAATCTAGAATTTTTCTTATGAGTATATATATATATATATATATATATATATATATATATATATATATTTGTATATCTATATATCTATATATCTATATATATATATATATATATATATATATATATATATATATATATATATATATATATATTTAAAAAGAAAAGAAAAGAAAAGAAAAGAAAAGAATAAACTAATAATAATATAAACTAATAATAATCCAATTCCAACAAAGCAACTTAAGCAAACATAGCAAACCAACCATTCCACAAACACCACGCCCACTAGCCAGCAGCAAACTAAGAAGCCGTCCATCCTAGCCTACCCCTTGCATTATACACAGTAGCAAACTAAACCGAACCCCTCCCGCGGCTAACAATCCAAACCCTCTCTCTTCCTAAATATATATATATATTATCTCTCTAAACCCTAAACCTAATAATCCCAAACCCTCCTTCTTCTCATCTAGACCTAGAGAGCGCCGTCACCGCAGCCGGAGAACCCCGCCAGGCTGTCCAAACAAATTCCGACGACCGCGACCCCGCGCACTACAGATTCCCACAGGAGGTACCTGTGTTTCGGAGTTATTTTCCGTCGACTTGCTCAACCAAACGCCACCCCGTCTTCACCGGTATGCTCACCCCTTAACCCTCTTCCATATCTGTGTGTTAGTAGACCTCGAACAACGTGTACCCATAGGCGAAAATAGCGCCAAAGTTGGCGGACACAGACCGAATTCTGGAATCGCAGAAAACTGCGGTGACCACCCATGTTTCGGAGTTCGTATCTCCCACCATAGAGATCCAAATTAGATAATTCTTTTTGGTATACGTAGACCACTTGACCTAGTTTAATTTTTATAAAATAACCCTAGATTATTAGCTGCTGTAGACAGAATTAAATTTGTCACAAAACTCCATGAACCCACTTTTTCTAGATTTCCAAAAGTTGTGAAACGGAGCGCTTCCCGCCAAACGGGACCGCCCCACCGTGTACCAAGTATACCGAACGGTGCGCGCAGCGTAACCAGACATGTAAAAATTCCTAAAAACTGATTTGGACGCGTGTGCGCGTCGAAATTAGCCCGTATCCGCGGACACACACCGTATCACAACTTTGTGGAAGTCGCGCGCATTTTCTGCACGCTCGTCAGATTTCGACAAAACTTGCGCCACTGGACTCATGGTAATGCGCTGGTCCTGTGACCCAATTTTTACGCAATTCTGAGACAGTTAACTAAGTCGCCAATTGGCGGGCCCCAAAGTTGACCTTTTGGACGAAATTGTGTTCGGCTCATCGAAATTTATATTTGGACATACCGTTGGGTTCGTATTGACATCTAGAGTTATTTGACCTATAAATTTGTCCTATTTAGAGACTGTTACCTTTAGCACGCTTTTCGGTGCAAAGTGGGCCACACGTGGACCCCACTTTTACCCAAAATTACTGTTTTGCCCTTGTGTCCAAATTGGGCGAAAGAGAAGTGCTTTCTAGCTATTTTACTTATTCTGGAAACGTTGGTGATATTTATTTCAGCATCCGGAGACGTTCATTCTGAGACCGTAGCTTCTGACTCTTGGTGTTGACATCGGGACACTACATTTGCAGCTTTCTTGTCAGGCAAGATACCTTGCCAAATTGTTACAGTACTTTTTCATGCTATTTATATTTCTGTATATTTATTAAAATCTGTATATTTCTTGCATGTGTCATTTTCTTTCAGTCATTACTATGTATTAGATATGTTGACACACACATGGCACTTAGTATCATGAGAGGACAATCATTAGGCGTATGGGCTTTTAACCACTCTGGTAAACCATAGTATATAGTTCGCACTACGGGTGTGTGTCGCGCTGGTCGCTACCCCAGAGGTATGTCGATTTCTGTAGAGTCACGCTGGTCGCTACCCCAGAGGTATGTCGATTTCTGATGTCCATTGACGGGTGTGTGAGTTGTGAGGCTTAGATCGAGTAGCCTACCCTTGCCCAAACGTCGAAAAGTTGTCCTCATTGCATTCATATAGATTGTCTTGTACAGCGTACTTATTTATTTTCAAACATTATGCATGTTCACTGTATTCAAATTGGCTTGCTTCTATGTATCTTGTTATGTCCCTCTGAGGACCTGGTCTCTTGCCAGGTATAGACGATCAGGAGTATCCGCAGGAGTACGGGCCTGGACCTGACGCATTCCTTTCTGTCGAGGAGGTTTTACCTTCTGAGCATCGTTGATTAGCTAGCAATGGATTCTTTTAGCTGATGCACTTCTGTCTTCACATTATTTTATATTAGAGATTTTATACTTCTCTCTCATTTTAGTTTTGGATATAGTCATTGGTAGTGGATTTGTCTCCACCCGACTATTATTTGGTTATTTCAGACTCCTTATTCTAGTTTAGTACTTCTTTTCTATGACTTGTTGTGTGGATGAGATTAGCATATCTGTGACTTGTGACATTATATATACCACATGTGAGTTTATATTCATTTTACAGCGTACGTATGGGTTATGATTTCCATATATTGGAGTTGCCATATCCATGCGGCTGGCATGCCTACGTGTCCTAGTCCTACGTATTTTGGGACTGGGACGTGACATATTTTTGTGGTGGCCCATGCAGGTCGAGTTAGCCGTTTCGGTTACGTAACTGTACCGAGCGGGCCTGCACCTAGGATTAGAATTTTAGATCTCATCCACACTTGACTATAACTTATCTTCCTTCCAACATGTCCTACTTAAGTGCTTGCATCCTGCTTGATTCATGTACTCTTCTTAATCCTTCGTCCATCTCTTGCAGAGAGATGAATTTGCATAACGGGCATGCCGCCACCGGGGACAACACGTCTCCATGGGACGACGACCAATCACCAGGGGTGACCTCAACGATACCTCTTCTTCCCGGACCGGATGGACTGACTAACAATCAAATTCTATCAACTCCTTCCACGATACCTAATGGGACTTTTCCAGCTCCACTAGCACCGCAAGATGGCCAGACACAGCTGTTCCAATTCTTTCATATGATAATACAGGAACAGAGACAACAAACAGCAGAGCAGAGGCTAGAATTTCTGGCAGCACTTGAGAGAATGGCTGCACTAGCCCTGTACCAACCCATGCACTAGTTTCAATACCACAAGCTCGGGTTGGTTCAGTCAAGCACTTTGTGCAGATGGGCCCTAAGCCATATAAGGGCAATGAGAGTCCAGAGGAGACAACAAACTGGATTGCCAATACCAAGAAGTTGTTAGAGGCATCACAATTACCTTCTGACCTATGGCTGATAGGAGTAAGGACTCAGTTAGAAGGTAACGCGCATCACTGGTGGAAATCAATGGAGCGCCAGTTGGGTACGCGTTAGACTTGGGAACAATTCTTGGAGTGCTTTGAGAGGAAGTACTTCCCGGATACCGTAAGAGACACATTGTACGATCAGTTCCTCCATCTAGAGCAAGGGGACAAGACGGTTGATGAGTACGACACAGAGTTTAGACGTCTCAGTAAGTATGGCATAGTCATAATACCTAATGACTTAGAGAAGGCTAAGAGGTTTCACCGCGGGCTGACTCAGGAGCTCCAGCACTACACTAGCTCCCAGTCCCGGATCTCTTATGCTGAGCTATTGACAGAGGCCAGGATCCAGGAGGCCATCAGCAAGGGGAACAGAATTCAATAAATTTTTTATCAAAGACCAGTAAGGACACAGCAAGGAGGACCCATTAGACACCCTTTGACACGCCAGCAACCAGATAGTGCTGCACCATATCCAACCAAGGAGCTCCGTACTTGTCACTTTTGTGGTCTTCCAGGTCATATTCATAGAGATTGTCGTCGTCGATTGGGACTGTGCATGGTATGTGGATCAAGTCACCATCAAGCTCAAGAATGTCCTCAGCAGAACCCGGTGTCTATGGCATTAGAATCAAGAACACCGCATACACCCTGAAGTATAGGAGACCAAAGGGACCCACCACCGCTTCTACAGTCTGCACAAATGAAGGGGACTAGACCCCAGTTGAACAACCAAGGACAAGGCCAAGCACTCAATATGACAAGTATGGGAGAGCGGGCACAGGAAGCCGTAGATACAGGTACGACATTTTAGTTATAACTGTCCTTACATACTCATAACCCCATTGTGACACAAGATCTTAGATGTACAAATAGTTGTAGAATTATATATATGGTAGTTTAGCAGTTATGAGGATGCATGTATATTTTACCCAGGTGGCATACACGCAATGCTAATGGATGACGTGAGTAGCAGTAGTAGTATTCTTCCCTATCCTTATCTCGCCCTCTTGGGTGACTCATCTTCTCCTTTTATATTCGTTTGTTATCTCGTGCTTAACTCTTCCTATCATAGTCGTATCTTTCGTGCCATTATGAATTGTTGATTTATATCAACCTTATCCTTATTTTGTTAGTTAAAACATAAATGTGTTAGTAATGCTTGATAACTAAGGATGAGTTCTTAATATGTATATGCACTATAGCAAGATCTGTATTCTTTATGAGTTGAACCCATAAGTAGCACCATGTAACCTAGTAGAAATTGTTAGATCACTTGAGCTAGATCATAGCCCTAATAGTTAGTCAAGACCTTAAGTGTTTTCCTAAAAACTTAGACTATGCCTAGGAAAGAGTTGAAGGCACTTGTTATGAACTGATGACTATGACAAATCACTGGCGAGGTAGCAACAGTTGCAGCCAGACGATTTTGGTAGAGTAGTCGAATTACTTGCAGCCATACTGGCCAGGTGGCGTGGCAGTATTAGACTACGATACTTGACGGTTATGAAAAAAAGTCATAGTTATGAGATTCTAGACAGGTATCCCAAGATTCTTGACCCAATAAATGTATTTGCCTTACAAACCTAGACAATAGCTTCAAAGAATTGTGACTACTAGTAGAATTCTTGTAAGTTGGGTAGTGTAGACAAGTTAGAGGATGATAAAATAGTAGATGGACAATAGATGAGGAAGTGTTAGAATGGCAGACCATGAGTTTTGGGAGTCCTGCTAGATACCAATGTAGTGTAATAGCTATAGATATTATTAAGAATATGGGTTAGTGTCAATTTTGAGGATGAAATTTTTGTAAGTTGGGTAGAATGTAAAATCCCTATTTCTAAAAATCGTATTTATTATTTTTTATTAATTAATAATTTAATTATAGTAATTATGTGCTAATTAGGAGAAATATATTTTTATTAATTTTTATTTTAGGTGTTGGGGCACTTAGAGGATTTATGGGGCCCTTGGAAATTTTTCGGAATTTATTTCATGTAGGAGACCCCTTGAGCAGTTGCTAGCTTAATAGTGTGCATTAATAAAATCTAGAATTTTTCTTATGAGTATATATATATATATATATATATATATATATATATATATATATATATATATATATATAAAGAAAAAAAGGAAAAAGAAAAGAAAAGAAAAGAAAATAATAAACTAATAATAATCCAATTTCAACAAAGCAACTTAAGCAAACATAGCAAACCAACCATTCCACAAACACCACGCCCACTAGCCAGCAGCAAACTAAGCAGCCGCCCATCCTAGCCTACCCCTTGCATTATACAGTAGCAAACTAAACTGAACCCCTCCCGCGGCTAACAATCCAAACCCTCTCTCTTCCTATATATATATATATATATATATATATATATATATATATATATATATATATATATATATATATATATATTATCTCTCTAAATCCTAAACCTAATCACCCCAAACCCTCTCTCTTCTCATCTAGACCTAGAGAGGGCCGTCACCGCAGCCGGAGAACCCCGTCAGGCCGTCCAAACAAATCCCGACGACCGCGACCCCGCGCACTGCAGATTCCCACATGAGGTACCTGTGTTCCAGAGTTATTTTCCGTCGACTCGCTCAACCAAACGCCACCCGATCTTTACCGGTATGCTCATCCCTTAACCCTCTTCCATATCTGTGTGTTAGTAGACCTCGAACAACGTGTACCCATAGGCGAAAATAACGTCAAAGTTGGCGGACACAGACCGAATTCTGGAATCGCAGAAAATTGCGGTGACCACCCATGTTTCGGAGTTCGTATCTCTCACCACAAAGATCCAAATTTGATGATTCTTTTTGGTATGCGTAGACCACTTGACCAAGTTTAATTTTTGTTAAATAACCCTAGATTATTAGCTGCTGTAGACAGAATTAAATTCATCACAAAATTCCACGAACCCACTTTTTCCAGATTTTCAAAAGTTATGAAACAGAGCGCGTCCCGCCAAACGGGACCGCCCCACCGTGTACCAAGTGTACCGAATGGTGCGCACAGCGTAACCAGACATATAAAAATTTATGAAAACTGATTCGGACGCGTGTGCGTGCCGAAATCAGCCCGTATCCGCGGACACACACCGTATCGCAACTTTGTGGAAGTCGCGCGCATTTTCTGCACGCTCGTCAGATTTTGACAAAACTTACGCCACTGGACTCGTGGTAATGCGCTGGTCCTGTGACCCAATTTTCACCTAATTCTGAGACAGTTGACCAAGTCGCCAATTGGCTGGCCCCACAGTTGACTTTTTGGACGAAATTGTGTTCGTCTCATCGCAATCCACATTTGGACATACCGTTGGGTTCGTATTAACATCTAAAGTTGTTTGACCTATAAATTTGTCCTATTTAGAGACTGTTACCCTTGGCACGCTTTTCGGTTCAAAGTGGGCCACACGTGGACCCCATTTTTACCCGAAATTTTTGTTTTGCTCCTGTGTCCAAATTGGACGAAAGGAAAGTGCTTTCTAGCTATTTTGCTTATTCTGGGAACGTTGGTGATGTTTATTTCAGTATGTGGAGACGTTCATTCTGAGGCCGTAGCTTCTGACTCTTGGTGTTGACATCGGGACACTGCATTTTGCAGCTTTCTTGCCAGGCAAGATACCTTGCCAAATTGTTACAATACTTTTGTATGCTATTTATATTTCTGTATATTTATTACAATCTGTATATTTCTTACATGTGCAGTTCTTTCAGTCATTACTATGTATTAGATATGTTGACACACACATGGCACTTAGTATTATGAGAGGACAAACATTAGACGTATGGGCTTTTAACGACTCTGGTAAACCGTAGTATATAGTTCACACTACGGTCGTGTGTCGCGCTGGTCGCTACCCCAGAGGTATGTCGATTTCTGATGTCCATTGACGGGTGTGTGAGTTGTGAGGCTTAGATCGAGTAGCCTACCCTTGCCCATACGTCGAAAAGTTGTCCTCATTGCATTCATATAGATTGTCTTGTACAACGTACTTATTTATTTTCAAACATTATGCATGTTCACTGTATTCAAATTGGCTTGCTTCTATGTATCTTGTTATGTCCCTTTGAGGACCTAGTCCCTTGCCAGGTATAGACGATCAGGAGTATCCGCAGGAGTACGGGCCTGGACCTGACGCATTCCTTTCTGTCGAGGACGTCTTATCTTCTGAGCATCGTTGATTAGTTAGCGATGGATTCTTTTAGCTGATGCACTTCTGTCTTCATATTATTTTATATTGGAGATTTTATACTTCTCTCTCATTTTAGTTTTGGATATAGTCATTGGTAGTGGATTTGTCTCCACTCGACTATTATTTGATTATTTCAGACTCCTTATTCTAGTTTAGTACTTCTTTTCTATGACTTGTTGTGTGGATAAGATTAGCATATCTGTGACTTGTGATATTATATATACCACATGTGAGTTTATATTCATTTTACAGCGTACGTATGGGTTATGGTTTCCATATATTGGAGTTGCCATATCCATGCGGCTGGCATGCCTACGTGTCCTAGTCCTACGTATTTTGGGACTGAGGCGTGACACCGGAATACCGTGCAACCTCACGATCTACCTCATTTATAAGTCGGCCAAGGCTTCTGTAGACTGGCCATTCCTAAAAGGCAAAAAATGCGCGGTCTTGGTGAGTCGATCCACTATTATCCATACTGTATCTCTCCCACTTGGACTCTTTGGAAAACCCGTGACAAAGTCCATAGTGATGTGCTCCCACTTTCACTCAAGAATCAAAAGTGGTTACAGTAGCCCTGCTGTTCTCTGGTGCTCCGCCTTTACCTGTTGACATACTAGACATTTGGCTACAAAGTGAGCCCTCTCTCTTTTTATCCCATGCCACCAAAAGTGCTGTCGTAAGTCACGGTACATCTTGGTGCCTCCAGGATGAATAGAATATATCAAACTAAGAGCTTCTGCCATCAGCTCCTATCAAATCTCTCCATTGGGAACATATAGACGATCACCACATTGTAATGTCCCGTCATCATGAATGTGCAATCCCGTCTGCTCTCCGGTCTCTGTCCTTTCTTTCAATCTCCTGAATCTGGCGTCCGTAGGCAAAGCTGCCTTGATCCTCTATACTAGTGATGACTGTACTTGTAAGTTGGCTAATGTCCCATCTGCTCCGGGTAATATCACTTCTATACCAAGTTCTTGCAAGTCCTCTAATAATTTTCTCTGTGTCGTCAAGAAGTAAGCTGCTGGTTTCCGGCTTAACGCGTCTGCTACTACGTTAGCCTTGCCTGGGTGATAATGTAGCTCTATCTCAAAATCCTTCATCAACTCAAGCCACCGACGTTGTCTCATATTTAGCTCTTTTTGCGTGAAGACATACTTGAGGCTTTTGTGGTCTGTATAGATCTTCACTCGTTCCCCATATAAGTAATGTCTCCAAAGCTTCAGATCAAAAACAACGGCTGTAAGCTCCAAGTCATGAGTTGGATAATTCTTTTCGTGTACTCGTAACTGTCTAGATGCGTATGCAATCACCTTGCCATGCTGCATCAACACGCATCCTAAGCCTTTTTCTGATGCGCCACTGTAAATTACATAACCTCCTGATCCTGATGGAATAGTCAATACCGGCGATGTGGTCAGTCGCTTCTTCAACTCCTCGAAAGCGGCTTGACACTCATCGGTCCATACGAACTCTTGATCCTTGTACGTCAACCGAGTCATAGGTGCTGCTATCCTTGAGAAGTTCTCCATGAACCGTCGGTAATATCTCGCAAGTCCAAGGAAACTTCTCACCTCCGATGCTGATTTAGGAACGGACCATGTCTCGACGGCCGAGATTTTCTCTGGATCAACAGAAATACTATCTCCCATAACGACATGCCCAAGAAACGAGACTCTGTCCAAGAAAAACTCATATTTACTGAGCTTCGCATATAACTGCTTTCTCCTCAAGGTCTCTAGGACGATCCACAGGTGCTTCTCATGCTCCTCGTGGCTCTTCGAATAGAAAAGTATGTCATCTATGAAGATGACCATGAACTGGTCCAAATACTGATGGAATACTCGATTCATTAAGTCAATAAAGATAGCTGGAGCATTGGTCAACTCAAATGGCATGACCAAAAACTTGTAGTGTCAATATCTTGTCCTGAATGCGGTCTTCGGGATGTCCTGCTTCCGTACCTTTACCTGGTGATATCCCACTCTCAAGTCTATCTTCGAGAACACCTTGGATCCACTAAGCTGGTCAAATAAGTCATCAATGCGTGGTAATGGGTATTTATTCTTTACGGTCACTACATTTAAGGCTCTGTAGTCGATGCACATACGCACTGACCCATCCTTCTTTGGTACAAACAACACTAGTGCTCCCCAGGTTGATGCACTTGGCCGGATGAAACCTTTCTCCTCTAATTCTTTTAACTGTGCCTTTAGCTCATTCATCTCCTTCTTTGTCAATCTATAAACATGCGACGCTATGGGTGCTGCTCCTGGTGTCAATTCAATCGAGAATTTTATGTCTCTGTCCGGAGGTAGTCCTGGCAATTCCTCTGGAAAGACGTCTTGGAACTCTGAAATGATGGGGAAATAAATAACTTCGTCCAATGCAAACTGCATACCATCAAGGGCTTCTATGGATCCTCGTGCAAACTCAAGTTTCGGCTGGCTTGGTACCTTAAAAAGTATGCTTCCTCCAAAGCAGTCGAAGAAAGCGTGGTACTTGCTTAGCCAGTCCATTCCAAGCACAATATCAAAAGTTGGCATAGGAAGGACTAAGAGTCGGGCATTCATCTCTCTGCCACGAATTACTACAGGACACGATCTACAAATCCGACTAACAGGTACAACTTCTCCTCCGGTGAGAATTCTAATACAACTAGGTAAAGGTGTAGTAGAAATATTATATTTGGCAATAAAACTAGAAGATATGAACGAGTGGGTGGCTCCCGTATTAAATAATGTTACAACAGGAAAAGTAAAAGCAAGAGTAATACCTGCTATGACATCAATCTCCTGTTCTATGTCATCCACTTCTAGTGCAAATTCTTGTCCCTTCCTCTGTGGTAGTCCATGACTGGCCCTCGTGTACTGATCCTCCTGAGTAGGTAGCGGTGGTCCTCGCTGAAATCTTCCGGTTGCCGGGGGTCGAGGTGCTCCTGGTCTAGTCATCTGCTGAACTGGCTTCGGTGCTGGAAGTGCTAGCCTCTGTATTGGCGGTGGAAGTGTCAATGTCTGCTGTATTGGACAGTCTTTCACCATATGCTATCCGGAACCACATCTCATACATTGTCCTAAGCGAGTCCGTCAGTCTCTAAAAATATGACCGCGTCTCCCACAATAATTGTAGTGGGGCTTCTCCAGAATCTGGTACGGTCCTGCTCTGTGCTGCTGCTGCTGCTGTGCCAAGGGACGTCTGATAGGCCCTCCTTGCTGTGTCCTTGCTGGTCCTTGCTGTGTCTTCAGTTGACCTCATTTTCCCTTGCTGATGGTCTCTTGTAATCTTGCTTCTGTTAATAATTCAGCATAAGAGATCCGGGACTGTGAGCTAGTGTAGTGTTGGAGCTCCTGGGTCAGTCTGCGGTGAAACCTCTTAGTCTTCTCCTAGTCATTCGGTATCAGGGCAGCGCCATATTTACTAAGGCGACTAAACTCCCATCATACTCGTCAACTGTCTTGTTCCCCTGCTCCAAATGAAGAAACTGATCGTACAACGTATCCCTTACACTGTCCGGGAAGTACTTCCTCTCGAAGTACTCCAAGAATTGTTCTCAAGTCTGATACGTATCCAACTGGCGCTCCATTGATTCCCACCAGTGATGAGCATTACCATCTAGCTGCATCCTTACGCCTGTCATCCAGAGATCGGTAGGCATCTGTGATGCTTCTAATAACTTTTTGGTGTAGGTAATCCAGTTTGTAGTCTCCTCTGGGCTCTCAGTGCCTTTATACGGCTTGGGACCCATCTGTACAAAGTCCTTGACTGAACCAACTCTAGCTTGTGGTACTGGAACTAGTGCCTGGGCTGGTATAGTTGCCTGTGCAGCCATTCTCTCAAGTGAGGCCAGAAATTCTTGCCTCTGCTCTGCCGCTTGCTGCCTCTGCTCTACGGCTAGTGCAGCCGCCTGTTGTCTCTGTTCCTGCATCATCATTTGGAAGAATTGGAATATCTGTGTCTGGCCATCCTGTGGTGTCGATAAAGCCGGAAAGGTCCCATTAAGTGGAGCGGAAAGATCAGATTGAACTGGATTGTGAGTCTGTCCATCCGTCCCCGAAAGTCTAGGAGTCGTCGAGGTCTCCCCTCGAGTTTGGCCGTTAACTCCTGAAGGTGTGTCACCTCCGGCGGTAGTACATCCACTATGCGAATCCATCTCTCTGTAAGAGGTGGACGAAACGATTATAAGGAGTACATGAATCAAACAGGATGCAAGCATTTAAAAAGGAAGTTGAAAGAAAAGATGGGTTTCAGTCAAGCGTGGATGAGATCCTATACTCTATTCCTATACGCAGACTTGTTCGATACAGTAACGTAACCGAGACAATATATTCATAGACCTGCATGGGCCACCACTAAAAATATATCACACTCCAGTCCCAAAATACGTAGGACTAGAAATATATAATCATGCCAGCCGTATGTATATGGCAACTCCAATATATGGAAACCATACCACATACGTACGCTGTATTATGAATACCCAATCCACAAGTGGTAATATACTGTCAACACAAGTCACACGCCATCTATATCTCATCCACATCATAAATAAAGAAATAGGAAATAAATAACTGAATCTCAAATATGAAGTATCAAAGTATGATAGTCGGATGAAAACAAATCCACTGCCAATCGACTATACTAAAACTACTAAATGAGAGAAGAGATCAACTCTAATATAAGTTAAATGTCCACAAGAAAAATAGCAACTAGAATATCCATCAGCTGCGATGAATCAAAGGTGCTCTGAAGGTAAGACCTCCTCAGTCTGGTATGAAGCGTCAGGTCCGGGTCCGTACTCCTGTGGATACTCCTCCAAGTCTATACCTGGAAAGAGACCAGGTCCTCAGAGGGACATAACAAGATACATAGAAATATGCCAATAAAGTATTGAAAATAAACATCAAATGGGCCGCCTAACCATCTATGTGAATGCAGTTTGAGAATAACTTTCCAACAAGTGGGCTATCTGGCCAAAATAGGATTGGCATGATTCTCTTGGAGATTCAGGGGCCTACAAAGCATGACGTCTTTTGAACCTCAGAGGCCTCCAGGTAATATATAGGGGTCATCATGACCGCGCATCTCCGACGGAGCGTACGGGTTACATAAGAAAAGTGCAAAGGAGCCCAAACGCCTTACTTGTTGTTCTCTCCACCCCATGCTCTAAGCATGTCACATCCATGACACGATAATACCTCTAAATAACTGCCAGGTCTTCTAGCATACAATTTCTATCAGCAGTTATCCCTATCCATTGTACGTCCTATATGTACCAGTGGCCAGCCGAATACGCAAGTCCGTGTCCTACATGAGACTCACACTCGTATAATAACAATGTCATGGCCAATGAAACATAAAATGCCTCATGATAATGGGGTGGTCTCATAAACTAGGTCAACATGCATATATATAGTAAAAACAGAATACGACGTCACCGTCGTTGCACCCAAGTTATTCTTGGACGCACAGTTTATATAGTAGTTAAAATATATAAACTAAATAGATATAAATAAAATACATGCATCATATGAAATATAAATCATAGTACAATGGCAAGGTATACTTGCCTGACAAGCAATCTGTAAAGTGTAAGCGTCCAGATGTCAAGTACACAAGATCAGGAACTGTGGCCTCCGAACAAACGTCTCCGGATGCTGAAATAAATATCACCAACATTCCCGGAATCAGCGAGATAGCTAGAAAATACTACCCTTTCGTCCAATTTGGACACAGGGGCAAAACGGTAATTTTGGACCAAAGTGGGGTCTATATGTAGCCCACTTTGCACCGAAATACGTGCCAGGAGTAAAGGTCTCTAAATGGGATAAATTATAGGTCAAACAAATTCTAAACGTCAATACGAACTCAACGGTATGTCCAATTTTAGATTTCGGTGAGTTGAACACAAATTCGCCCAAAAAGTCAACAATGGGGCCCGCAAATAGGCGGCTTGGTCAACTATCTCAGACTTGCGTGAAACTTGGGCCACCGGACCAGCGTGATATCACGAATCTAATAGCACAAGTTTTGTCATATTCTGACGAGCGTACACTAAATGGTGCGGTGTTTTGCAAAAGTCACGATAAGAGAACTTTTTACAAATACGGGTTGATTCCGACGCGCACACACGACGCGCACACACGTCCAAATCAGTTTCCGTAAAAGCCTACACGTCAGAATATAGCATACGCATCTTTCGGTATAATTGGTACGCGACGGGGCGGTCCTGTTTGGCGGGACGCACTCCGTATCGCAGATTTTAAAGTTTTAAAAATAAGTTTTTCTTGATTTTTAACCCAGTTTATCTCTGCATATAACACAAAATAGAATAATCTAATTAACAGGAAATGATCTCGGTTATATGGTCTTCATATAGAAAAAGGTGGATCTAAGTTTGGATGTCTGTGGAGGAAGATATCAGTCCTTAAACATGGGTGGTCGCAACAGTTTCTACAGTGTAAAAGATATAGTTTTTCTCTAACTTGGCCTCGATTTCTACCTAGTGTTAAGAGTTGTTCGATGGAAATTAATTTACAGAGTTGGAAGGTGGATAGGTCATGAACATACCGGTGAAGACGGATCCGAATTTGGTCGAGCGACGCGGCGGGAAACAACGCAGAAAGTAGGGTACGTTGCTACTCAATTCTGTCGCGGAATCTCACGGTCGCGCGGACGCGGGGGTGGCCGGCGGTGCTCCGGTGGCTGCGGGGTGATCCTGTGGTCGTAGAGGTCGGCGCAGGGTCATGGGAGAGTAGGTTTAGGGTTAGGGTTTATGGAATAAATGTATGTATATATAGGGTAGAGGGAGCGGTATGTAGATGGGAAGAGTCGGCTGACCGCGCGGGTGTGCTCGCGGAGGTGGGGAGTGGGGGTGGTAATTAGGCGGGCTGGGTTCTGGGAAATTAGACTTAGGGTTTAGAGTATTAAGGATTTAGTTTAAGGATTTTTTTTCTTTTCTTTTCTTTTCTTTTCTTTCCTTTTCTTTTTCTTTTCTTTTCTTTTATTCTATTACTTATATATATATATATATATATATATATATATATATATATATATATAGTAATAAAATTTTCAGAAAAGTATATTAGTACATAAAAATAATCCTTCATCCTTCTACAAAGACTTCCTACATAAAATAAAATAAGATAAAATAATAGTTTGATCAATAATTTATAGATGAATATTTACCTAGTAATTAAAATTTGATAAATTCTATTTTTCTAATTAACTAAGAAATACGATAAATAAATTAAATGGTTAATTAAATAATTAAAATACATTTAAAATTTGGGGGTTTTACAGATAGCCTCCCTCTCTCAACAATCCTCCTGAAGATCGCCCTCCGCGTTTGCTATCTTGGCTTGAAGTTGCACAATCTGTTCGTTGATCTCAACTATGGCACGGGTTGTGGAGTTTTCTCGAGCAACACAAACCTACCCTCGATCATTCAACTCATTATGCTTAAGGGCCAGCTTCCTGAGG
This sequence comes from Iris macrosiphon, assembly GCA_036927795.1. Taxonomy (NCBI): domain Eukaryota; kingdom Viridiplantae; phylum Streptophyta; class Magnoliopsida; order Asparagales; family Iridaceae; genus Iris; species Iris macrosiphon. The sequence continues at coordinate 135,152,933 of JAYESA010000014.1, forward strand.
TCTTGTTCCATGGCCTCCTTGTTTCACGCATAAGCGATCTTCACCTGCTCCATGGACGTCAGAAGGAACTCATGCTCCTCTTCCGCTGCGACGACCAGATCAATCTGCCGCGTTTGATGCAATTCATTCAGGCATTGCTCCACCTCTACCAGCTTTTGTCTCAAAAGGCCAGTCATCTGCTCATGACCAGGGAGGGTCCTCAAACGCACAACTTGGTTTTGGGCGCAGTACTTGGACCAAGTAAAGGTCTTGCCTCATGCCAGGACGGTTTGTACCCCCCGCTTCAGGTGTATGTAGAAGCTCTGAATGGTATCCTTCGAGGCTTCTTCCACGTCAGCCAAAGTAGAAGGATTCAAATGAGTCATGATTGTAGGGACTACAGTTGGACACGGAGGAGGCACAACAACAACAGACGGCCCCGGTAACAGGACGGCAGTCGCGGAACGTTGAGAGGCTTTAGCCTCTATAAGATGTCTCCCAGTTGAAAGAAGATCTGGGCACTCGGCAGTCGGGAAATCTCGACCTCTGTAGGGTTGACATCCGAGGATGTGCCAATATCAGCCAGTTCAAAAATAACAAGAAGGGGAACAACCACCGCACCAGAGGGACATGTAGCCATAGGCCTCCGCTGTCACGTCCCTTGTAGAGGGTGTCACCGGATATTGGGCTATTTAATATTATCCCTCCTCTTAGATTAGGTATATTAATATTACCCCCATATTAGATTAAAAGTTGAGAATACCCCTGAAAGTGTCGTTAAAAACCTGAAAGTATCGTTAATGAGTTTTAAAAGTATCGTTAAAGAGTTTTTAACGACATTTTCAGGGAGTATTCTCAAATTCTAATCTAATAGGGGGTAATATCAATATACCTAATCTAAGAGGGGGTAATATCAAATAGCCCCCAGATATTCTTTGCCATCCCTAGAGCCAAGAGGGGGGGGGGGGGTTCAGGCTTCTTCCTCACGAGCTCACCGCCCCCTCCTTCCACTATACCTACCTCGGTAGCTAGGTCCGCCGTTCGCAAAGGAGAAACGCCGCCTGCAGGATCATAATTACCCAGGGGCAACGTTATTAGAAGAATTGAAAACTCAAGCCAGAAAATCTCATCTCTGGTAAAACGACGAAATAACGTACCTGAGAAAGATAGCAGAATTGAAGGCCCATCCGTCACAGTTAGAGTCACCTCCAAAGTACTTAAGTTATCTTCCAAGACTCGGAGAGCAGCTGGTTTCGTTGACGGCCCTTCAGGGATATGATCACCCGGATCCTCAGGGACGAGCTCTTCAATGGCAGTCTCAGACTCATAAGAGGTCGTTCCCTCCTCCGCCTCCACGCAAGAAATCCTGTCGGCCATCGACCACCGATGGCGGTCCGTTCTCCCTTGCATCTGCGAATCATCAAAAATACCAAAACCAAGGTATTTATATAAAGGACCAAGAGGAATTAAATTAAGAGAATTTACGGATACCGCTATAGCATCCAAAGTGGAGTCTGGATCAAATGCCACCAATGCAAGGGGTCATACCTCCTCCCCCACAGAGCCCTCCCCGCCAGGATCCGACTCTCCGATATGTCCCACACCCGGGGCCACTTTGACTCGCGCCTTCTTGGGATGACCTGGGTGGTGAGCCACCGTGGCCTTATGCTTAGGAGCATGAGGGTCGTCAGGAGAAGTGCCCTTTGTAGACGTCGGATTCGAGTCAACTAGCAAAGGTCAAGCTACACTTTTGCCCTTCTTAGGCGTTCGTTGACCTTTCATCGACGGAGGCATAAAGACGGTACCGGCTAAGTAGCCCATATCTGGGACATAGTTTGTTGGCGGAGTATTGACTGTGCATTAAAAAAGTTTCGTCGCATACAGTATGTTCGGTGCCACGTTAGCCGCAGGCAACCCGAACTCCACCTCTGTACCAATGGAAATATAATAACGCCATGCTCGAGCACCATCGAGAAGACCACCACAATTCCCAAGCGAGGCACTGGGTGTCTCCAGCAAGATTTGACTATACCTGAATTGACGGGCAAACCGATTGGGAAGATAGGGCTCCTGGAAGACCTCAACCCAGTTTTGTTATACCAAGTGAGAAGGACGAATGGCAAGGAGCCAGCGGTAGAGGGTCACTGACAATCGACGATCGACAACATCGCTATCTCAGTGGATGATATTCCTCTCCTCCTCAGTGCATTCTGGAATCATCATAAAAATTGCCATGCCGTTCATATGGACAAGCTCCCTCCTACAGGATGGTATATCTTCATTCTGCCACTTCATCCCCTGATAATGGCAGATAATGGCGTCTCCCTCTAACATCCCTTGCTGGGTATCGGGACACATCAGGGACCGATGGTACAATAGAAGCCAACCTATCAGGTAATGATAGGGTAACTCTACATTGTTGAATTCTTCAACCCTCTTGTGGCATTTGACCTTTTCAATAATTCGTCGAAGACCTTGATGGATACATCAAACCATCGCAGGCAATAACGCAAGTGGGTGGCCAAAAGCTAGCCGTGCAGCTGGGAGGATGAGATTGTGACATATTCTTTCAATCGAGCTGGACCCTCCCGCAAACACGCAGATGCGCGGCCAGATCATCAAGTTCCCCACCAAAAATGTTTTGTCGGACAGCTCATGGGTGTCCATGAGAAAATAACTTAATTTCTCGCCTTCAACCGACTTCTCGCGATACTGTTGGATCGAAGCCGCTAGATCCTTCTGGGACCACGGTGCCTGAATATAAACCTCGTCCGATCCAGGCGCCTCCGGAAAAAGATAATGCGTCCAGACGGTGATGTGCATGATAGGCCCCTAAGAAGCTTTATCTTCCTGATACTCTCTCTGGCAGAAGATATGATGGCACATCAACTCTTGATACACAGCCAAGAATCCCGGATTCTCCTTCTCAAATTCCCCTAGCTTGTCATTGCTCGGGGCAAATTCTTTATAGGGCACCTCACCCCAAGGAAGCCTCGAGACTGAGTGCATCTCGTGTAGGGCCAACCCCATCTTCCTGCCAAGAGTGAAGAAAGTCCCCTTATGGAAGTTGTACATCTCCATCAGCGCGAGAAAAAGGCAACGGTTCGTAAAAAGACCGTAAGAAGTGCCCCTCACGGCGAAGAAAATGTCAGCAGCTTGGAGTTTTGGCTCGTAGCGCTTCAACACCCATTTGGTCAAGCGATACCAAGAAGGAGTGTAATGGGTCCAGCCAAGGGTTCGCAGCTATCCAGTAGCTGCCGCCCCTAAAGTCATTTTACTTAGAAGGAAAAACTCGCCCTTCTCAGCAATCTGCTTCTTCCTGTCGGACGAAAAAATTGTATTTAGCATGTGTTGAACGACAGCGTCTAAGTCCTCAAAATTTGTACTCAATGGAACTCGTCCAGGGTTGAGCACCAACTCCCCTGAAGGGGTAGTGGGCAACTTCACTACACAGCATAGAAAAGATATGTGTATCAGCAAAAGAAACTTTGTATAAATCTAACATGCAAAGAAGAATAATAGGCACACGACATGACCGCGCATAATAGAGTCCGTAAATGACACTTGCCCTTGCGACGAATCATAACTTGCGCATCTGCAAGTTTGCACGAGACATACCTCCAGTTATGCGCTAGTATAAAAGCCGCACATATCTCTACATCCATGCGACAAACCGTACAAATGGTGTCTCTGTGTTTTTGCGTATCTCCACCCACAAGAGAGTCCTTACCTAGGACGAGCCTCTGAACGTCTGAAGGAAACTTTAGGGTGACAACCTCGTCGGTAGTATCCTTCCCCTTTCCCTTTTTCTTCTTCTTGGGCACAACACCCTCAATCACGGGGCCCTTACCTTTGGCAGCGACGGAAGATGAAGGAGCTCGGGAAGCCATGGCAATCGACGGGGAAGGAGAGAACCAACAGCAGCGGAGATGGAAGAGTAGAAGAAAATGCAAGGGGATTTCTCTCTCCAAAACCCTTCTCCTTTTATAGACGGGAGTGCTTCAAAGTACGAGATGCCTCTCTCCACGTGGCAACCTAGGATGAGAGAGACGATTGCATTTTTGATCCACCATCATCCTCAAATGAACCGACGCTTCGGGCTCCGTGTCATCAGACGGTTCATAATCCTAACAGACCGGTTCAAAGGTAGAACCAAATATTGCTATTTAATATAGATTTGACAGCATGGCATAGCCCTCCATACGACAACTTCTACATGCGTCAACCTGACGAACTTAGTAGAAGGAGACATCCAGTGAATGAGTGCTGATTTCATGCTTCTTATTCAAAGTATTCCAGACTTAACCAAGTCTAAAAACTTTGAAGGGGGTCTTGTAGAAGCATGAAAAATAAGCAAGAGACGCATAATAGTGGTGGACGCATAACACCCTCGAATACATGACGTCCTGAGATGCATGCCGTCGTTTGACGCATCGTTCCTACTATCACATCAGAGCATTTATGACTCCGATAAAACATATAATCATCCTGACCGCCTTGAATCCTGCACCGAGGATTGAAATTCGGGATGAAGGCTTCGTCATAATTACTTTTGGCGGTATACAACTGTTCAAATGCCACGAATGCAGAAGACGACAAAAATTTATGCGTCTTTGGTCCAATGCGTTCCAGATTCCATGCGTTTCAGACTCCATGCAGTCTATGCATCTCTGGCCCAATGCGTCGGTTCATGCGTCTCAGACCAAATGTGTTCCAGACTCTATGCGGTCCATGCGTCTCAGACCTAATACGTTCCAGACTCCATGGGTTCCATACGTTTCTGTTTCTGGCCCAATGCGTTCTAGACTCCATGCGGTCCATGCGTCTCTGGCCCAATGCGTTCCAGACTCCATGCATTCTATGCGTTTATGGCCTAATGTGTTCCAGATTCCATGCATCCCATGCGTCTCTGGCCTAATGCATTCCAACTAATATGATCTTTTCGTTATAACTAAAGAGATATTCGTGTAGTTGATACGGGCTACGTGTCCAAACGACCAAGTCACGCATACAATGGGCTGAAACGACCCCGAGATCTCATCAACAGTAAATCCTAACCAAGCTCATATGGCAGCTTCACCGTGACATGCGACAACAGTTGCATCCGTATTTTGTTGAAAGAGCCCTATGCGGCCATCAAACAGGGGTGCATGAGGCATCAATAGCATGCAGCCACAGAACAACTATAAATAGCAGGATACTACCCCCATGCAAAAGGCTGACTGCTATCTGCGAATCAACATTCAAGTAAGAGAGAAGAGCTGCTGCATAGGATTGTCCACGAAGTAAAGAGAGTTGCTACACTCCTAACCCTCTATTGTCACCCCCCAAAAAACAAATTTGTACTTAGATTGTCTTATAGGATTCTTCTTTGTACTTTCTTAGTTTGTTAATCAAATTCAGTTTTTTCTGTTCTTTTTTTTTTATTTAAATGGCAAGAAGATACTCCTGTTATTATTTAGGTTATATATTAGTATAGATATTAAATATCGGTGACTCCAACTTGTACATAAATAAATAAATAAATAAATAAATAAATAAATAAATAAAAAGAATCAACCAATTATTACATACCTTTTAGTTTCCTACAAAATCAATTTAACCTCATTCTTAACGTACACTGGGCCAAAGCAAAATACAGCCCAAAGTGAGATTGCACAGTGTCGCTTCTGAGTCGATAGCCTACATATATTTGCTGCTTGACGATTCTCAACTTGCACCCACCCATATTAGCTATACACATTCCAAGGTCCATGAAGGGCAAATGTACTCTAGCCCACCAAAGGCCTATAGGCAGATTTGGAGACTACTTCCTGGTCCTATAAGCATATCATAATTGTACACAAAACAATTGGAGAGGATAAGAGAGGAGAGGAGAGGAGATTATACATGAAATGAACGTTGTTCTTAAATTAATTTTATATATATTTAAAATCCATGATTTTATGGAATCTTATATGCATGTGGATACCATAAAAAATTCTACGCTCATGTCACAAAATGTAATAGATTTTAGGATAAATTTCAACTTAATACCCTCAACTATGTAAGTTTTTATCTTGATACTATAAACTTTAATATTAGTTACCTTAATATCTCAACTATAAATATACAACATAATTTTAAATGACAAAAATATTTCCTCATTTATTCATGGTCACTTCACTTCAGATAATCTAAAATGGAATGAGAGGATAATTTGGTCAAAAAATATTATTTATTTTTGCTGAAACGAAAAATTTAGCTCATGACTAACAGAGGGTATTGGCTTAAAAATATTCAACAGTTGAGAGAAATAATTGGTATAATATTAAAGTTTAAGATATCAAATTAATTTTTTTAAATAGTTGACGGTATAAGTAAATATATTATAACAAGGACTGATATCTACCAAGTTACATCCTGATCCAAAAAAGAGCACCCATCTAAATGGAAAGAGAGTTAACAGCCCGTTACGACTTCCCATCTGCCCATATCCATGTCTTTTGAATCATTGGTTCTTTTTACACCTTATAACTTCATTGTGTCCCTCAAGAGAAGTTTTAGCAATCCAAGAACGAACCCACCCAGAAATAATTTTTTTAGAGACAAAAATAAGTCCAAGTTCAATGAAATATATCTTTAAAAACACACACACACACACACACACACACACACACACACACACACACACACATATATATATATATATATATATATATATATATATATATATATATATATATATATATATATATATAAATACTAGAATTTATAGGTGTTGCCAATGAGGTCCTAGCCTAACGGTTAAGATAGAAACAATCTCTCAGGAGGTTGTTGGTTCTAGCAACGTGGGACACCATTTAATTTCTTTTACGGGGAATTAAGTGGTTGGGTGGTTGTGGGTGCAGTACAAGTGTGGTTCATAGGAGGCGGAAGCGGTGCAATGCGGTCCTGGTAGTACTGTTCGGATGCGATGCGGGTGCTAGTGCGTGGAGTATCAGTAATCTGGAACCAATGAAGAGGTGCATTCACCAGCAGTAACATATGTAACTCAGTCCAGGTATGTGGTTGACACAACAAGAGTGAGGTTTATGAGTAACCAAGTGAAAGGACTTGAGTTGAGTTTTGCTAAGGCTTGAGTGATTGGGGTCAGTACAAGAAGATAGGTAGGGTATTGGTGAGATACTACTAAGATCAGGTGTAGTATCAGTTATATGGGTTAGTCATGGGTATGACCAAGGGTTATGATAAAGATAATAGGTAAAGGCCAGGGTTAGGTACTAAAGGTATTAAGTTTTAGCTAAATGCTTAAATCAGAGTTGTGTTGTTACTTGTTGATACCAATTTAGTTGAGGTTTAAATTGACACCAAGGTGTTATTATGGGGGTATTAGCTAAGGTATTGATTATAGATTATGATACTACTTAAGTACTAGTATATATATATATATATATATATATATATATATATATATATATATATATATATATATATATATATATATATATATATATATATATATATATATATATATATACATGTAATAAATTGATAGCTAATACTCATAAGGTATTAACTAAGGCACCTAGAGATAACCTAGTATACTTTAGTATTAGCTTGTATAGACTAATATAACCAAGGTATTGACCTAGTTGAACTTAGTTAGCCTAGTATAGACCTAAAAATGGCCTAACAACCCCATTTCAACCTAGTTAATCATTTTTATCATTCTAAACACCAATTAATATTGATATATTGTATTTAGGTCTTTGTGACACCATTTTGGACATCAATCCTTACTCCCGAATCAATCCATTCTGCAGCTCTTCCAAATCTCGATCTGAACATTTGCGTAGATGAGGTCTGACACATCAAGTTAGAGATTAGATCGTAAACCGATGTCAGATTATTTTCCTTTATAGTGGCTCTAGTCTGGAAACTTATGCCGGCTTAGCATCCAGGAGCATGTCATCTTTACCACCCTAATCAGCTCTGAGATTTTAGGTATTTTATGGCCCCGGAATAGGCGGTTGTCATTGGAAAGTAAACGCGCTATTAAGCCCTAGAAGGACGCCCTCGCTCTATTGGCAAACATTGCTCAGGACCACAGACGAGTACATTTTTTGATAGTTTTCATTATTTGATAATTACTATAATACAAGTATTCAGAAATATTTTACTTGATTCCGACACAGTGGTTACACGGACTGGTACTATATGGATCATGTCAAGAGATATCATCATATTACCATGTACCTTGGATACTCATATACATGTACTTTATCGTGTGCATCGGATACTCCTTGTGCTCATGTTCATTCGTATACATTCGTGTTCTTCATGTACTCATATTATATTCGTGTTCGTGATGTGTCGTGATTTGATCCATGAGTATTGGTTGGGACAGGGGAAATACTAGAAGGATATGTGATCAAACCCGTAAATATTGCATCATGTAGACAACAACCAGTCATATACCTCACGTGTGATTGTGTTACTCCGTAGACAATAGCCAATCTTAAATGATTGTGTTACTTCTAGACAACATCCAATCATACTGTACATATGATTGAGTTATAGCCTTGATAGTAGATCTTGATAATCTAAGCCGATCACATATCTAACCGGTATTTCAAACACATCGTATAGTTACAGTTCTTCTCTATATTCTAGTTCTTTGCCTCTATTCTATTTTATGTGATCAATTATACTTATTGCTCCAGATTTTTTCTCTATTCTATTTCATTGTGAGTCGGTATTGATAGTAGATTTTTTTGAGTCGATATTGGGGCGCATATTTGTCTCTTCTACCATAGTATGATATTATACATTATTCTCGTCTTGTATTATATTTTCTATTTCTATTTATAGTCATTATCAACTAATTGGAACTGCTATTAGGTTGTACTTTGCTCCAATTCTGACTGGATATTTTTTCAGATGACTGGTTAGAGCAGATGTGTCCTACCTACTACGGGCCACAAGATAGGAGGCCGTCTTGATTGCATCATAGAGCCTTTTGATATAGTACCACCAGTTGGATAGTTTTAGGTTATTCTTTATTATATTATATTTGATTTTAACTAGAAATTGTGACATGTACTATATTTAGGATCCTTGAGTTGAGATTAAACTATTAGACTTGGACTTGTGATGTATGTCGACTCTGTATTTCCTTTCTTCTATTCCCTATCGTGACTTATCTTCCTTTAGTTTTATTTTGTGATTGAGTATTGATTATCATTATCATATATTATTGTCCTCTATTTGGAGTTGAGATGGCATGATAGGTACCTTATATATATTGTGTGAGATGTTTAGATAGTATTGTTGACCAAGACAACGTTCTACCACCGATGCTGCGGCGTATGCTGGATGTACCAACGTACTCGTGCCCCTACATCGGGCACGGGTCGTGACAAGATCAATTTTTAAAAATACCTTTGCACATTATAGTTGATCAAAGAGGTCATCGATCCTGGGAAGGGGATACTTGTTTCGAAGAAAGGTCTTATTAAGTTCGTGATAGTCTATAGAGAGCCGTATCGAGCCATCATTTTTCTTTACAAATAACACAAACACGCCCCATGGAGACACGCTCGGACGAATATATCCACGACCTAGAAATTCCTGTAACTGGACCATTAGATCTTTTAGTTCGGCAGGGGCCATTCGATACGGATCCTTGGAAATTGGTTGGGTCTCTTGAAAGGAATCGATAGTAATTCTATCTCTTGGTCGGGCGGCTTGCATGGTAGTTCGTTAAAAAATACATCAAGAAATTCTGCTACAACGGAAGAACGCTCAACGTTTATATTATCTCACTGAGTGTCTTAATCTGAAGCTAAGAACCCTTCACAGCTAGAATGTATCATCTGTCGAGCAGACATTGCTGAAATCACCATGCATGCATTCGACGCTCTCGATACTGGACTACCCGCATAGCAAAATTTGATCTCGTCGGGTAGACGAAAACTTTGTTTTCTGCGCAATCAATAGTGGCCAAGCAAGCGCCGAGCCAATCCATCCCTAGAATGATGTCGTTGTATCGGATGTCTAGGACTATCACATCGAGGGACAATTTTCAGCCTCCGATGCAAATATGGCCGTCTCTACAGACTAAGCGAGCTAGCAAGTTTACGCTCGAAGGTGTAATTACACCAAGGTTCATACCTAACGGTGTCATAGGAAACTTGTGTTCAACGACAAACTCCACCGTAATAAAACTATCTTTTACACCAGAATCAAATAACATTCGAGCAGGTAGATTATTGAGAAGTAATATACCAGACACCACCGTGTTTGAAGCGAACGCCTCTTCCCGAGTCAGTGCATAGACTCGGCCTTGAGCGTTATGCAGTGCTGTCTGATTCGCTCGCGGTGCTTGACCCTGGTTTTGAGGAGGAAGATATGGTTACGGGCGCTGTTTCAGTCCTCCCTCCTGACAGTCCCACGCCTTGTGGCCAGGACGACCACATCGGAAGCATATTTCGTTTGGTATACAACAGTCTTTAGCGAGGTGTCCTCCACAGTTGCACTTGTCACAGTGAAGCCCATTATTAATCCCCGGGTTTGGACCCTAAAAATTGTCGTTATTGTGAAGCTTGAGCGCATTGTTACCCCCTGCGTTGCTAGGGCGCTTGTGGTAGAAATTCTGTACATCGTCGGTACGAATTGGAGGGTACTGCAAGTCTAGGGAGAGGGCATGGTTAAGGGAGTCACACAATATTTGGTACTAGGGGACGACGATGTGTGCACGAATAGAAGGTTGCAATCCTATCATGAATATTCTGGCTTGACTCTCGGCGTCACGAAGATGAGAATTGGCAAATTTAGCAAACCTGTTGAATTCTGAGGTGTACAGCTTTACGGTCATGCTCCCTTGTTAAAGATGTGTAAATTCGTCTTCTTTCTCGCGATAGACGATTGGGGGAAGATACTGCTCTTTGAAGGCTTTACGGAACACAGACCAGGGGATAGTCGCCTTGTCGTCTTCACTCAGGATAGCATACTTGTGCAATCCCACCAATCATGCACGTTCAAACAGAGCTGGAGCTGAGCGCAAGCAACTCTATTCGTCTCGTCCATGCGAAGCACTTCAAAGTGGTCTTCTAGCTCAACCAGCCGGTTTAATGCCACAGAGGGGTCTTCAGTCCCTCGAAAAGTTGAATGACACATTTTCTTACTCTGATATTTGAAGGATGGAATATTTATCGTCTAACGGTCGATGTTCCCGGGGTATCGCGGTCTCGGCTACAACTGGTATGGTCACAGCGACCGTTGATGTAGAATGATTGTTGGCGACAAGCGTCGTCACAATCATTTGCAGAGTATCCATTTATTTCTGTTGCGCCTGAAATTGAGCCTTAATCTGGGACTCGAACTGGTTTTGACGTGTCTCCGCTTGCCTCTGCTACTCTTCCATCAAGCACATCATCCTTTCAAAATGATCAACAGAGGGTGTGGCTATTTGATTTCCATAGCTGTCCGAAGTGCCGAAACTGCTCTCCTGGACTTGCATTATTTCCAACACAGGTGCTGGATTAGGCTCTGAGACCGTTCCTTCAAGGAAAAGTAACTTACATCAGTCTCAAAACTTATTATAGACTCACTGTATAGAATACATCTCATTTTGGCCAAACGTTTTTAGGAGTTCAACTAGGAGGGATAGGGTTGTTTCAAGAAAACTCTTCTGACACGAGGGTCAAATGATATGAAGCCGTGCTCTGATACCAATATGTCACATCTCAATTTTGTCTCATTGATAATCGTCCCTCGGTAGTGATGCCATGCGAGCGTAAGGTGCGTCCGTACAAGGCCTAGGCATAATAATATATATAGAAATACAACAATAGAGTGCACAGGTAGAAGAACACACATTAATACGAAGAAAAGTTCTCTTTATTGATAATGTACATCTTTGTTATAAAATCTTGACTCAAAAGTAAAGGGGTGCCGCTCGGGCTTAAAGGATGGACGCAAAATAAGATAGCCGATCCATAATTACATCCCTTACTAAAAATTCAAAGACAAAATACCTTGGGTGCGTGTTTGCACCATCCCCTTGGAGATTCAAAAATGGTTATGTGTGAGCTCCTTGAGAATATGTACTTGCGCTTCTAAAAGTCACAAACAAGGGTGAGTCAGATCGGTAAAAGGGTTGGTGAAAGCTTCAGCTACTCATCGCGTCGTCTTGGTTGAGAAAACCTGTTGCAACGAGGGTTAGTACTTCAAAAATCATCGATAAGGGCGAGCTAACCCAACACACCAAATCGACACAGTATTCATGTGAACATGCAACATTACTATTATGTGATCTTTCTATCTTGCCTGAGTTCAATTTTACAAACATGCGATAGAAATGAAATGAAATAACAAAATGTGCCACCGTTAAGTAACTTTTACCTGCCGGTCTGAACCACCTGCACAAAATTTACTATGTACTTTCTTGCCACGAAGACATAGTTAGCATGCAAAATTTAAATATACATAGCATGGTCAGTGGTCGGACAAAGGATGGTCGGCTGTCTTTCCGCTTTGGGTAGCTAGCCCTTAGCGGACGTCCCGATTTATCCAATGCTAGGACTTCAGCTAGCAAATTTGTTCAACCTTGGCCAAAGTGGTCCCAGTGCCCCAGCGATAGTTCGTAGAACTCTTCTCTTATGTATAAGTTGTCCTTGACCACGTATCATCTAAAAAAAACTAAGTTATCAAACGAGGCATGCAAGATAACATAAGAAAAAAGTTTCATAGCATAATCTGATAGTATAGTCTACATACTCAAGTGATCACATTGCAAATATGTACTACTCATTGCATAATAATACATAAATAAGTTCTAGCTACAACTAAAACATAAATAAGCATATACGTAACGGACAAGTACGCAACAAGGTGATCGTTCGATGTATCTGTGCATGTGACAAGCATTAAGTGTTTCAAGTCTAGTTCTTTTTATCTTGACTCATTTTATTATTATGGTATCGTTGATCGGAACGCATGAGTCAGATTATTAAGAGTGAAGAATTGGACTAAGGGCGCTAATCAAAAGTAAGGCCACCCACAAGTTGGTGATTCGGGAAAGAGAAAGAAAGTGATCTTCAAGACCCCGCCCGCACGTCGCCTACACACGATCACCTGCACGCATCAACAGATGATCAATATCTTCTTGACTCAGTCTCCCAGAGTTCGATACGAACTGCAAAGTTCAAAGAACGAAGACAACAAAATTCATCAAAATCGTTCAAGAAAACGCAAATCACAAACCAACGAGAAAGCAACCAAGCGGCATCGAAAATGAACAAAGAAACCAACGGAACGGAAAGGCCCCTCTCGACTCTGCCGCCGAGTCCTTCCTTGAGGCACGATCCGCTAAATGTGGGACTTGATTCCGAAAAAATTAATCCGTAACGAGGAAATGATCTTAACTTAATCTGTCATAATCGAACGATACCAAGTATTTCTTAGCCGCGCTCCCCGAAAAGGGGAAACGGTACATCCTTCATGAGGCACTCTAGTCCCGGAACTGATCTCTTCGGCTAATATACTAATATAACAAATAGTTACACTTGTGAGCTTTGATCTGAATGCCTCACTAACTTCTTACATACAAGCTTTGATTCAAATGATTCACCGATTTCTACAGATGCTTTGATACGAAGTCTTACGAACTTCAACCCCTTACAAGAATAGTTTGATCTTCTTACAACAACGTGAAGATGTCACTTTACAACTCAATGAAACTCTTATCTAAAGTTTATTTAACAAATGAAAGCTCTTGTATATGTGGAGAGAATTTTGTATGTTGGGCGAACAGTTTAGGCTAAAAGTTGGAATGAATGGATCAACTTCAATTTATATAGGATAGCAAAAGGCAGCCTAAACATTATAGTTGTTACTCTGCAGGCGGTATATCGCTCTGCACAATAACGACTAGTCTTCTTCCTTTGTTTTAGTGGTGGCATTTTCTTTTGTTGTCAATTGTCCGAAGCAAACTAAATTTGAAAATCTGATTAACTTTCGAAAATTTCGCCCTAGAACCCCCACGGGGGACACTGTCCCCTCGACCACTGTTCGTTGACCGGGTAGCAGAACCTTGAAGTTCGTGGACCCAGAGATATCGTGAGCGGTTCAAAGAAATATTTGGACCGTCGAGCGTGTCTTTTGGCTCATCATGATTTTTTTATTTGCATAAGTCCATTTTTAATCTTTCGTATTACTTTTCTGCAAATTGAATGTTAGCTAAATAAAAACAATATACATAGTAGCAAGGATTATAAGATTAATACACACTATGACTATGCTAAATTTAAGTAACAATATAGTATTGCAAGATCATTAATAATTTTATAACAAGAAACTTATAATTTATCATTGGGATAACAAGACTCAGTATTAGCTAAAGCTCTTAAACACAGACATGACATTGCTAACACCTCAGGCAGAGTTAAACTGCAATGTGGCTATAACCATCACATATATATACAACAGAGCCACTCTAGTTCTTCGTAACAAAGCTAAGATAGCTCTCGCTTCAAGAGACAAATGACGATCGAGCACACCAAGGAGTATGTGGTTTCGGTCCCTTCGATATAAAAAAAATCTAGAAGCTGCTCATGAGGCTGACGGATCCAATTGTTACTTGTCAGACTTAAGAGATCGAAAGCCTCACAATGAGGGGGAGGCTCGCTGCTCTCATCCTTCGTGTGGATGTGTTTGTTACGACCGTGCGATAACTCCAACTGCCAATTATTGTGTTTGGAGCCTCAACCAATTCTTAGCTTCGCTTATGGCGAAGCTGATGATGGCGCGGTAAGGTGATGGCCCAATCGGTAGCCTCGCTTGCAGCAAGACTAATGATGTAGAGTTTATTTGGTTTACTATAATGTAATGGTAATGGTAATAGAATCAAATAAAATAAAATAAAATTATTCGATTTTTTTACGATTATACTAAAGTGAATCAAAAAGATCCTAAATAGATCTATCAGGATCTAAAAATTGACAAAAATTAGAGGATAAAATTTAAAAAAAAAAACTAAGCTATGAACATATCATAATAGACCGTTAGATCTCTATTCTAAGCTATTTCTGGCTATGGTCCGCAAGCCATGGTGGTTGGTGATGAGGTTTTTTTTTTTTTTTAAGCAAAATTTAATAGACCATCCATGATTTGTACTAATCATTATGATAAATGTCGGATTTGTCCATACTTCAAGATCGACATAACGTACTTATAACATGTTGTAGTCAAATATTGACTAAAAAATTTGTAGTCAAATAACTGACTATGAATTGAGAGAGAAATCTCTATTCTTATAGCGAGACTTCAAAACGGTTCAAAAGTGAACCGTCTAAGCCGTTTGTAAGTACTCAACCATTTATTTAAAAAATTAATATTACGTAAAAAAAGTTATTGGAAAAAAGATAAATTTGTTAGAAATAACGTCATGAAAAATCGAACTTACCAACTAAGAAGAATGCCTCTCACCTTAACCACATAAGCTAGAAAAGGTGTTTGAGTATAGTTATATAATATTATGTAGTAAAACAATTAGTTAAAATTTATTTATTTTTTAATTTTTAATTACGTAAGTATAGACGTATAGTTTAGACGGCTAGTCTTTTTAAATTTTTTTATAAAAAGTAAAAAATATATCTATAATAAATTATAATTAAAATATATTTATCTATTTAAACTATTTTATAATAATATTAGAAAATTTTATTTTAGTTATGCACCCACATGCATTTATTAGTGTTTGTAGTGAACTCTTGTATGGTATTTTCCTACTTAGTATCTATTTATAATAGTTATAGACTTAACAAGATTGTATTAAGATCTTGAACAAGATCACAATATTAGGCATGCTATAACTCTTGTCTTATCTATTAGTTGGCATAATGAGCTATCAGTTAAAAACTGAAAAACAAATATTGAAATTTCAGTCTATATTACACAACTGTAATAAATCAATAAATCGGCAATATCTCTTCCACCACCGAGTTTGGACAATGGACATATGAAAAAAATTTAGATTATTCAAATCTTGCATCACTCCCTACGTAGTAGTTCAATGTTTAGCCATATAAGAATATAGTGCTGAATATTAGGCGTTGATACATTTCCTAATTTGAATTACTTGATACTTTAATACACTAAATTGGGCCCCTGGAAGCTTCTAATATTTCCCTTTACATTGGACATATTCATTTTTCGTACCACTCTTTAAAAGTTGTCTATTAATTGGTCCAACAACCAACATTTATTTGGAGCCATCAATAGCTAGCATCATGCACTCATTCACCCCATGGAAGTTAGCAACATATACTAATTAGAGTAGGGGTATTTTCATATCACATATTAAATAGTACTATGTGTCATCAAATATAATAAATTTAACATAAAATATTAATTAATTATTTTTTAATATTAATATTAATATTAATATTAATGTAAATTTTATTTTTCAAATTTGGTAGTCATCTGTC
This sequence comes from Iris macrosiphon, assembly GCA_036927795.1. Classification (NCBI taxonomy): domain Eukaryota; kingdom Viridiplantae; phylum Streptophyta; class Magnoliopsida; order Asparagales; family Iridaceae; genus Iris; species Iris macrosiphon. Next base: position 135,169,384 of record JAYESA010000014.1, read on the forward strand.
ACATTAATAGTTACGTCAGTTGTCACACAAAAAATAATTTGAAAGAACACTTTGGAGAATAAATAGTATTACTATATTGGACTAAATGTCAATATTCATGTCACTTTTTTTGACAATTACTGCCAAGTCTATAAAGAAACCATTTTGTATAGAAAAATGCTATGTTTACAACCAAATGCATACTTCTCCTCCTATAACCGCCGTATGACCGATCTTTATTGAAAGAGAGAAGAAAAATGTGAGGTCGGATGGAACTCATATAGTAGAGGGTTAGAGGGGGGGGGGGGGGGGGGGGGGGGGTGGGGATTATAAGAAGGTTGTAAACATTTGGGAGTAAACTTAGCATTATTGTTTTGTATAAGTTGCGACTATATTACTAACTAGATTCATGGAATGTGTAAATTACGTATGTACGTAATTAGCTTTTATGCTTTAGATGTCAGCTAAACAGGCACTTGGCCCCTTCAATTGAATGGCTACATACATGCCAAATTGGCATTTGGCCATATGCAATGGGTTGCACAATCAAGAAACTCTTTCTTGTGTCTGGAGTCTTTGGACCCTTGCTTCTCTTCCAAACTTTCGAGTCCCACCCATGGCAATGGAATCTATACGTAGCTATGGATCTCTTAGCCATGCACAGAGCTCAGTGAGCAGTGAGAGCTAGTGCATGAGCAAATTACCAGCCAACAAAAGCCATGTGGGTGGTTCTTGGAGTCTTGTGGCCGATCGAGGGTCTTCCTCTTCTTGATAGAATCTCCTCTATGCAAATCCGGCCCTGATAAGCCATGGAGTTCTTGGTAGGTTCAATCTTGGAATAAGTTTAACAAGATTTCGGACTTGGACAATCCTCCTCCATAGGACAATTCTACATGTCATTAAGTTTTCTTAGGACATATACAGTCCAAATTCAACTTAAACATACATTTTTTCAATAGAGGTGAAGGACAACAAAAATTAGGACATATTTTGAGTCTTGTCCCTGGGCAATCCAACCCCCTGGGCCGGCCTTGCCGGTTAGGATAACCCCCTAGGCCCCTAAGTTTTCACATCTTCGCCGATAGAGTCTCAGTGGTCCACTCCAACTCCTCTCTGTCAGTTGAAGTAGTAATTTACCATATCCATATTTTGAGTTTCCACTAGAAATGTCTCTAGTATTTCAAGAAGAGGAATTCGAAATTCGACCTCTACGCCACCGTCAGAATTGACGAATTCGACGCCGCTATTTGGAATCATGGGAAAAGGACAATCAAATTTAGTTTCGACTAGGACAACTCAATTTTCTGTCATGGGCCGAAACTGCCTCGAGATAAGTGTTCCTTTGTTTCCTCTATGTCTCTGTCACGTCTTTCATTCACATCTGTCAAGACCGGCCCAACCCAAGTCAGAGCTTATATTGGTTGTCTCTTGATCGTTGTTGTGGATTACTCAGATCACGCTCGACTTGAAAGATTGTCTAAACGCACATGAGAGTTGTCAAAATCTAAAATCTTGTCAAATTTATCAGTAAGCCGGTCCGGACCTCAGCAAGTGTTATGTGTGCAGTGTAGTATGCCAACAAGAACGTAGGCATGAGGCCTATAGCATAATGACAAACGAGATTATAAAGTATTAGGCTCCAGGCGACAAAATGAATAATCCTGGCTAAAGGAGGCCACTGTTAAGAACAGACCGAGTCAGGAACTACGAGAGCACACAACATCCTCAACGTTTGGTTTATTCGGTTTTAATCCAATCAAACAAATTAAATTTCTAAAATTTTAAAATTAAAATCAAATCGAATTTAAACTAGCTGTAACCGAAACCAAATTGAATTGAATAATCGATTTGGTTATTCAATTAAATTATTTATATTATTTAATAGACTGAATCCAAAATTAAAATCGTAGTTAAATTATATTAAAAATTATAAAAAAATTATACATATTTGTTGTATTTCAAGATTGTTCTAAAGTTAACTACTTATTAAATTATCGAAGTTGGACTTGAAAGCATATATATAGAATTGTTTTTTTCAAAATATACTCATTTTTAATTATAAAATATGCATAGAATTAAAAGTATTTACATAATTGTATAAATTTTATTCGATTTTGGTTTTAGACCGAAGTCGAAACTAAAATCCAAACCGAATAATAAATTTTAGCATTTTCAAAACCGAAACCGAATCGATTTTTTTAACCGAACCAAATCTCTTATTTGATTCGTTTCGATTTTCGGTCCATAATCGAATAATGCTCACCCCTAGGATCCACTGATTATGTACTTGACTGAGAGTCGATTCGACATATTCGAGCAACATGCTTATCTTGTGTGAAAATACTACAAAAGAAATAGTTTGTCTGGCCAGACAGCTATCTGGCAACCCTTCATAGAAAACTTATACTTTTTTGTAGGATAAATACCAATTTTGGTCACCGAAAGATTAAAAAGTTTAAGTTTTAGTCACTTCCTATGTATTTTTTTGGTCATAGAATGACAAATTAAAAAATTTGATCTTTCGGTGACAAAAAGTGGTATTTATCCCTTTTTTGTAACATGTTAAAGGTGTCAACTCCGGTTATGAGGTAGCTTAGGGACAAGTCTCATATGTTGTAAGTTAGCCTATCCGTACAAAAAATTATTGGATGTGCCAGACGCAGTACATCATTTATATGTCAACCGTTAGATTATCATGGAAATATGTGTATGCACAAATTCTTATACAGTCTAACGGTTGGGGAGGAGAAGGGATGTACTACGTCCAGCTAATACAATAATTTCTCCATCTCCACAGTCTTAAATGCATGCAACTAATTTTGTATATATCATTACTTAAACTAGTAACGTATACATGTATTGCACATGCGCACAAATTTGTTAAAAAATATATCTAAATAACTGTCGTATCTAGGAATTGAATTCAGATAACCAAGAAAAATACCTTCCACCTTAACTACTTCAGTTATAATTGTTTAGTTATTAGTAAATCATATTAGGTAGTTAAATAATTATTTTTTAATAATTAATAAAATATTTAAAAACGGCTTAGACGGCTCAATTTTGAATCGTTTTCAAGCCATCTCACACTTCAAAAAATTACATGGTTTTTCGTTCTACTTACAGTCTTAACACGAGTCTATGGCAATGCCAATGGATATTTTAGTGGTCCATGGTAGTCTGTCATATCAAAAGGAAATTCAATCACGAAAAATATAACAAATATGATATGCAAAAATACAAAACACAGTCTAAATTAATTTTTCAGGAACAATTTTTTAATACAAAAAATTCAAAAATACGAAATCCAATAACGAAGATTATATTAGTAGATGAAGCTCAAAATTGCATCTTGAGGCCCAAGTTTGTATTAAAAAATAAATGTAAAATGGGTTGTGTTTGTATGGAAGTAGTAGAAAATGATAAAATGATATTTGGTCCCAAAGATGGTGTGGTCAAAACTTAATGTGGTAAAAAATAATGTAAAATCTAGAATCGAAAATTTTGGGCTCCACATTTAGTCTTACTAGTTTACAAAATGAGTTGCTAATGTGGGCTAGCTTGCATTGAGTACTTTTTTCATTTCTATATAGAGTCATTTTTTAGTGAGTAAAGCTCATCATGAACCTTGACACTCCTTTATTTGATGAATAAGTACATGCAGTGGCGGTCTTGATTCTCCTCTCCATCCTCAAATCTCCAGGCAATAAGTGGGAGGAGAATCAAGGCTTATGGTGATCCCGACTTGTCACGTCCCAGAACCAAAATACTGAAGAGTGGGGATAGATAAAGCCAGCTACGCATACCAAAGTATACCAATACCCTGATAATACAGTTATGGTTGTCTAAGACATGTGAGAGTTCACTCTACAAACAATTAGGCAATCTTAGGTCATGACAATTGTAGATGTCTCAATCACAGACAAGCAACATGTTACAAGATTTATCATCATCACACATATAATAGTAAGACGTCCCAAACTATACATACACAGATAATCATGAAACTAGTTATACAAAAGAGGAGAACTAGCAAGAGTAAAGTTATACATGATCAACTCTAGCCATAGTCTAGAATATGCCAACCATGTATTGCCCTTTAGGCTAGATAACAAGTTTAGAAGAATACAATCTATACACGTGCTCGGTGGCTAAATGCCTCAAAAGAATAATTTACAATGATAAGTGGGAAAAATGAGAAAAAAATACACTCAAGTCCTATGGTACTCCTACTCCGGGTATTCACCATTTGGAAGAAGGTACGGGAGATCCTCAGGTTCTATTCTAAAATCTGGCCATACAAAATAAGTGGGGTCAAACCCCAAACAACAAAGTACCACAAGAAAGCCCAACTTAGGAACTAAAACCAGCATGCAAAACAAGCATAAGGTATTAAAGCAGTTTAAACATGAATAAAGTGAGCAAAAGTAAACTTTTAGGTTAAATAAACGGGAAAGTGCATGGACAAGACAGAACTAGCAATCCATCAATCACGGCCAAGCATGTCTTTACGGTTTGCTAATTATTAACTAACTAGGGTTATCACAATCATAATTACTATCACATGCAATTTAGAAATTTGATACAGCCACATGTCCTGTAGACCATCCGGATCATCCAAGTCGTATGGGATACATAAGAAAATTAACATATATAGATATTTTTACTTATAATGCAATACTCGATGGTGTGCTGGAAGTGTGCCCTTATCGACGGAGAGATCCAAATCCACAGGAACACTGAAATATCGGAATTGCATGTAGCCAAAAAAATTTCTAAATGATTCTAGGTATCAAATATATTTTATTAACCTGATCAGTTTAATCAAGATTCTCGATAGTGGTACTCGAGAATCTGTTTTAAACATGATAAAAGACTGGACAATACCTTGACAGGTACAATCAAAATTAACTACGAAATGACAGGTCATATAATACAGGTGTTACTAATAGCCTTGATCGGGACAATACAAAAATCTCGAGTCATGAGTGCGCTGCGTCGAGCCACTATCCAGAATATTATTAAATATTTACATAAACATGGGCTTAAAATCCCAAAGTGTATTAAAAGCACTAAATCAGGTTAAAGACAGGAAAAATTATGTATATTATCCCAAGGTTAAGTTAAGAAAGCCAAACAGTTGAAGAATATAGAAATAATGGACAAAATAATCAAACATGCAAGATTGCACAAAACTAGATTTTAACACATTTAGAAATATGGGGATAATTGTCATGCCCCGATCCCTCAAGGGTCATTTTTCCTCACTTGGGGCCTTGCAAAACCGATCGTCCTCGCTTGGACGTGATGACGTCCAATCCTAAGTTGCGCTTGGAGAAGGCCAAGGCTTGAACAAGGACAAAATAAGCTATTCAGAGTAAGAAGCAACAACACAATATAGCAGAAAAGTAAAGAACATAATGGCCTAAAAAAATAAACTCTTTTTTTATATTCAAGAAGTGATACAAGCGGCGCTTGACCAAGATTTATAATTTGCTCAAGCTCTCTCTTTCTCTCTCTCTCTCTCTCTCTCTCTCTCTCTCTCGATTACAATGACATCGTTCCATATATTACATCCCTTTATACAGAAAAGATCTTAAAATATTTTGATACGGCTCAAGGCATCGACTCCAGATTTTTGGCTCATGAGGATAAGACTCAGTTATCGTTTATTCGAACAATCCAGCACATACAAACAGAACTGGTGGGGGATCAGCACTTTAGAAAAATTACTGGTGAGTATAAAAACAACGAACAAAAGCAACACTCTCTAAAACCAACTCTAAGTAATAATGTGATAAAATATTACATTACTAGTGATCTTACAACTTTTACCTAGGTTTATTTTATGCAGCACAGGAACAGAATCACATTACTTCTTTTTGGAAACATCTTTGAAATCAGAGTTCAGTTTAATACAACTAAGCCTACCAGACAACTATTTCATGCACGATATACAAGTTCAAATACTATCTTTTGTGCGCAGCGTGTCTTGTGAGCTATATCCATTAACTCTAAGGACGTTAGCACCATCTAATGGACTATTCTTCTTATCATAAGGGTATCATCACATTCAAGAAAAGCATAAAAGTTTAGGAGCTGTACACGATAGCAAGTAAAATTTAATAATGAGTACATCACTTATTCAATGATTCTTACCCTTCGTCGAACGGCTATTCCTGCAACAAACATACAAGTTAGCATCAATTTGCATATATGAATAAGGTTATATTCCATGTTCGTCTTTGCATAAAATAGCTAGGTATGCAAGAAGGCTAAAGTCCTAGCATACGACCTAACTATTTGATGGTCCCCGAGTGTTGGATCCCCCGGATTAGCAATTGGGACGTGCAAGGCCATCTCACTAATAAAAGATTGGCTAATAGTTATTGAGATATATGGTTTCTCTACACTAAAATATGCTCAAAATAGCAGTCGAGACTCATGTTTCAGCACTACACTAATAGCCATACCCCATAATCGTGAGGAATACAAGCCTCAGGGTGTTCGATTAGCATCTCCCAGGACGAACGATTCCCAGTGTCCCAGGATACCGCTCGAGAGGCCCGATACCTTGTGTACAAGTTGTCAGACCAATACATGAATACAATTCTATTAGATAAAGACTTATATGATGCACATGTCCAGAAATAAGTAGAGTTTTCAATCAAGAGATAAAGCCAATAGCTCTTCAATCTATTATATTCAATCAATTTGATAGGTTCAATCTTCTTTCTTTTCAATTGATCGAAAGTTTCAATAGCACACAGTATAAGTCATTCATACAATTATATATATTTTTAGTGCGATCAATGAAACATGTTCAAGCAATTTTCTATTAGCAAGCATGGCAACAATTATCTATCTCTTTATAAACTAAGCATGTAATTCTATTCTATCTTTAGCATATGATAAAGAAACATGTTCAAGCATTCTTTTACTCTTCTTGTTAGCATGGCATTAGTTCGTTCCATAGCGGTGACCGTGTAACTTAGCATACAACATTTATATCTTGACTTATCATGTAAATGGTTCTATCTCTTTTAGACAAGCATATAAGTTCTCTTGTTAAGCATATCAATGATCATTTATTCTATAAATTAGGCAGGCAAGCATTCTTTTAGCATATACGGTTCTCTAAGTAAGCATACAAAATCAGGTTCTATCACCCTTCTTATGAACACTATCTTCTTAGCACAAGTATTTATAAAACCATATTATTTATTAGGTGTAAAAGAATCAAAGAATAAAGTTTTGTCCACTCACCAAGATCAGTCGTCTTTTGTTTCGATCGGATAACTCTTCGAGAAGGCTTCCGCTCGAGCCAGCAAAGCGATATCTCTTGTATATAGTGCATCACAGAGCGGGGCACTATACTAAACTCTAAATGAGGTGATTCAAAAAGATTTGGAAAGGCAAGACAAAGATCTACAACTTTCAAGTTTTGAGTTTTACAAGAATCTCGCTACAAAATAAGTAAATAGAAAAAATAGTTTTTATGCGTACAAAACAGTCAAAATGGCTAAAAATATGCTTATCGCGTATTTTTGGAAATAGCTCATCGGCGTATTTTTGCCTCAAAAATGGTTCATTAGCCTATATTTTATGCAAAAATAGGATTTTGTGCAAAAAGTATGCAAATAGAGGACTCCTGCATAATTTTTACGTCCAGAATTGGATTATGCGTAAATTACGCAAAATAGAAGGGGTTCTGCATAATTTTTACGTACAAAATTAATTTTGCGTAAAATACGCAAAAGAGAAGGGGTTTTGCATAATTTTTACATCCAAAATTGAATTCTGCGTAAAATAAGCAAAAAGAGAAGAGGTTCTGCACAATTTATGCTGGAGGTTCTGTGCAGTTTTACGTCAGGGACTTCTGCATAATTTTACGCCAGCACTATTTTTCTTTCTCAGCCGACGTAAAAAATTTAAAAACTTGTTTTGGCCATAAAAATTTTATTTCAACTCGAAATTCAACGTTTAAAAAGTCAAAATCGCATAAAATTGAATTTTCCACAATATAGGATAATTAGTTTTCAGAATTTCCAAGTTTTAAAAGATCAAATCCATAAAATTCGTAAAACCCTAACTTAGAAATATAGATACACCTCCATTCAAGCTATCAAAACCAAAAATACCAAGAAGTAAATATGTAGAGATACTCATAGAGCATAACATAGACCAATAAAATATAAGAAAACTAAATTTATACAAAAGTGCATGTTCTTCATTGTTGGCAAGATGTACTTGCCTAAACCCACTACTACCACTACTACCAAGGTCCAAAACCTACGGTCAAGTCTTAGCTCTAGCTCTCGGTTTGGGAGAGGAGAGGAAAGAAGAAAATGAAAAGAAAAGAAAAGTGGAAGAATGAAGAAGAGGGAGAAAGTAAATGTATTATATATGTGGATTTGGGTTATGGGTGACCTTTGGATGCTAGCGAATCTATGCCACAACTCTAATCCAATCTAGACCACACAATCAAAACCAAGAACCAAATGGTCAATAGAATGCCTCTAAATAATATTCATGAAAATATTTAATAGAGAAGTAGGAAAGGCAAAAAATAACCATAACTAAAATATACACGTATCTTGGATACAAATACGAAAATAGTGAGACGAGTCTCACAACTCTCTCCCCCTTAGAAAAATTTTATACTCAAATTTTGAATAAGGCACAAGAAAATCAATAAGGACAAGAAATTATGCTAGCAGGAAAAGCAAAAATAAATATGGAAAGCAATCATAATCTACAAACTACTTATAGCAAGATAATCATACAAGACAAGAACATGATACGAGATACACGATATGTATACCTCACGAGTCAAACAAATATGAATAACGATATCGGATATCATCCTCGCATTCTCAAGTTGACTCGCCCGGTTACTGATGTTCCCAAGCCACACAGACTAAACGGATAGTCCAGTTCTTGATAATCTCCTATCTCCGATTCAAAATGGATGCACGTATCTCCTCATATGAAAGGTCGGTACTAACAACCAATTTTGAATGATCTAGGACATGGCTTTCATCCGATATATTCTATCGTAACTGGGATACATGCAAAATATTATGTATCTCACGAAGCGACGGTGAAAGAGCGAGACGATATGAAATATCTTCCACTCACTCGAGAATATCGAACGGTGTCACGTTCTGCTCCCAGAATACTGGATAATTACGAGGACTGACATGGCCAACCACATATTGCAGAATATCGAAGTAAGCCGCAATGTGATAAGGATGCCTAGAAGACAAATGGGTGGACTCTAGCACTATAACGTCAGTCCTAAGGCCGACAAATTCTAGTATCTCAATCCATCAACAATAATTTCAAGAGTATATCACATATGAATGTAAAGAGGTATCCCAAAATACATACCACATATGATCATGAAGCTAGTGAATACAAGATAATGCACTAGCAGAGTATAATTATACATGATAAAATATACCAGCCATGGTCTAATATATACATCATGTTGACCGTAGTCTCAAAAATATAAGAAGCTAACTCTGCCCCTTTGCTGACACCATAAATCGAGAAATCAAAACGAGGTTTTGAAGAAGGAAATCCACTTGCGAGCTTCGGCCGTAGTCCTATGAGTGTGAGTCATCTTCCTGGAAGTACAGAGAATCCTGGTTCTCTTCAGGTAAATCTGGCCAAGCAAAACCAGTAGAGTAAGAACCCCAAGCAACAAGTACCACAAAGTAGCTCAAGGTGGTAGACAAAACACATCATAGCATTAGCAAAAAAGAGACGTATATAAAAATAAATACGGGTCAAGACTTGTATGGTACCAATGTACTTGTCTCGATAAAATAACTATAAGGACTGGTGCACTGATAACAAACTAACTATAAAGAAATATAAGATGACGAGCGATAAAAGGGCATAGGAACTACTCTGGATCAGGACTACAACCCTTAAACCAAATAAGTAGCGGGGTTGCAGACCTTCACCCGAGCAAAACTTTGCACTCTAACCACGCGCCCAAAAAAATAGAATATAACAGGATGAGCTTGTCAGATAAGGCAAACAATATATCATACATGCCTACGACTTGCTATAATTAACTAAATCGAGTTATCATAAACCTAGTTACTAACATATTATGCCCTAAAACCAGAATACTAGAGAGTAGAACTGACAAGGCCAGCTATGTATACTTAGAGCACACAGGTACTCCATATATACAGTGAAGCTGTAAGACATGAGGGTCACTACTACAAACCAACAGACAAGCCGAGGTCCAACATCCCAATCACAAAAATAACAAGAATAATAACAAAAAGTAAGATCAGATAAAATATAATAGTAAAGCGTCCCAAACTATAATATATAGATAATCATGAAGCTAGTGAACACAAAATGAATAAACTAGTCAGAATCTAAGTCATACATGATCAACCCTAGGATATGTCAATCATGATATTACCCGTAGGCTAACAGATCAAACCAAAATATGAGCTAAACACGTGCTCGGTGGCTAAATGCTAACAAAAATAGAATGTACATCAGAGTAGGAAAGTAAGAAAATCCACTCAAGTGGTCTAGTGCTCCTCGTGGTCATAATCCTCAAGAAAGTACAGAAGATCCTCCTGTGCTGCTACTGGATCTGGCCATACAAAACCAGCGAAGTCAGACCCCAAATAGCAAGTACCTCAAAGGAAGCCAATCTAAGAACTTAAACCAGCAACACAAGCAATACAAATACTGAAAGTAAAGACTAAATGTAAATAATCTCAGGATAGTAAAATAAATATTGTAAACCTGCAAATGAGACATATCCTGAACTGATAAGCAAAATAGAATAACAATTATAGAAAATAAAGGTATGATCATGCAAAGCCTAGACTAACCATCATCCATAAATCACAAAAAATTATATAAGTACGGCTTGATAATTTAACTAATTAAGGTTATCACAATCTTAATTACTAACAATTATAATACAACACGATATTATAGTTTCTTATGATCGCATGCCCCTGCAGTCTATCAGGGATATCCATATGCACAAACCAGCACCGGATACTCCTCAAGATACTCTGAAAGATAAACCACTGGATACTCTACAAGATAATAATATGAATAACCGGGACTACATGCAATCTAGAAAAATTTCTAGCCATGTACTAAATGAATCTTTATTTAATAACTCCAGTTTCTTGTATGAATCCGTGTATGGCATTCCGTAGAATCCATCCTAGACATGATGCAATAAAATAATTTCTAATAGTAATATAAACAAGTTTTAATATACATTGCACAGATAAATTCATATAAGTCATGACAACAACCAAGCCATATGAAACTAAGTGAAGTTAGGTAAAGCCATGTGAAGGCAGGTAAAGCCATGTACAACCATGTGAGCCAAGTCTATCCAGATGAAGCCAAATAAAACCAAGTCAAGCCATGTCCGATGAAGCCATGCAAAGTCATGCCAAGTCAAGTCCAGTCAATCATGTTATCACGTATAGCTGGATAAAGATGGGTAAAATCGAGTAAAGCCAAGTCAAGTCAAGTCATTTGATGCCATGCAAGTTCATGTCTAGTCAGGTCAAGTCATCGTATGTCCAAGCAAAAGCCAGAAGAAAAAAAATAAAATCATAAAAAAATAAGAATTCCTAAAGAAAGAGCACGATCGGTATACCGTCGGTACAGTCCAGTACATCATCGGTATACCGGTCCAAAGATAGGAAAAATATATCAAGTCATGATTCCAACAAATTGGTATACCGTCAGTATACTGTGGTATATCGTGGATATGTTGCTCCAAGTAGGCAAGAAAGGTACTGAAAAATAAAGTTCCAAAAATTAAAATATCGTCGGTATACTATATTATATCGTCGGTATACTGTAGTATACCATCAGTATACCGGCCAATACAAATATCCTGAAGACGGTTAACAATATCGGCAAGGATTGGTACACCATTGGTATACTATAGTACACCGTCGGTATGCCGATAAGGTTCACAGAAAATATCTAAAAATCTAAGTCTATCGAAATCGATATACCGTCGGTATACTATAGTATACCGTCGGTATGCCGATTTTCAAGAAAAAAAATATGGTTAAAGTCAAGTCTGATTTTCGGGACCCAAATCAAACCCAAAAAATTATCAGAACCAAGTTTAACAAGAAGTCAAGTCTAGGGTAAGTCTCATATCACAATATGAACTAAATCTCACGATCACAACTCTGGTACCGTATCCTTTACCAAGTTACCAAAAAGGGAAGGAACAAGATTCTAGCAGAAATCAAAACCAAAATGGTCAAAATGCTAGAAATCATAATATGAACAACAATAGTAAAGCATGTCTAAGTTAAAAATTAACAACCAAAGCTCCAAGAAAGTAAAATGATAGAAAGTAAAAGAAGTTCATGAAATTGGCAAGGGGTACTTGCCTAAAGCAAACTCCCAGCCTAAACCTTCTAGTCCACCACTACGAAGGAGTTCAGAAACCACACTCTAGGTCTTAAGACTACGCTCCAAGCTCAAGAGAAAAAGAGTGAAGAGAAGAGAGAGAAAGAGAAATGAAAAATGAAAAGAAAAGAAAATCAAGGGCTATTTATAGAAAAAAATTCAAAAATATCTCGAAAAGTGAAACAAATATCTGTCGGACAGTATACGATCGGTATAATGTAGTATACCGTCGGTATACCAGTCAAGTAGTAAAATTTTAATTTTAAAAATTTTTGAGCTTCCTCGAGAACCAATAAAATACAATAAATAGCACAAAAATATGTATCCGTATAAAATATGAATACTATGAGACGAGTCTCACATAACAAATGCATGATTTGTAGAATATCGCTATCACCAACACTACAGTCAACCCGGATGGCCAAGGTACGCTTCTAATTGAACTAGTCATATTACACAAAATATAACTTGTAACTTGTCAACGATAACATAAACTTGATCTTAAAATCATAATTTTATCTAATGGCATAAAATTGAATGTAAACTTATATTATAACAGAACATTGTATCTAAACTTGTATTATGAACATAAACTTATATATAAAATAGTTTTATAGGTGCCGCAGCATATCATAGATCCTGTAACCACATTATGCAATAAATTATATGACTACCACGGTACATCACAAAGTCTTGTATGTACCGTGGCATGCGTAAACTTTGTAAGTAATGGGCCCTTGCCTAGCAGGGTTGGCTCATGCCTCATGGGGCCCTTAGAGATCGGGGTAGCAGGTAGCGCAATATTCTTCCATCCCAATAATTTACGTAAATCTTTTCATGTCTAATCATTACCAAATTATTTTAAGTTCTCGAGTCGTAAATACTCGATAAACTTCCTGGGATGACGAGTTACGGGTACGAGCTATTCACAAGCTATCATTGGTGAACTTATCGTATCCGTGACATACGATACATTAGAAAATACTCACACTTGATTGCCCGATGCCAAATGCAATAGTTAACATATACAACAATTTTTACGTGTCTTGAGAGTCAGAACATGCGTTAAATTGTAAGAGCACAACATCCCACTATATAATACATAAAAAAATATCTCAAGAAAAAATGGAAGGAATGTATAATAAAACCAGGTGCATAAAAAATTTGACCACATATACGATCTTGACGCATACAGGGATTGCAGTGTGAATGAAGGACGCATGGATGCAGGGCGCATGCATGACGGATGGAATGCTGGGCGCGTGCAAGACAGATGGAATATAGGGTGCTTGTAGGACACATGGATGTAGGGCACATACAAATCAGTCATGTGCCCAACAATATGGGTCCATACTGGAAGATGGCACATGGTATTGGGCGCATGAAACTCCATCATCACAAAACAGCACTAACTTCATGGAAAAAGTTTCAAAAATCTGAAAACTTATTTTTTTCATAAAATCTTTATTTTAACCCTATATCAAGTAAACCAAAAGCCAAAATGCTCTAAATAAAATACTCAAACACATAGAACAATTATATTTTGAATATATCAAATTTTAATAGATCAAAACCAAGAAAATACATGAAATCCATAAAAAATCCAAATCTTGAAATTTAGATCTACTTAAAATCATACATCAAAATAAAAAACTCTAAGAACTAAAATTAAAGAGGACATTAAAAAGAAAATTTTCTATCAAACATATTTTAAATTTACATAATATAAATAAAATCCAAAAATTTATGGCTTTAACATTTGAGCAAGATGTACTTGCTTGGAGTGGCTTATTAGCCTCTATCTCTCACGGTCCAAGTCACAGCAACTTGTCCCTAGGGTTAGGGTTTGGTCTTAAAGGAAATGAGCAAAGGAAGGAGAAAGAAGAAAGAAAGTGAAAATGAAGAAGAATGAGTGATGAGAGAGAAAACTCTCATGTATATACTAAGGAAAAAAGGGAGATAGTTTAGTCATGGGTTCAACCAAAATAAACTGAACCAAGTGTCCATTCTACATGCGGGTCCTAAACCGAGTCTATGGCAATGCCAATAAATATTTTACAGGTCTCGGCTAGTCTCTCTAGACAACGGGAATAAATACAAATAACAAAAATATCATACAAATACAGCAGAAGTACATTATTAGAAAATAAATTTAAATATCAAAATTTTAAGAAATAATAAATCTGGAAACGGGTGTGACAAACGGACCTATATACCTCAGACTAAGCTTTTCCCATACCCCAAATCTGATAACTCCTCGAGTAGGCAAAATTTGAAAGAATACATGGTCGCCGACAAAAAACTCAAGAGGACGACGATACAAATCTGTCCAATGACGCTGACGATCCTGAGCCACTCTAAGATGCTCTCTGATCTGCCTGACTACCTCAACTGTCTGGTCTATCATCTTTGGGCCAAGCATTTGCCTCTTTCCCATATCATCCCAAGCTAAGGGTGATCTACATCTCCTGCTATATAGTGCCTCGAAGGGTGACATCTGGATACTTGCTTAAAAATTATTGTTGTAGAAGAATTCTACCAAGTATAAGTGATCTTCTTATTAACCACCAAAGTCGAGGGTGCATGATCGAAGCATATCTTCAAAGGTCTAAATTGTATGTTCTGACTGGCCATCTGTCTGTGGATGATAAGCTGAGCTAAAATTTAGACGGGTACCCAAACTCTGCTGAAGACTCTGACAAAAGTGAAATATGAATCTAGAATCTCTATCTGATATAATTCTGACTCATACTCCATGAAGTCTGACAATATGATTCATGTATATTCGAGCTAACTACTCTGTAGATTGCCCTATTTTGAAAGAAAATAAGTGGGCCACCTTCATGAGTCGATCAACTATTACCAAAATAGCATCTCTGCCAGCAGAAAATCTAGGTAGACAGGTCATAAAATCTATGGTAATATGGTTCCACTTCCATTTTAGAATTGGTAAAGGTTGGAGAAGTCCAGTTGGTCTCTGATGTTCAGCCTTGACTCGCTGGAAAACCAAGCATCGAAAGAAAAATTGGGCTATCTACCTCTTCATACCATTCTACCAGAAATGCTGACGGATATCTCTATATATTTTGGTTCCTCCTGGATGAACGAAATACTGAGAATTATGGTCTTCTGGTATGATATCTTTCTGAAGGTCTTAACTTGGTACACAAAGACGACTACCAAATTGGAGAGTCTCATCACTTTGAATACTCAACTCTTTTCTGTGTCCTTCCTCATACTCAGCTCTGAGTCGCTGAAGCTTGGCATCCATTGACTGTGCTGCTCTGATCTTCTGCATAATACTAGACTGAACTTGTAAACCTACCTTCAACAAAGTATTTTTAGGTAATACTACTTTAATGCCCATATTCCGGAGATCTTCCAAAATTTCTTATTGCGCCATCATAAAGTAAGCTCCTGATCTCATGTTCAACGCATCTGCAACGACGTTGGCCTTCCCTAGATGATATTGAAGGTTAAGGTCATAATCTACCAACAGTTCTAATCATCTCATCTGCAGCATATTTAGATCTTTTTGAGTTAACACATACTTCAGGCTCTTATGATCTATGAAAATATCTACTCTCTCTTAATACAGGTAATTTCTCTAAAGCTTGAGTGCATATACGACTGCTACTAACTCCAAATCATGCGTTAGATAGTTTTTATCATGGTCTCGAAGCTGCCAAGATGCATAAGCTATAACTTTACCATGTTGTATAAGGATACATCACAATCCTTTTCCTTGCCCTCTTGGCGTGGGTCCCCTTTGATGCGGACCTCCTTGCCTAGTCTGAACTTGGGACTTCACATACTGCTAAGGCCTCTGCTGCTGGAATACTTAAGATTGGGTCGACAAAGGCCTCAGACCCTGGTACTACTGAACCAGCACTGGTACCCAATATTGTGGACCTACCAGGGTAGATAATGATGAACTGTCTCTACGTGGGCAAGATCCTACTTTGTGGCCTGAAGCTCCACAGACCAAGCACAACCCTAGTGCTCTGCGACACTCTAATAAAATATGTCATGGTTTCCCATAATGAGAAAACCCTACTGAAGGAGATAATCTCTACTGTTGAGGACGTGTTGGAGTTGGTCGCTGGACCGATGATACGAAAGTTGTCCTTGTCGGGGTTCTAATTGTTAAGGCTCGCACAGTTAGAGCTAGTGCTAAAGATTGGGTATAAGATTCTTCTGAGGTGTGAGACCTCTTTCGGTCACCAACTCTATCGACAATCCTCTAGAAGGTATACTCGTGCTTCCTTGCAGCTCATATCACGGCGTCAAACGTCTGGAACTCATGCTCTTCCACTGCCAAGATAATTTCTAGATGAAGTCCCTGCTGGAACCTCCTTCCTCTATCCAATTCGGTCGCCACCAAGGTGGGATTAAACTGACTCAACCTATAGAACTCTGCCGCATAACCGTCGACAGTTATGCTCATCTGCTTTAAGTTTTTAAATCTCTGCTGTAGATCATAATGCGACACCGTATCAAAGTATCTCGTTTGGAATCTCTAGCTGAATAATGCTTATAAGACAAGTGTTGCCAAGAAAACTCCTTGAGCTGCCCACCAGTCTTGGGCTAAGTCTAGTAACTCAAGTCGTACTACTGCCACCCGTTCCCTATCTGGAACTCTTGCTGCCTCAAGTATTGCTTCAGTATCCTGGAGCCATGCATCAGAGGCAATTGCATCCTTAGTGCCATAGAAATATGATGGTTGGAGGCACTTAATGTTACTCGTCGAATTATTGGCACGATGTCCGTCTCTTTCTAAGGCCTCATGCACTGAGTGAGAGTATCACCCCCTCATTGCTGTGATGCTAATAATTGTCTGATGATCCCTATCAGGGCCTGAGTGTCTTCTTCTGTATTCTAGGGCACTGGCAGGATAGCTAATGCTGGTATAATTGGAGGCTCCAACTAAGCCTGGGGTTCTTTGTTCTGTACCATTCTTAACTCTGCCCCAGAATGCTGAGACTGAACCTCTTGAAGCTGTTGACCAGATGGTGGTTGTCCTGCCACTGGCGGAACTCTAGTTGGATGATCGAAAGAATTAGGAACAGTGTCCCTGAAAGGAAAAGGACACATGGATAAAAATTAGAAGGACATGATTGATCAAGGAAGCAAGCAGATAACATGTCAAGATTCAGGGATATAGAACAGAAGAAGAAAGGAGATCAAAGGGTGACAAGATTGAGACTTCTAAGCATTGTTAAACCCCCATATATTATTAATTTGTCAGGTTTGCATGGGATACCACTTAAACCCTGTCATGCCCCAGAACCAGAATACTGGAGAGCGGGGGCAGACAAAACCAGCTATGCATACCAGAGTATACTAAATACCCTGATAATACTATCATGGTTGTCTAATACATATGAGGGTTCACTCTACAAACCATCAGGCAATCTCAGGTCATGACAATCCTAGGTGTCTCAATCACAAGCAAGCAACACATCAAAAGATTTATCATCATCACATATATAATAGTAAGGCATCATAAACTATACATACACAAATGATCATGAAGCTAGTTATACAAAAAATGAGAACTAGCAAGAGTAAAGTTATACATGATCAACTCGAGCCATAGTCTAAAATATGCCAACTATGTCCTGTCCTTTGGGCTAGATAACAAGTTCAGAAGAACACGAGCTATACACGTGCTCAGTGGCTAAACACCTCAAAAGAATAATTTATAATGATAAGTGGGTGAATGAGGAAGAAACCCACTCATGTCCTCTGGTGCTCCGGGTGTTCACTGTTTGGAAGAAGGTACGGGAGATCCTCGGGTCCTGCTCGAAAATATGTCCATACAAAACTAGTGGGCTCACCCCAAACAGCAAAGTACCATAAGAAAGCCCAACTTAGGAACTAAAACCAGCATGCAAAACAAGCATAAGGTATTACAACAGTTAAACATGAATGAAGTGAGCATAAGTAAACTTACAGGTTAAATAAACGGGAAAGTGCATGGACAGGACTAACAATCTACCAATCACGATCAAGCATGTCTTACGACTTGCTAATCATTAACTAACTAGTGTTATCATAATCCTAATTACTATTATATATAATTTGAAAATTTCATACAGCCATATGTCCAGCAAACCATCCGGATCATCCAAGTCGTATAAGATATATAAGAAAATTAACATATATAGATATTTTTTTACTTATAATACAACACTCGATGGTGTACTGGAAGTGTGTCCCTCACGACGGAGAGCTCCAAATCTACAGGAACACTGGGATGTCAGGATTGCATATAGATAGGAATTTCCCTAAATGATTATAGGTATCAAATCTAGTTCATTAACCTGATAAAATCAGAACAAGATTCTCGACCATGGTGCTCAAGAATCTGCCTTAAGCATGATGCAAGACTGGATAATAGCTTGACAGGTACAATCAAAATCAACCATGGAATGACATGTCATGCAATACAGGTACTACTAATAGCCTTGATCAGGACAGTACAAGAGTCTCGAGTCATGAGTGCGCTGCGTCGAGCTACTATCCAGAATATTAGTGAAATATTTACATAAATATGGGCTTAAAATTCCAAATATTATTATAAACACTAACACAGGTTAAAGGCAGAAAAACATCATGTACATTATCCCAAGATTAAGTTAAGAAAGCCAAACAGTTAAAGAATATAGCAATAATGGACAAAATAATCAAACATGCAAGATTGCACAAAACTAGATTTTAACACATTTAGAAAGATGGACTTAACTCACTCATCCGAACTCCAAATGAGGTGATTCAAAAATATTTGGAAAGGCAATACAAAGATCTACAACTTTTATGTTTTGAGTTTTACGAAATTCTCGCTACAAAATAGCTAAATAGGCAAAAAAATAGTTTTTATACGTACAAAATAGTCAAAATGGATAAAAATAGGCTTCTCGCATATTTTTGGCTCAAAAATAGCTCATCTGCGTATTTTTGGCTCAAAAATGGTTCATTGACGTACTTTTTATGCAAAAATATGATTATGTGCAAAAAGTACGCAAGGGGAGGACTCCTGCGTAATTTTTATGTCCAGAATTGAATTCTCAATAAAATACGCAAAAGAGAAGGGGGTTTGCATAATTTTTACTAACTGAATTGAATTCTACATAAAATACGCAAAAGAGAAGGGGTTCTGCATTATTTTTAGGTCCAGAATTAAATTCTGCGTAAAATACTCAAAAATGAAGGGGTTCTGCGTAATTGTTACGTCTAGAATTGAATTCTGAGTAAAATACACAAAAGAGAATAGGTTATGTACAATTGACGCGCGGGTGGGGGGGGGTGGGTTGTTCCATGCAGTTTTATGCCAGGGACTTCTGTATAATTTTACCCCAACATTGTTTTTCTTTCACAGCCGACATAAAAACTTTATTTTAACTCAAAATTCAACGTTTCAAAAGTCAAAATCGCATAAAATTAAATTTTCCAGAATATCGGATAATTATTTTTCATAAATTTTAAGTTTTAAGAGATCAAATCCATGAAATTCGTAAAATCCTAACTTAGAAATGTACATATACTCCATTCAAGCCATCAAAACAAAAAATACCAAGAAGTAAATATGTAGAGATACGCATAAAGCACAACATAGACCAATAAAATGCAAGAAAAATAAATATATGCAAAAGTGTATGTTCTTCATGGTTGGCAAGATGTACTTACATAAACCCACTACTACCACTACTACCAAGGTCCAAAACCTACAGCCAAGTTTTAGCTCTAGCACTCGATTTGGGAGAGAAGAGGAAAGAGGAAAATAAAAAGAGAAGAAAAGTGGAAGAATGAAGAAGAGAGAGAAAGTGAATGTGTTATATATGTGGGTTTGAGTTAAGGGTGACTGTTGGATGCTAGTCAATCCATGCCACAACTCTAAGCCAATCTAGACCATGCAAATAAAACCAAGAACCCAATGGTCAATAGAATGCCTCTAAACAATATTCATGAAAACATCTAATAGAGAAGTAGGAAAGACAAGAAATAACTATAACAAAAATATACACGTATTTTGGATACAAATACAAAAATAGTGAGACGGGTCTTACATGACTCACTAAATAATTGCTCCACTTTCACAATAAGTTTAGTTATACATCCAAATCTTAGGACCGGTTCTAAGATTTAGAATTTCATGTACAAAAAAATGAAGATAGAGTCCTATTTTGCATAACTATTAAAAAAATCCCAATGTCATATATTAATGATGCAAGTTTAATTTAATTTTCTTACAAAAAAGAGGCATGTATATAAGTAATAACTAAAAATTAATAAGAGAATATATTAACTTTCATGTATAATAAAAATTATATTATTCTAACGACTATAAAATCTAAATATTAGAAGAATATTACTCAAATTTGCAACGAGTTATCTCTCTGACATCTCCAAAACCACCAACCTTCTAACAATTATTAACAATAATGCGTTCTTAAAATCTTATTTCTAGTTGAAATAGTTTTATTTTAGGAGCCAAGATAACCATTCCATTCTTGATTATCAAATGTTTAAATATATTTAAAAGTTTTAAGTGGTCTTCTATTGAATTAGAGAAGATTAGTATATCATGTATGTATGATAGAATAAAATTGAAGTGTTGAATGAAAATTTCATTCATAGTAGTCTGAAACTTAGAATGACCAATTTTTATTCCAAAAGACATCACTTTTCATTCATAATGTCCAATGGGACCGTAAATGTTGTTTTATATTTATTATTTTCGGCTATTTGGATTTGTCTATATCCTGATTTTAAGTCAAATTTATAATATATTTTAGCTTTAACAATTATGTTAACTAAATCTCTTTTATTTGGGATATGATATCTAATCAATTTAAGTACATTATTCAAAGGTTTATAGTTAATTACAAGTTTAGGGACTCTCGTTCTTTTTCATCATTGTTATTAACATAAAATACTGTACAAATCTACTAAGCGTATAATTTACGAATTTTTTTTCTCTAATATATATATATATATATATTACACAATTTAAGATGTTATTGATTCATTGGCAAGGTCTTGCCTTTGTAGGAATATTTCGTTCATTAAATTAGTCTATATAAGGGAGAGAAACAATATATTATTTTCTATCCAAAATGCCATTGGTATTTTACTATAAGTTTGTGACTTGAAGTTTTTTTTCCATATTGTTTTATTTTTATTTTTTGGATTTTCAACTTTTGTAATTGCTTAGAGATATTTATTTGAGTAATCTCTTACTTAAGAAAATTTATTTCATTATCTTTCAAATAAATTCTTTTAACTTCATTCAAAATTTTAATAATTGAATCTGTTACAAAATCAAAAGTAATCTTTCTAATTTTTTATTGATTGGTTTTTTGTATTGACATATTTTTTTTCTAGGAATGACATTCCTAAGATTACATGCGGTAAAATTTCTTTCACTAAGATAAAATGTAGAGGAATACATGTTTACAAATTTTCACATCTATGACTTTATTTAGAGTTGTGAGTATTTTATTATTAGCAGCATTTAGAGCTTGAGTAATATATTCATAATATTTGATTGGAACTATACCCTCTGTGATAAATTAAATCCACAACATGTCTACTAGTGCGATTAAATTAGAAAAAAAATACTTATTATTAATAAGTAAATTAAATTTTTATATATCATTTTTAAGTTACTACCAAATCTAACTTATATAAAAATTGATATTTATGAGACAACTCACTTTGTTCTAGTATAACAGTTTCATTTTAAACTCATCTTTAATATGAGTCTTATTGGCTCATTCTAAATTTGTCAATATTTTTGAGTAATTTTATATTTTAATTTAAGATGCTTTATTTTAATTTTTAATAATTTAATCTCTTAATGGAGATCTTTTAAAGATATTTATATTTTTTGTTTCTTTATTCCTATATCTAGATATTATTTCAGATATTTTGTAGGTAGCTTCTCCTTGAGGTTTAACCTCATTTTTATTTTCCTTTTCAGTAAGGTCTATGATTTTAGTTTTAATATAAGTAGTCATTTCGTTATCAAGAAGTTATTATAGTATCTCTTTTATATATTTTATAGTTAGTGTATAATGAATAAACCATTCATTTCTACTATTGATTTGTAGAAATCAATTTGATCTTTTATAGTACAAATCACATATTGATAGTCTGTACCACATTCAGCTTCTATTGATGAAGTATATTCATCATTCGATGAACTTGATTCTTGATATGAATTGATCATTATTTTATATAGGGCTTTCTGAGCCCTTCATTTTCTATTTCTTCTATTTTCTTAACATTTGGTAGAATAGTGGTCTAATTTGGTATATCTATTCATCATCATTTACTTGAACAGTTATTTCCATTATTCTTATTGCAATGATTACTGATTTAAAATAAAGAATACAAATTTGGTATATATCTCTGGGTTAATTATGAATTGTTCATTTGTTCAACTCCTATATTTCAGATGGATATTCAAATATATTTATATTTTTTATTGATTTGTTTTTATTAAAAGCTTTTTGATTCAAACCAAATGCACTGGAAGAACTCATGTTAGAGAACTGATATTGCACTTATTTTTCTATGCTAATTATTAATATGTATTATGTTGCTACAATAACTGCTACAGTGACTTTGCTACAGTAAATTTTCTATAGTATCTTTACTTCAATAATTTTGTTACAATAATTCAATTTAATTTAGTGGTAGTAGACATGTAGCAAAGAGGTTAACGATCACTACAAAAATATAGAGTTTTAGCGACAAAATTTTCTGTCGTTAAAATGACTATTTTCGTCGCTATTTTAATATAGCGACGAAAATATGGCATCACTAATTTAAGTGTCGCTGTCATATTTTTGTCGCTAATCCATCGACATAGCGACGGATTTGCGATGAACTTAGCGACGGTATTACAGCGACGGATTAGTAACAAAATATTTACGTCACTTTATTTGGTGACGGATTAGCGATGGATTGGCGACAAAAAGTGTGAGCCCATTTTGACCAAAGTTTTTAGAAGCTCACTGACAAAAATTTTGTCGCTAATCAGTCGCTAAAAGCGGTAGCATAGCGACGGATATAGCGTCTGATACCAAAACTTTCATATTTTTTTGGTACCAGACATATTTAGTGGCAGATTTTCCGTCGCTAATCCATCGCTAAAGCGTCGCAGATCCGTCGCTGACCTGGAATTTTTCAGTTTTCCGTCACTATTCCATCGCTAAACATAAATATATTTTTTAGAGAATATAATCATTTACTTTCTGCTCCTGTAACATTACACAAAATCAAATCACTTATATACAAATACATCCAAACACATCAAATTCAATAGAACTTGAATATAAGTATATAGCCATAAGTTATCATACACTACCATAATCCAAAAATATATAGTTATACACAAATACATCCAACAAATTGTCAAATTATCAAAAAAATAAAAATACGCATCAAGTCGACTGTGGAGGCGGAGGCGGCGGCGGTTGTCGATCGTAACCATGCACTACGCCATAATCGCAGCGATGATCTGTTATAGATACTCAAGAACGACAGAGGGAGCAGCAGGAGGAGCCGGGGAGCCATCGGAGGAGCTGGAGTAGCTGGAGTAGCAGGAGGAGCATGAGCTATAGGAGGAGCAGGAGCTGCAGGATCATGAGACTCTGTCAGTTGTCTAACCTGCCTCTGTACCTCTAACAGAGTCATCGTGATCTGCTCCCAACTCATAGCACCAGGAGGAACGGGCTCTGATGGAGCTGGAGGAGCCGTCGGAGGAGCTCTGGAAGGAACATACGGCTGGGATGCCAATGATCCAGTCACATACACGTTGTCGCATTTTTCTCTCCCAACATCTTGTACTCACCGATCGTTTCTCTTAGTCGCACCCTCCAACGTCTCATACGTCTCCTATATTTATTTATGTAAATAGGTTTAGATATTTAGGTTAGGATTAATCTTTTTATTGACTACAACTAAGGTTAGGTTTAGATTAAGTTTAGATATCGTAGTTTTTGGATATCATAGTTAACTATATTAAAGTTAAGGTTAGATTTTTAGGGTAAACAAATATAGTTAAATTATAAAAAAATATAATTAAATTTTGTTGAAATTTTTTTTTTATAAACACAACTTACGTATGCTTTTGTTGTCCGCTCATCTACGAGCTTCACATCATTCTTTCTTTTGTGCGTCCGCTGAAAGATTACAGAAAAGTCGACAGTCTTCAGGTCTTCCCCGACTCTGATGACCTCATCGTACTATAAAAATTAAGAAATTAATTAATAAGGAAAAATAAGAATTACCAGAAATTGATCTAGCAAAAATTATAATATTGACCATCCGTCGAAAATGCTTGACGGTCGGAATGGATCCACCCGTATGGATGCCACCCTTAGCACGGGACGCTTTTGCCTTCTCGCACTTGGCATTATAGGCCGGGGCCTCCATCTTCTCCTTCATCTTCTCCCAGAACTTTCTCTTGAGCCACTCCTTGCGAAGATCCCCTGAATGTGATGCCAGCACCTTCTGATCATTGATCATATCCCTGAACCTTTTGCTGGCGAGGGTCTTGTAGCTCTTTCAGATTGCAGACTCTCTATGATCCGGCCACCAGTACTTCTTCTGCAAATTCAAAAAATATTTTTAAGCATTTTAATCATAAAATTATATATTATTCTAAATAAAAATTGTATACATACCCACAGAATATTCAGCCAAATGAAGCGTCGATCCAGCGGGATGTCACTGAAGTTGATATAAGGGCCATAAAAGTTCTCCCGCATGACGTCCCCTAGATCATTGCCAGCCTTGGTCGGGAAGAACTTGAAATAAGTAAACAATATATAATCAGAATAAAAATAAATAAATAAATGTGTGAATTGACAATAAGTACTTATGTCGCTCCATCGGCCCACAGCTCGGGACGATCGATATTGGCTGGCCTCTCTGGTAGAGTAGGGGGATCTGCAAATCCTGGATGACGGACATATACTCCGTGCTCCACCAGGAGGCCTGTATATGGATTTGCTCTAGTAGGAGCAACTAGTGGAGTAGCTGGTGTATTAATAATCATAGTAATCGCAGAAGTAGTGGCAAAGGTAGAAGCTGAGGGAAGCCCAAGAGATGGAGTAGCTTCCCCTACCGTATCATCATCTTCGACTTGTAAAAGTTTTCAGGCAACTCTTTTGATCCTTTTGGCAACAACTCTCTAACAAACTGAATTATCCGATCGTAGGATTCCTGTGACAAGTTAAAATCAGATTTGAGGTTCAACATCCACATCACCACAAACATGACAGAATGATAATCACAACCCGGGTATAATGGAGTATCGACATTCTTGAACATATCATAGAATTCTTTCGCATCAGGATTCAGATCCTCCGGATCAAAACTTGGACCGACCGCATCAAATACCAACTCCCGTGCCAAATTTCATGGTCGATATTCAAAGTTATCTCCGATAGTGGACTCTTCTACCTCTGTATTGAAGGAGAAATGATATTGAGGAGTCAAAGGTTCTCCTTGAGCTGTCCACTCCTTGTAGTTCGGTAAGAAACCCTTCTTGTAGAGAAGCTCCCTCATGTGATACACCTCTTTGAATGGTATATTATGACATTTGACACAATGGCACTTGATGAGACTCATATCCATTAAATAAGGTTGACTACTGGAGTATTTGAGAAATTTCTCAACTCTAAACCTCCTGATTTTTAGATTTAAATTTTAAATTTTGGTATTATATAATTATTGAGATTAAAGAAGAATTTTTTATTATTTTTAGCTATTTAAAAAATAAATAATTTATGGATAGATATTTATGTATATTTAATTAATTACAAATATTACACACACAAAAATATTTTGGGTGTACAACTATTATTAACGTATTGTAGATTTTTTCTGGAAATTATTTGGAGTTCAAACCTATATATATATATATATATATATATATATATATATATATGGTTAATATATAAGAAATAATAAAACAAAACCAAACCCTAAACCCGAGTCGAGGAGTAAGAGGAGGGCTCGAGAGGATGTCAGGGCTTGCCGGAGAGGGGGGCTTCTTGTCGCCGGAGAGGGGGAGGCGGCCGGTGGAGGAGGAGGAGGAGGAGGAGGAGGAGAGGGCGAGTAAGGGGGAGGGGCTGCCGGAGAGGGGTCGGGGGTCGGTGGAGGAAGAGGAGGTCGCCGAAGAGGGGGAGGGGGTCGGTGGATGAGGAGGAGGAGAGGGCGAGTGAGGGGGAGGGGCTGTCGGAGAGGGGTAGGGGGTCGGGGGGGGGGGGAGAGAGAGAGAGAAAGAATGGAAAAAATGAAACGGGCTCGAAAAATTTATATTTTTGCAGCGACATATTTCCGTCGCTATTCTGTCGCTAAGATAACAATGATGGATTAGCGACGAAATATTGACAAAATATAATATATTTGGTTTACATAAATAATTTAGTCGTTATTACATCACTAATCTGTCGCTGACTTAGCGACAGATTAGTTTTCGTCGCTGAGATCCGTCGCTATTTATCAGTATTTTTGTAGTGGATTTATGGTTACTACAGGACCCTCTTGGTCGTCGAACCTACGCGACTTAGTTATCGTCCCACTAGATAGAAGACACACCATGTTAACTAAACATAAAGACTAAATTTTAACTTGATACCCTCAAATATTTATGTTTTGCAATTTGATACCCAAACTTTCAAAATAGTCAACTTAATATTCTAAAAAAAAAATTCCAAAAATGCTGCTATCCTTCTTCCCGCTACCCCCACTGTCCCTCCACCCCCTCCTCCTCATGCCGCCCCCGGTGGCCCCCTTCCGTGCCGGCCCCCTCTTCCCGCCGTCAGCCCTCTCCCCTACCCCGCCCTCCTCCTGTGGCTGCTGCCGTCCCCCTCTTCCCCCTACCCCCTACTGCTGCTGCGGCCCTGCACCACCGTCGGAGGTACCGCCACCGCTGCTGCAGCGCGTCGTCGCATGCACCGTCGGAGAGAGGAGGGGGGGGGGGTTCATCGCCCAGTAGTGAGACTTTAATTGCCTAGTACGACCAGACAACCAGAGAGGGAGGAGGGGGGAGAGTAGTTTGGGGTTTTTTATTTTTTTTTGGTATGAAGTTAAAAATATTTAATAGTTGATGGTATTAAGTTGTTGATAAAAAAAATTTAACGCATTAAGTTGAATAACTTGGATTGTTGAGGGTATCACGTTGAAATTTAGCCAAACATAAATAACCTAGCATAATTTCTATTAACAAATTACCAAACGAATGTTTTGAGTAACAAATCATAATGACAGTTAGGTGTCTCAGATTAAATTTTAACTTTCACATAACAAAACAAATAGAATAATATTACCTTAGCTCAGTCATGGCTATGTAAATGTTTTATAGGCAGAATAAATTATTGGGCTAATTAGAGTTTAGACTATGGATTTTATAGCAGTTTAGAGTTTAAGTCTTGACATGTCCAATTGAAATATTTAATGCCTGAATTTTTTTTATATTTTTTTTATTATATCATTCCTAATCTATATAGGAAGTTCCGTTGTCAAGAATGAAAGAAATGATATAAAAGAAAAAAGTAAAACAAATAATAAAAATTCAGTAACTAAATATTTGAATTTGATAAATTATAATTTAAACTCTAAGCTGTTATAAAATTCATAGTCTAAGCTATAATTATTTCTAAATAATTTTAGCAAAAGAATCCAAAACGCATATGACAAAGTATGGAAAGGGAGACTGACTTTGGGTTCATTTTAAATATCAAACATAAACACAATCCGAAATATCCAAGGATAGGGTACTAGTTTCATAGAATGTTAGATAACATTCATGTCCTCCGTCTGTACTTTCAAACTAAGCGTAACTCCAAGAGAATAGAATGATGTGGCTCAGTTATTAGCCACCACAAATTTCTACCAAGTTGTTTCCAAATTGTACGTAATCAAATAGAATATTACCTTGTTTCTATTTAATTTTGTTTTAGTTCAATATCTAAGAACTTCTTCAATGATTATTCCCATTTTTTGATTACTGTCCTATTATATGTCAAAAGTATTTTAAAGAAGATTTCTACGTCTGTGATTTTTTTATTTATTTATAGAAACTAAACTATAAAAAAATTGTCTACGATGGTCTCTATATTTATTCCTATCTTAAGGGACTTCTGTGTCAACTATATTTATTCAAATAAAAATCATATTATAAAAAATATATATATTGTGGAACCCATAAAAAAAATATCGTGGAATTCATTCTCATATGCCATATAAACATATAAAATCTCTATCGAATCTTTTACATATAGAACCTCTCATAGAATCCACGTACTTTAAATATTTTCCACGTCAGATTGAACCTTCGATAGATACCTCCGTAGTAAATATTTTTTTTCTGGTAAAAAGTTCTATTATAGAGATTTTTTTTTACGAAGTGGTCCCCATTGGATTAGACCTAATGGAATTGTACTAACTACATTTGAGCAAAAGAACTTGAAAAAAAATTTGATACAGCCAACGTATCACAAGTGGATCCCTTGGCACCAAAAGAAAAAAAAGAGAGGGGGAGCCCACTTGTCATACTTCGACTGTATTAAAAATTTGATACATCAGATGTAACAAAGTTTTTTTTTTTCCAAAAAGTCTGGTAGCATATGGAGACGAGGAGATGTAGTTTTCAAGCATATCAATGCTACCATTGATATGGACCAGAGTGCTCCTCATCCAATTTCGGAGGCTTAGTTGAAACTTTTTGTTGTTTTCTTTACTTCCACCAATAATGGGAAAGAATAATATGTTTTCTCATGAAATCAAACTCACACAAGTGTCTCCATCTGTTAATTATTCGAACTAAATATAAAAATAATTAAAGTCCAATGACTACGATCATCATTATCACCGTCGTTATCATTGTCGCAATACCATTCTTTTTCCATATAAATGCAATCAATTATTGGTTATGCAGTCGAGTTCCTAAGTCAACAAAGAAACAATCGATCAAATTACTTCTTTGACTAGCAATCTCACAAATCACAATCTGATAAGGATACATTTATGCCAAATTGGTAAAGAAGACGATTATATACATTTAAGGGGAAATGGGTCTATTCTGCCCCCAATCAAATGCAATCAATATAATATTTTGCTTATGTTGAGGTGTACACATGGGGTGTGGTGGGTTACCTGGGTGCCATGTGGAGATATTTTTCTAGGAGAAAAAATGATTAACTTCTCATGAAAGCATTTATGTTTTTTATCATGCTCTTGGAATTTGAAATTATTTCCATTAGAGCTAAGCCGAGACTCGGACTCGGACGCAAAGTGGCACTTTGTTTGCGCACTTTGTGCTGCTGCACGGCTGGGCCGCTGGCAGAGGCGGTTCGGATTCGGTTATGAAAATATTGCGTCTTTAATTCAGATCCGATTTACTGGAATTTGAATTAATTTCGTTCTTATCTCTTTGTAACCGAACAGGTGGTCAGGCTCCTCTATAAATACTCTCTTCTCAGCTCTTATCAGAGATATAATTTTTTGGAGAGAGAGAGAGAGAGAGAGTTGAAGAGATGGTTCGATGTGCCGCTGAGAGGAGTCCAGGAGGGCTTAGCGACTCGGACTCGGACGCAAAGTGGCGCTTTGTTGGCGCACTTTGCACTACTATGATGCTGCGTGGCTGGGCTGCTGGGTCGCTGATAGGGACGGTTCAGATTCGGTTATGAAAAGATTGCGTCTTTAATTCAGATCTGATTTGTGGGATTTGAATTAATTTCGTTCTAATCTCTTTGTAACCGACTAGGTGGTTAGGCTCCTCTATAAATACTCTCTTCTCAGCTCTCATCAGAGATAGATTTTTTTGGAGAGAGAGAGAGAGAGTTGAAGAGAGGATTCGCTGCGCCGCCGAGAGGAGTCTAGGGAGTTCGCGAGTCGGAAGAGCTGATACGAGCATTCCATAAGTTCTTTGAGAACTTGCTGGTTCCTGAGAGCAGATCGTGGTATGATAAATCTTGCTTTGAGCAACGGTGATCTTAATCACCCCAGCAATCATAATTTCTTCTTCATCATCCTCTTCTATTTCTCCTCTAGTTGTAACTCGTTCTGTCCGTCTGCAACTGCGAGAGGAAGAACAAAGATTGTTTTCTGAGTTTTGTGTTCACGTAAGTAAGTTGTAATCAGAATTAATATATATAGTGATTCGTTGGAATCGAGATCTCGGAAGACAAACTTGTTTGCTGAAGCTTCTGGATTTCGACTACAACATCAGGATCAAACAGATGGTAGACTGAAAAGTTTATCGGTAGCTCTGTTCCTGATCGTATTCATATCATCTTTTGATTAAGTTCCGAGACTAACATAGTTATAGACTTTTTGTGACGTGACATAAAAGTAACTCGAATTTACATCTCATCTTGCATGTCATTTTAGATGTATTTAGAAAAGTTTTAATTTTAATTTTCTCAACTGTATCTACGTATTTTATGAAGGATGCTTCTACACAGACTGTATGGTACATCCAAACGGCAAATCGCATGCCATGTGTCGTTTTCTGATTGTCCGAATATTTTTTCTTTTAAGATAGTAGGGAGACTTTTTTTTTTTTTGGTCGTCTAATTGAAGGAGACACGTGGCAAGAGGTCTGCCGCTCGATCACCCAACCCCCGGACTGGGAAGACTTATGGACTGCGGCTCAAATCATGTACCACGTGTTGCCCTTCCATTGGTCTTGTTTTGGACGCTGAAGATGTTTGCTTTGATGCTCATTCTGGTGTTGCTGCAGATGTTTGCTCTTGGTCCCCAATTGAGAGCACAAAATCTGCCCACTCATATGTTGTTTGGTTATTTTCTTACTATTTATATACTTTTGAAACAGTAAACTCATATCCTTCTCATTTTATTTATTCCTGATCGATAAATTTTTAGAGACAAGTAAAGCACATAGACATATTTATTTTCATGACCATGTTCATCGCATCACCGATTAACTGCACAATCGAATTAATATTATCAGAATAGAAGAGAGTCAAGAGACCGTCTTACTTCGAAATGTGATAGATGTATTTTTTTTAATATACCAAATGTCTTTAATATTTGGTTGTCCAACTCTTTTCATATGACAATTGAATCGAACTCTCCAGTTGACAACCCAATTTCACGATACCCTAATGAACATAGACGGAATCGAGAATGATAATATGAGTATATATTTTCGTAAAAGTTTTGGAGGTGTCATGTCATATGCAGAATATATTTTAGAAGAAATTTTAAAAATAAAAATAAAAATTGGCACGAGGTCTTATGTTGCTAATGGGTATGATCCTGAATAACAAACCAAATAGAATAATCCTAACAAGAAGGAATAATTAGCATTTAGCTTCTTAGAGTTTTAAGTTCTGACATGTCTAATTGGAAACTTTGGACCCTTAATTTTTATTTTTGAATTTTTTTTACATCATATCTTACTTCTTTTCAACATATGTTGGTTCTTGCCTTGTTAGAAATTCTTTCTTTATTTTTCAGTAATTAGAACAACACAACAGATCTTATATAGCTTTCCATCAGGGGCCCTCATAACGGTTAGCGGTTTTCCGCTGACGGCCAACCAAATGGGCAGTTGCTTGAGCTTGACGAACTCACACTGCCCTAAACTTCTTCGACTTAGCACGCGCAAGCACATAGTACGAAGAGTCCAAATTTTAATTTTCCTCAAAGCGGCACATGGAAGCACGGCCGGATGAGATTCTTTCAAAGACAGAGTTTTTAGGGGTGTCAGAGATGCATGCGGCTGAGCTGGAAGCCACATACTATTTTCTTTTTTGCATCCTTCATTGTGGCCGCATGGGTTGTGCATCAACCCCGAAACTCTTGGCATCGTATTATTTTCCTCTGCCAGAGTTTGAGTGCAGAGCATTCTCCTTTTCAGGCAAGGAGGCCGTATTAGCGGGGATAGTCTGAGTGGACACATGCTATGCGTCTTCAGTATCAGAGAGAGAGAGAGAGAGAGAGAGAGAGAGAGAGAGACAGGGAGTGCATGCTCCGTAGTTGGATGAGGCGCATCGGCCTTTTCTACCCACGTCCTGCGGGTCTTCTTGGGCTTTGCTAGCCATGACAAAGGACTAGCGCTTCCCTCCGAGAGCATCTCCTCGAAAGTCTGCTGGTCGAAGCAAACCACCAACATCCTTTGAGTTGATTCGAGCTTGGCTGCGTCAGATTGCATCATAACTTTCGCATCAGAGGAGAAAGAAGTCCCCGACAGATTTGCCATCTTGTTTGCCATTAAATGAGTTCTTACAAACTTTGTATTTAAGGAACAAAAAATAGTACAAAGAATCCTAAACAGAATTATTTAAGTACAATATTTTGATCTAGGATGTGACGATGGAGATTTGAGAAGTGCAGTGACTCTTTTGCTCCGTTGACGATCTGATGCAGGGTGAAGAAGCTTATGTTCTCTCTTTGCTCGTCTATGTATGTTCTCTCTCTTTGTTGGCGGCCCATGTGTGTCCGTCCCCATATTTGGGAAGGCCACCCGGGTATATATAGCCATCCTTGGACGCGCATATGTTGGGCCGCATGGATGCTAGAGGGTGCCACGTGTGCCTTCTTAACAGGGTGCAGCTGTAACAGTGAGCCGGCCAGGCTGTCACATGGGCGCTTGTTAGGATTTTTTGTTGCTGAAGATCTGGGTGGTTTCTCGTCCTTTGTGGGCGTGACTTGGTCAGCTTGACACATAGTCCGCACTTGGTTGGAGAGAATCACTCATGTTATAACAGCAAGATTTGGTCTTCATGTGGCCAGAGACGCATGTGACGCATGGAGTGTGAGACGCATGGAGTGTGAGACACATAGGACCAGAGATTCATGAAACGCATGGAGTCTGGGACGCATAGGGCCAGAGACGTATGGAGTACATGGAGTCTGGGACATATGAGGCTAGAGATGCATGGAAGGCATGGAGTCTGGGACGCATGGGGTCCTTGTTGTGCTGTACACGTGGCGTTGCACACCCATCGAGAGTGAAGTTCAGTGCTGACGTGATTCTTATGTCGTTTAGTACGTTCACGTCTTTTGAGGCATTCAGAAAATTCTCTTTGTCAGGATTTTGTGTCAGAGACGATCTCGTTGCTAGGATACCACGTTAGGTCCATCTGCCGCCAAAGCTGCTTTGGCTGATTGGGACACATGGATGTCGTCTTCTTGGGCCGTAGGGTAATTCTGTAGCCCAATTTTTTCTGAGCTTTACTTTAGGACGCTTGGTTGTTGGACGTATGGATGCATATTTTCCATGCTTCTTGTCACGACCCGCACTCGGAATTTGGGGCACGAGTACGTGGGTACGTCCAGCCTACGCCGCAGCATCGGCGGTAGAACGCTGTCTAGGTCACAATACTATCTAAACAATCTCTCACGAATATCCAACTCCATAAGGAGACACAGATATCATAATATAATATGGAATACTCAATCACATAACTAAGCATGATGAGATATCGAAGAAATAAATAAAATACACGACAAGTCTAAACAACAAAAATAATCTAACCTGCAATCCATAATATCCAAATCTCCAAGTATGCTGGAAACAAGTCATCTAAGTCGTAGTCTGGAAAAAATATCCAGTCTGGATTGGAGCGAAGTACAAGCACTAACAGCAGTTCCATGTATATTGACAAAAACTATAATACAGTGTAAAGAAATACAAGATGGATATAAATACTGGCAATAAACAATACTGGAATAATGAGATAATGGAAATAGAAATACTGGTGTATATGTCATCATCAATGTACATCTAGCAATGAATAGAAATACAAGTGCATGCTAGAATAATGAACTAGAATATAAGTAAACGCTAGAATAATAACTATAACATATAGAGATGCTAGATCAATATACTAGAGATACATGTCAAGAACATCTAGCTAAGTGTGTGAAACATCAGCATATCATGTGATCGGCTTGGGACTGATCAGGCTTGCTATGTATGATTAGCTATGATTCATGTAAGGTCAGGCTAACCATCCGGATAGCTATGATGCGAGCAATAGTCAGGCTAATCATACATAACAGGCTATGAGGCATGTAATGGTCAGGCTGCACCGACGTGAGGTGTGGGTGACCTATGATGCATGTAGAGTTGGGTATGATCACATAATCTACTAATATTTCCCCGTTTCCCCAGCTAGCACGATGGATCCTAATCACGACTCCTCGTGACAGGTCTCGATGATGCCAACTCGTGTAAACAACAGTATCAGAATCATGTACGCTATACAACTAGAATTATAGAGATAATCAACATAATAAAAATTGTCAGAGAATATACTCGCCTGGGGGTCCTGCTGCTGGCAATAACGATGTCCGATTTTCGAGGTCTTGTCTGAAAATCCAACAGTCCTAAAGACATCATTTAATAATAATACATAATCAGTTGTTGCACTAACACACAATTATAAATACACTGAACTCAAGACTATGCTAGGCATGACACGGGTCAACTAGGGTCAAGTGTGCGTCTAACTGTACGGGTGCCACATCTGTAATTACTGTGAAAGATCAGACAGTCAAAATAACACGGGTCTCGCCAGTACGCCAGTGTACATAAGACAATCTTCTAATAATTTACAGGGTTACCCAAATGTATATCTGTATCATATTGAATAATGTACACATACTAAATATGTATATATATATATATATATATATATATATATATATATATATATATATATATCATATTGAATAATGTATGCATACGCGTACCAGTCATTGGGTTTACCGACACGGGTCTGAGATTCACATCAACTAAACTATCATGAAATGACATGCTAAACCTATCACTATTCACACATACGTACATAAAATCATGAAGGAGGGGGACATGTACGAACCTTGGCGGGCATGCATGGGATCGACGATGACAATGATGACGACGATGGTGATGGTGATGATGATGGTGATGAAGGTGATGATGATAATGATAATGGTGATGATGATGGTTATAATGATGGTTATGATGATGATGATGATTATGATTATGATGAAGATGATGGTGATGATGATGAGGAGTCGAGGGTCGTGGCAGGGCTGCCGGAGTCGGGGGATGGCTCAGGTGAAGTCGAGGAGGAGTTCAGCGGGTGAAAGGAAGTGCAGGCAGTTCGAGGGGTTGACGGGATGAGCTGCTCCGGCGAGTTGGTCGGCTCAGCGGGAGGGGGAGATGACCGGAGGGGGCGTCCAGCGGGGTAGTTGTTCAGTCCGACAGCGGGGTGGAGGAGGTCGAGAATGGGTCAGGTGGACTGGAGAAGAACATGGAGGAGAGCTGTTGGCATTCAGGTGGGGAATGGCCGGAGATGGCCCGGTTCCGGCGGGACTGCTCGGGTGCAGACGGTGATCAGTCGGTCAGGGAGGAGATAGGCAGCGGTCTGCTCGAGTCGACGGTCGATGGGGTATTCAGCGGGGTGCTGCTCATCGTCCGACGGGCTTGGGGAGGCTCGGGCGGTGACTGACTGAAGGGGAGGACGGCGAGGGAAAAGGGGGAGGTGAACGGGGTGGAGACGCCCGAAGGAAATGGTGGTGGTGAGCAGGGAAGTCGGGGACGAGACGGGGCTGTTGTGGGCAGGATGTCGGGTGCTCGGCTGGGTGTTGGCAGTGATCACCGGAGGCTGTCGACGTGGGCTTCCGGTCGGGTTGGCAGGAAGGGGGTAGAGTTTATAGTTAGGGTTTTTGTTATGAAAAGGGATGGTGGTGATGTAAAAATTAATGGGGAGGTATTTTGCATATGGGAGGTGAGGGTTGATGGTGACCTCCTAGGGATTAGGGCCAACCATGCTTTAGGATGAGGTTGCTTTGGGAAAAGGGTTGAGGATGAGGAATATTTATATATAATGGTGTGTGTGGTGAGGATGGCTCCATTTGAATGAGTGGTCTAGATTCCACATGGAGGAAAACACACAAACAAAAGAGGAGAGAGGGAAAGGGTTGAACCGGTCAAAGGGAGGAGGGTTAATTTCTTCATGGGTCTTGACCAATAGGATGGTGACACATTATTGTATTTTTGCAAATAAGTCCCCAACAATTGGAAAATTGTACAGAAAGTGGATTTTGGATTAAATGAGGGAAAATACCATGTTTGGTGTGATGTATTGGCTAAAAATGATGTTTGGTATTTAGGATGGAGCTAGAGGGTGTGAATGGGGGTTTGATTCGGTGTTGGGTCTAATTTTAGGTTAAGTTGGGTCCTTACATCAATTTAATTAAAATTAATATAAATTGTGTTCTTGAATTAATTGGAAGTACATGCGATTAAAATTAGGTGGAACACAAGTGTCATGAATGAAGAAGACTCAGAATAGAATATTATCATAATTTGGGTTGCACAAAATGGGTCAAGATTGTGTCTCCAATTTTGATTGGAATGCACAAGGATACAAAGTCGAATTTATTTGGAATTAAATTAAACGTCCGTAACGAATATTGTGCGAATAAAATGAAGCACAAGAGAGCATATTTATGAGTTACACGAGGGTCATAATGGGAGACAGACACGTCTAGGACAAGGATATAGAATTTGTTGGAAGGCAAAGGCTAGTGTAGCACTCCCAATATTGAAGCAACGGTAAGGCACAACAATGAAATAAAATATCGGTAATTAATTACAACCTTAATATTTAATTATGAATAATCACTAATTAAATCCATAATCGTATACTTCGGTCGAGGGTTCATCTAGTGGGCTTCTAGGTCTAGTCTACTAACTCATGCAGTAAAGAACACTACAAAATATAATATATATATATATATATATATATATATATATATATATATATATATATATATATATATATATATATATATATATATATATATATATATATACATATCATGCAATTATTTAAAATAATTACACACAATACCTATAATATATAAAATGATAAAAATATCCCTATTTTCAGGATGTGGTAGTGACACTTCTACATCTTCCTATCTTCAGAAGAATCTGAGTAGTTGATCCAAGGCCCACCATAGTTCTGCCTCAGAAATACCCCAAGTGCTTTTTGTACCGCCGAGAGATGATATATATACAACTATAATTAAATTCATGAATATATAGATATATTTGTAAAATGTTAACTAATTAACTTACTTGATAGGCCCGTCCCTCCAAATCTCCATACTCGTCTCTTTCGCAGGCGTGCATGGAGGATCGCAGGAATTGACCGTCTCCGCTAAGCGCGAATCACCGTGTCAGCGCTCCCGCAGAACAATCTTTCTCATCTGGACGTGATGCCGTATGAGCACAAGCTGCGCCCGTACAAGGCCATGATCCGAACATGCGGTAAAATGTCTAACCCACAGAGACGCACAGATAGTCCGAATGCAGCGAAATAAGAAACGAACAGGGAATTGGTAACAAGTTCACAGAGTCATCAATAGAGGAAGCAATGAATAACACAAGTATAGAAGTAATACAAGCACTTTATTGATATTTCACAAGTATTACAGTGGCGCTAGGCCGAGAGTACCAGTAGCTCATGTCCCTCTCTTGAAACAATAAAAGCATGCCAAATAGCTATAATTTATGGAATGATACATAGGTGATGTTCCAAGATTATGTCTTGTATATACGCTTCAGCTCTAGACGTAATGTTCCAAGGCTCTAGAGAAAACTCTACGCCTTAGCACGCACGAAGGGATTTTTGCACCGAATGAGGTTCTCCCGCATCCTGCAAGCAATCTGGTGGGTTATCAGTACATGAATGCACTGGTGGGGAGGCTTCTCGCCCGCTCGACAAATCCAAACGCGTTATATAGGTTCCGTGCACCTTCTATTAATTTATCTTTCTAGTTTTGCCTTAGGATCAGTTTTATGGCATAATAAAAAGCCTAACTTGTGTGGCAGTGCGCAATACAATATTAAAAAGAACACGACGAGACTTAAAAACTTACCATTCTTTCTTTCCTATCCAAGGTAAACCAAGTTAAACCAAGCAAGAATGTATATATATAAAATCCAAGTTAATTTGCATAAGCAAACACGAGTGTCATGAGCAAGGTTCTATTTCAGGTGCATGAGTTAAACGGATTATCCAGAAGTGTTGCAGAAGATGTTCAAGTGTTCAATAATGTACAAGTATTTTATACTTATAATCGTTCAGGTGTTTCAGAGTACTAGGTGCGATGCAATGACTCGCACACGGATTGCCTCTAAGCGAGGATGACTTATCTATATGAACATGAGTCGCTGGCATAGCCATAAAGGATGAGTTAAAGTCATTAACAAGGATGGTATACGACAAAATCACACAGTGTACTATAAGCTATCATGTCCAACACACGAGACTATTAGCCTTTTGAGCAAGGATGACGCGATATGTGCAAAGACGCCATCCTGATCGCACACGAAAGGCTGCACGAGTTCCATCCGGATTGGATCGGCCCTAGTGCCCCGAAGACCGTCCGTGGAACGAGATTCGAGAATCTCCCTTGTTCAATAAGTTGTCCGCGATATGCAAGTCTTGGGTCTTCCAGATTCATAACATGACATGATAATTCTTGATTCTTATTCTGAACGAGTATGCTCCATGAGCTATGATTCTTGACTTACTTGACATAATTCTCGTTCAGAATTAAACTTGGCTTGATGCATTCCCCTGGTTCAGGAACTTCCTTGGCGACCTAACGGTCCCGGATACTTGCAGGTTCATATTGCATAGGAGGACTATCAGATAGTCTTCTGGCTAACTAGATCCATGCACGATATGAATAGTATTTCTGGGTCGTGGCATAAAATTATGTGACAAGCAATAAAATGAGGCACATAAGTACAAGTCATAATGTAAGCAGGCAAGCATGCATTTATATTTAAAATATAAGCATTAACGTTAGCACGGGTCTAAGGGGTAGTGTGAGGAGTAAAATTATACAGGGACATATCGAGCGACATAATCTATAAGGCAAGCAGTATAAACATATAAAACAGTGCACTACGAAGAGTACATAATGATCTACTCGAGGAATAGCGGGGCCTACTTGCACGAACCTAAGGTACCAGGCGAGGATCCAACTATAAGCCAAGTTTTATTTTTATGTTCTAACACAAGCAATACAAGATGGAATTATTCTCTTAGCTAGGTGCGTTATATTCTTTATTAGCATGTAAGGGGTAATTCATCTAGCGACTAGCATGTATCGTCCATATTTTAAGTGTGATGGCTAAGCAAAGACAAGTTTATCGTAGCCACCCACATAAGCGATGATTTGCCTTGGTCGAACGATACTCCGAGCGAGCCTTTGAAAGTCTAAGTCTGAACTCCTGAAGGGACAAGTATAAAAATCCTTTGCCTCAAGCAAGTCTTCACGCTGAGCAAAGCGAGTCGGGTTGGGTCAAGTCATGTACTTGCGCCGTTTGAATTGGCACTCCACTTGAACGGAATGGGTCGTTACATTATACACCACTCAGAAAAAGTCTCGTCTTCGAGACTTTCTGAGCGCAAACCGTTCTATCGCACTATCGAATCTATCTCAAGCATAGTAATCGATGTCGTGTGTGTGCTGGGTCGGTCTCATTGAATGATTCTATCATTCAATCCAAGCTCTGACTCGGCCTCAACTACGCCTTAGCGCGGAACATATATCGCTTAACGCGGGGTATGGTATAATCCTTCTTGAATGATGATCTAGGGCTGAGGTAAACTTATTCAAATTATTATACTCGTCCATGCGAATCTAACATATTCACTTGCACTGGCATTCGAGATTAGCATATCGCGAGTCTGGATCGTGCACGTATTCAAAGCGTCCCTCAAACATATGCATGTCAACCAACTTTGCGATAGCGAAGTCTTTGCACTCAAGTTCAATATATCGCTGAGTCTTGGATCGTACATACGTTCAAGGCATCCCTCAAATATATGCATTCAACCAAACTTAGAGATAGCGAAGTCGGACAAGCTACTTGTGACAATCTCAAGGGTTATCGTCTTACAAATCACGATGATACCTCCAACAGGGTCAATAAAAATCCAAGAATTTTTATTCTAACTCAAACCAAGCATTGCACTACCGTCAAGCACGATCTATCCGATCTACCGACTAGCGTCCATCCGTTCGTGTCAA
Source organism: Iris macrosiphon (assembly GCA_036927795.1). NCBI lineage: Eukaryota > Viridiplantae > Streptophyta > Magnoliopsida > Asparagales > Iridaceae > Iris > Iris macrosiphon. Next base: position 135,209,908 of record JAYESA010000014.1, read on the forward strand.
ACACAACACACGTTTTCTGTTCCAAGTCTAACTCTAAGTCTTGCTGGCCCAGTTCTATGTCTTGCTCAAGTAATACTTTAAAGTCGGTTACACAAGTTCTTTCACTCGGCATAGGGTCGTCTGCCTAATTACTAGGCCATCTCACAATGTCATAGGTACAAGTTCAAGCACACGATTTATCGTGCAAATTTGTCTCACGATGCTCGCCCCAATTCCTAAGGTCAAACTATTATTCGTTTGTACGGGATATTCTACCCAAGCTCATTTCACTCATATTTTTAAACATCGAGCACAGATCATCCTACTCACAATAATACGTTTGTTGCATAGGGTTCGAGTCCGTTCAGTCAAATCCATGATATATCCAAGTCGCATAACAAGCTTAGCAATTTGCAAAGTCTATCTACTCAAACATGTTTGATAGAACCCATATATCTATTCTAAGTCTAGACCACAAATGTAACGACCCGCTCCGCTCAACCCGGAGGGCCGATTCAAACGGCACAAGTGTAGCTATTCAACCCGCCTTGCTCAGCGAGATGGCTCGTTCGATGCAAAGGCTTTCATGCTGGGGTCTTCAATGGAGTCAGACTTAGGCTATCAGAGGCGCGTCCGGAGTCTCGCTCGACCGATGCGATACATCGCTAAGGTGGGTGGCCCCGGTGAACCTGTCTCTACTTAGCTGCACACTAAGAAAATGATTATCACATGCTAGTTTATGGGCGATAACCCTTGCATGCTAATAAAAGAGATGAACGCACATAGCTAAGGGGATAACCCCGCCTTATCATCGTATAGAACATGGAGATTTTACTTACTATTTGCATAGTCGAGATTTCTGGGTTGGAATGTAGTAATTTCTTCATATATGCTGTAAAGTAGTGTGAGTTCATAGTGAGGCATTGCACCGCACGGAACATGACACAGGACGGAGTAAAATCATGTTGCATGCATAGACGAGGAAGGCTATCAAGTAGTCGTTCTGAGTCAGGAAATGGAAGGAAATGAATGTACTCGGGATATGTAGATCGCCGAGGCAGTCTCTAATCAGAGAGCTGCGTAAAGAAGAAAAGATCCGAGTGTAGTCCTCGGCAAGGATAAATCCGAGTGTAGTCCTCGGGAAAGATAGATCCGAGTGTAGTCCTCGGCTAGGATTGGAAGTTGGGGGAGTAGTTGCATGGTCACGGACAACTGGTTGCGCACCAGGTAGAGAGTCCTCGACACGATTGCTGAGGCATCCGAATCGTGTCGGCCCGGGAGGACGGAGTGCCAGTGTAGTCCTGGCGATACGCTAGCTGATGACTAGCGGGCGAGAGCGAGGCATCCAGCAAGGCTTGCTACCGACCTGGATGGGCGTTGACTCGTTAGACGGCTAGGAGGCCCAGCAAGGCTAGCAACCGAGCTGGGGAGGCAGCCGTCCATCGAAGATATTATCCAATATGGCTAACAGAGCCAGTGACCTTCATATAGATAAGTCATATTTGCATAGCGGCTATCCGCACTGAGAAAAGGAGAAACGGGGAGGAGTGTGTTTGCACGATATTATGCATAATTAGAATGGATGCATGGTATCACACATAATTCTAGTAAAATGGGTCTATGAGGCAGAGGCACGGTATAACACTTGAGTTTTATAGTTGCTTCTTGTTATTTCGTAGATAACTGTTTATACTGCTGCATATGACAGGGAAGACCGAATGGTAAGAAATGGTAAGGTGAACTCAATTGTTCATGAATATGACACTCTTGAGCTGACACGGAGATTACTTTCTTTATATTGCCATGTAACTGATCCTAAGGCAAAAGAATAGAAAGACAACGGAACTAGTCGGTGCACATAACTAATGAACGTGCTTGTTTTGTGGCGTGGGCGAGAGGCCTCCCCACCAGTGCATTCAATGTACTGATACCCAACCAGTCTGCATGCAGGGTGCAGGGGAAACTCGTACGGATTCGGAGATCGCTATCGCAATGAGGCGCCGGACCGCACTTGGCGTCTTGGAGCGTGGCGCACGGACCTGGAGCTCGCATATATGAGACATAATGTATGGGAACATCATCATCCAGATCGTTGGTATTGGTTCCAAGCCTAAGGGCATATTCAATGTAAGAGAGAGAGAGAGAGAGAGAGCATGAGCGATTTGTAATCTCGGCTTAGCGCCGCTTGTAATCTTTACTTCATATCAATAAAGAGCTTGATTTGGATTCAATGCTTGTGTTCATTTTATGTTTCCGCTATGACGACTCTGTGAACTAGTTATCAACGGCCGTTTCGGTATTTGCCTTGCGCGGGCGCAACCCCAGGCTCGCGCGGCATCGCGTCTCGATGGAAACGTACGTCCCGCGGGAGCGCTGGCGCGGTGATTCGTGCCTAGCGGGGACGGCCGATTCCTGCGGGAGATCGGGGCGTGACATATTGGTATCAGAGCACGGCTTTACGTCCTTGGAATTCGTTTCGATTCTCTCAGTTTTGAACTTGTGTGCTTGAAGAAGTGGTAGATGCTCTCTCTCGATGCTTCGATGGATGTCCCATACAATAAGTCTAAATATTTTGGAAAAGCGCGTGTAAATTATACGGTTGCTTGAACGGGATTATGATGCGAGGGCTTTTGTCCCAACCTGTGAAAGACGTTGTGAAAGTAGGCTCGTGTTAGAATCGGCAAGTTATATGTCGATACGAAAATACCAAGCGAGTAGAGTGCGAGACGGTATATCGTTCAGACAGTGGTCTTTGCACACGGCCTTTTGGCCAAGCTGTGTTGAGTATCGTGCACCAAGACCCTTGGTGCTAGTGCATTGCAGCGAGATGTGGGTATTGTTCGGATAAGAATAAAGTTTGACTCGGGAGGAAAATCGATAGAGACTTTATCGAAGTGCCGCTAAGGCGAGTAATGGGAGTCGTGTATGGAATTTTCAGATGTAGTCTAGACGGTTATCCGTAACGATAAGCTATGATTTGAGCATAGTCTGTATAGAGGACTATGAATAGAGGTGTGTACGAGTCTAAGATCGCTAAGGCAATAATTAGGGACTGTGTTGGAGTTCTAAGGAACGAATTGGGTATACGAGTGAAGGATGCGAACGGGATTCAAGAGTTATTAGGATGATTCGATTCCTGAGTGGTGTATGCGATAGTCCCCTGTTCGATTATACGAATTGTGGATATAATGAGTTATAAAGATTAAGGGAGTATAACTCGAACCCTGAGTGGTGTATTGGTCGGCTTAGTAATGCTAGAACGAAGTCGTAGATTCGGAGTTAAGCGAGTCTAGCGGCGAACGACGAGATTGGGTAAAGCCTTAGTATAAATAAAGAATGCCTAGCAAGTAAGCGAACTCGGAAGAATCATGCAATACTTGGTTCGAACAAGTTACAATGAGTTGATTGAGGGATAAGGCATACATCGAATAGGATTTCAAGACAATTGAAATTGATATCGTAGTCGGGAGAACTAAGAGGATTGTACGAGCGATTTGAGTTGAAACAAGTGAATTAGAAACTTGAGTTGTGATTGAATAATCTGAGATGCGATCGGAGTAAGTGCAATTGGAAATAATGCAGCGAACGAATGAAAGCGTGCATGGAAAATTTGGATTTGAGTAGGATATCGCTCGATAAAGTTCGGTTTGATTGCGAATGTGATAATTTCAACTTTGGGAGATTTAGACCATAGCAATGGTTGGAAGATAAGTATGGATCGATGCTAGTCAGTATAATGGTGAGTATGATGCATCGAGTTAAGCGGTAATGGATTTGGCTTGGAGTTTGGAAGAACGATCTTGAAATCAAGTTCGGGAAGATAACATTCGAAATATGTCCCAAAGAGAACGATTATCTTGCGGGAGCGCCGGCGTGGTGATTTCACGTACGGCGGGGATAATCGAACTCAAGGGAACATGTTCGGTGATTATTCCAAACGAACACGATGAATGGATACGTGTCAAATGGGATAGACTTTGAGTTTGGGATTTGAACTTAGTTGTTTGAGGAATGCTAAGAGTAGACAAAGAAATATTCAAAATGGTAATATTGAAGTTGGATATTTTGGCTTAGCGAATTTTGATTGCAGTAAGAACGGTTGTTGGAAGAACATGACTTGAGGGATCAATGTACAACTTGGGATAAAACGAAAATTGATGATGAAGTGTCTGTTCGTTCGAGGATAACCATAACGATTGACCTTCTTGTCTTGTACGGGTATAACTTCTTATTCGCACATGCGTCACGTCCGGATAGAACGATCATTCCGTGGGAGCGTTGGCTTGGTGATATCACGTCCGACGAGGATGATTGAACTAGCGGGAGACCGGAATGTGACAATTGAGGGATCATTCTGACTTGTGGTTTAATACGATAAGACAAGTTTTAGGATAGAATGAGTCTAAGGATTTTCTTGAGGAGTTAGTCTAGAGACGTGAAGTAAGAGATGTTGGATGTTTTCATGAACGGATACGTAGATTGTGCTGGACGACTTAGAGTTCATGATATACATCGATAATTTATAATAGAATTGTGGCTTAGTGATACAGGTGTAGAAAAGGATGGACTGGTGAATTCTATCAACGTGATGGAAGAGCTAGTGTGTGTACGAATCGATGGGTTCGCCCTAAAACATGGGCGTATCATGGGTTCGGTTTGAACGAGCGTGTTGGTGTGATAGGATGATCTGTGCTCGATGTTTAGAAATCTGAGTGAAACGAGCTTGGGTAGAATACCCGTGTAAAGGAACAATGGTTTGACCTTAGGGTGTTTGGGGCGAGCATTGTGCAACACGGTTGCGCAATGAGTCGCAAATTTGCGCTGTACCTATGACTGTGTGTGCTGGCCTAGTGACTAGGCAGACGACCCTATGCCCTGAGTTAAACTGGAGTGGCTGACTTCAGAGTATCGATCGGGAAGAATGATAGAACTCGGGCAACAAGACCTAGAGTTAGAATTTGGAATTGGGAATATACACTAGCAACGTTCGCGTTGAAACAAACGTAATGCAAGATAGGACTCGGGTGATAATTGATTTGGTTCGATAGGTTACGCAACGGTAAAGGATAAGACGATAGCTGGATCGAACAAGAGTTCGGTCATTCATATAGCAGGACGATCTGCGTTTCGAAAGATTTTCACGAGTAGCTTGTCAGACTTAGCTGTCACTGAGCTTGGTTGAAATACACATATTTGGGGGACGCCTTGAATATGGGTACGATCCAGACTTAGCGATATGCATAACTCGGATGCAGCTGCAAAGGAAAATGTTCGAATTCGCATGGATGAGTATGGCAAACTAAAATGGTTTGGCCTCAACCTAAATTTTCATAGGGGAAAGATTGTATCGTTCCTCGTGCTACCGGGATAGTTCTGCGCTAAGGCGCAGTACGAGACTGAGTTTGGGGATGCAATAGTTGAACGAATAGATCATTCGGATAAAATGATTAAGCGCTCTGGCGAACGGAACGAGTAAAACGAATAGAAAGTTAAGTTCGATTGAGCCAAAGGTACGAAGGACTTGAGCGTACCCCAGGTGGGCAATTTAGCTCTGCGCTAAGGCGCAATATAGACTGAGTCAGAAAACGTAGGTGATTGGGTGCGATTTACTTAGCGAGATTGGATGGTGACTCAGAGAGAATTAAAATGCAAACGAGATTGGAAATTAGCCGAGATTCAAATTCTTGGGTTTAGGCGTAACAATGGGTTTCGATAGGCGACGTCAAGTAAACTGTCGAATGTGTTCGGATGCATTTGGTTCCTATGAGAGGTAATATAACAAGTTGGACAAGTCCACCCGATTTTGAGTTGTAAGTGCCCATTAAGTTATAGAATACCATGTGCGTGGGTATTATAGCCCTGCGCCAGGTGCAGTAGATTCCGAGTCGGGAGTGCAACGAGTGAGTTGAGTATAACTCGATAGCATTGAACGATAGAGTCGTTCGATGAGAATTGGCTAACGTTGGCGTAACGCATGGTGAGAAAGTAAATCATTGTGGTATTAAGACAGTCCTTGGAAGTTAGGCAAGGTGTATAGAGTGGGTTTAGAAGATGTGCGATAGTACGAGTTGCGCTCAGGAAGTCTCGAGGACGAGACTTGTTCTGAGTGGTGTATGATGTAACGACCCGCTCCGCTCAACCCGGAGGGCCGATTCAAACGGCACAAGTGTAGCTATTCAACCCGCCTTGCTCAGCGAGATGGCTCGTTCGATGCAAAGGCTTTCATGCTGGGGTCTTCAATGGAGTCAGACTTAGGCTATCAGAGGCGCGTCCGGAGTCTCGCTCGACCGATACGATACATCGCTAAGGTGGATGGCCCCGGTGAACCTGTCTCTACTTAGCTGCACACTAAGAAAATGATTATCACATGCTAGTTTATGGGCGATAACCCTTGCATGCTAATAAAAGAGATGAACGCACATAGCTAAGGGGATAACCCCGCCTTATCATCGTATAGAACATGGAGATTTTACTTGCTATTTGCATAGTCGAGATTTCTGGGTTGGAATATAGTAATTTCTTCATATATGCTGTAAAGTAGTGTGAGTTCATACTGAGGCGTTGCACCACACGGAACATGACACAGGACGGAGTAAAATCATGTTGCATGCATAGACGAGGAAGGCTATCAAGTAGTCGTTCTGAGTCAGGAAATGGAAGGAAATGAATGTACTCGGGATATGCAGATCGCCGAGGCAGTCTCTAATCAGAGAGCTGCGTAAAGAAGAAAAGATCCGAGTGTAGTCCTCGGCAAGGATAAATCCGAGTGTAGTCCTCGGCAAAGATAGATCCGAGTGTAGTCCTCGGCTAGGATTGGAAGTTGGGGGAGTAGTTGCATGGTCACGGACAACTGGTTGCGCACCAGGTAGAGAGTCCTCGACACGATTGCTGAGGCATCCGAATCGTGTCGGCCCGGGAGGACGGAGTGCCAGTGTAGTCCTGGCGATACGCTAGCTGATGACTAGCGGGCGAGAGCGAGGCATCCAGCAAGGCTTGCTACCGACCTGGATGGGCGTCGACTCGTTAGACGGCTAGGAGGCCCAGCAAGGCTAGCAACCGAGCTGGGGAGGCAGCCGTCCATCGAAGATATTGTCCAATATGGCTAACAGAGCCAGTGACCTTCATATAGATAAGTCATGTTTGCATAGCGGCTATCCGCACTGAGAAAAGGAGAAACGGGGAGGAGTGTGTTTGCACGACATTATGCATAATTAGAATGGATGCATGGTATCACACATAATTCTAGTAAAATGGGTCTATGAGGCAGAGGCACGGTATAACACTTGAGTTTTATAGTTGCTTCTTGTTATTTCGTAGATAACTGTTTATACTGCTGCATATGACAGGGAAGGCCGAATGGTAAGAAATGGTAAGGTGAACTCAATTGTTCATGAATATGACACTCTTGAGCTGACACGGAGATTACTTTCTTTATATTGCCATGTAACTGATCCTAAGGCAAAAGAATAGAAAGACAACGGAACTAGTCGGTGCACATAACTAATGAACGTGCTTGTTTTGTGGCGTGGGCGAGAGGCCTCCCCACCAGTGCATTCAATGTACTGATACCCAACCAGTCTGCATGCAGGGTGCAGGGGAAACTCGTACGGATTCGGAGATCGCTATCGCAATGAGGCGCCGGACCGCACTTGGCGTCTTGGAGCGTGGCGCACGAACCTGGAGCTCGCATATATGAGACATAATGTATGGGAACATCATCATCCAGATCGTTGGTATTGGTTCCAAGCCTAAGGGCATATTCAATGTAAGAGAGAGAGAGAGAGAGAGAGAGCATGAGCGATTTGTAATCTCGGCTTAGCGCCGCTTGTAATCTTTACTTCATATCAATAAAGAGCTTGATTTGGATTCAATGCTTGTATTCATTTTATGTTTCCGCTATGACGACTCTGTGAACTAGTTATCAACGGCCGTTTCGGTATTTGCCTTGCGCGGGCGCAACCCCAGGCTCGCGCGGCATCGCGTCTCGATGGAAACGTACGTCCCGCGGGAGCGCTGGCGCGGTGATTCGTGCCTAGCGGGGACGGCCGATTCCTGCGGGAGATCGGGGCGTGACAACAAAGCCATAACTAAATTCTTATTCTTCGATCATAACTCCAAGTCATCCAATAAGATTCATATATCCGTTCATGAAACCATCAAGCGTGTTTTACTCCAGGTTCTAGACTAACTCATCCAGAAAATACTTCAGATTCACTTGTATTCTCAAATTTGTCTTATCGTGTCAAACCATAAGTCAAGATGATCCATCAGTTGTTATGCTCCGGTCTTTCGCAAGTTCGATCATTCTCGCTGGACGTAAGATCACCATGCCAATGCTCCCACTGGATAATCGTCTTAATGTGGGCGTGACTCATGTACGAGCATGAAGTTACGCTTGCACAAGACAAGAATGTCGAACGTTATGATTATCATCGAAACGATTGAGATACCTTATCATTTTACTTTGCTCCATCCAAGATATATATAAAATCTATCAAGTCATGTCCGTTCATGCTGTGATCATAATTTATCTAGCCAAATCGTCCAACTTCAGTGTTACCGTTTGATAAATCCATGGTCTTAATTCTAGCATTCCTTAAGCAACTAATTTCAAATCCTCAAGCCAAAGTCTATCCACCTTCGATACGTTCGATTCATCAAGTTTGTTTGAATAATCACCGAACATGTTCCCGTGAGTTCGATCATTCCCGTTATGTAGTGCCCCGCTCCGCGTCGACACTATATACAAGAGATATCAGTTTGCTGACTAAAAAATGATATCTTCCTTAAGAGCTCATTGTTGAACCATGAGATGACTGATCTAGGTGAGTGGGCAGAACTTCGTTCTCTGATTCTTGCACGCCTTAATAATAAAACTGATTTTTATAATACTGTTGCTAAGAAGATTTTTTTTTTTGTTGCATGATTAATAGAACTACATGCTTAGCTAGAACTCGAATGCTTGGAGGCGGAAAACGTGGTGTGAAGAGGTGGCCGTCGCTGCCTGAATCTGCAGTTGCTGTGGGTGTCCGCGCGGTCGCGCGGGCCGACGGCGGCTGCGGCGATCGCCGGCGCGGCGCGACGTTCCGGTGGTGGCGGTCAGTTGCTGGGTGTAGGAGTCAAAGTCTAGGGTTAGGGTTACTAGGTTATTTGGTTGATATATATATATATATATATATATATATATATATATATATATATATATATATATATATATATCGAGAGAGAGGGGGAGAGGGGGCCTGGCCGCGTGCGGGTGTGGGATTAGCGGGCTGATGTGTTCCGCTTGTGGGGGGGGGGGGGAATTAGAGTAGTTTAGTGGGCTTAATTGTTTTAAGGGGGGTAGATTTGATTAAGGACTTAGGGTTTAATAGATTAAGGATTTTCTTTTTCTTTTCTTTTCTTTTCTTTTCTTTCCTTTCCTTTTTCTTTTCTTATTTAATACTATAATTATTACAACTATTACTATTTTTTTTTATTATTATTAAGATTAATATTACTATTATTTAATAACTATATATTATTTGCGTATATATTTGAGGTATAAAAAAATTCAGAAAATACATTTGTACCCCGAAATTAAATTCTAAAAAAATCTATCACTCTTCCACAAGGATTTCTAAAATAAAAATAATGGTTTTTGTGCAATAATTCTCAATAATTAATTTTTTAGGTAATTAATCAATAATATATATTTTCTAATTATCTACGAGATAATATAAATAAATTCCATGATTATAATATTTTAAAAAAATATGGAGTTCTATATTCTACCCAACTTACAAAAATTTCGTCCTCGAAATTGACACTAACCCATATTCTTAATAAATTACTATAGCTATTACACTTCATTGCTATCTAGCAGTACTTCCTAAAAGTCATAGTCAGTCATTCTAACACTTCTCATTTATTGTCCATACACTATTCTATTATCCTCTAACTCGTCTATACTACCCAACTTATAAAAGTCCTACTAGAAGTCAAAGTCTCTTCAGGCTATTGCCTAGGTTGTAAGACAAATTTATTCATTGGGTCAATAATCTTGGGATACCTATCTGGAATCTCATAACTATGATTTTTTCCCCGTAACTGTCAAGTATCGTAGTCTAATACTGCCACACCACCTGGCCAGTATGGCTGCAATTAATTCGACTACTCTACCATAATCGTCTAGCTGCAGCTGTCGCTACCTCGCCAGCGATTTGTCATAGTCATCAGTTGGTAACAAGTGCCTTCAACTCTTTCCTAGGCTTAGTCTAAGTTTTAGGGCAACAATTCAGGTCTGGACTAACTTATAAAACTATTAGAAGTATGAACTAATTCAACACTCTAACTAATTCCTATTGGACTAAGGGATGTTATTCTTGTTTTAAAAAAATAATAATAAGAGAACATAGATATTGGTATAGTGCATATACATAAGGGTTATCATTAAGAACTCATCCTTTAGTTATCAATCATTACTAACACATTTATGTTTTAACTAACAAAATAAGGGTAAGGTTGACGTAAATCAAATAATTCATAATGGCACGAAAAGATGCAACTATGATAGGAAGAATTAAGCACGAGATAATGAATGGATATAGAAGGAAAGATGAGCCACCCAAGGGGGCGAGATGGTGATAGAAAAATAATACTACTACTGCTACTCGCGTCATCCATTAGCATCGTGTGTATGCTATCTGGTTAGGATATCAACATATCCTCATAACTGCTAAACTACCTTATATATAATTCTACTTCTATTTATACACCTAAGATCTCGTGTCACAATGGGGTTAGGAGTATGCAATGACAATTATAACTAAAAGGTTGTACCTGTATCTACGGCTTCCTGTGCCTGCGCTCCTATATTTGTCATAATGAGTGCTTGGTCTTGTCCTTGGTCGTTCAGCTGGGGTCTAGGCTCCTCCATTTGTGCAGACTATAGAAGTAGTGGTGGGTCCCTTTGGTGTCCTATACTTGAGGGTGTATGCGGCATCCCTGATTCTAATGCCATAGACCTCTGGGTCTGCTGAGGACATCCTCGGGTTTGGTGGTGACTTGAGCCACATAACATGCAATGCCTCAATCGACGATGACAATATCATAGAATTTGACCTATCTTACCACAAAAGTGACAAGTACGGTGCTCCTTGGTTGGATATAGTGTGACACTATCTGGTTGTTGGTGTGTCAAAGGGTGCCTAATGGGCCATCCTTGTTGTGTCCTTACTGGTCCTTGGTGAATTCTCTGTTGATTTTCGTTTTCCTTGCTGATTGCCTCCTGGATCCTGACCTCTGTCAATAACTCGGCATAAGAGATCAGGGACTGTGAGCTAGTGTAGTATTGGAGCTCCTGAGTCAGCCTGCGGTGAAACCTCTTAGCCTTCTCCAAATCATTAGGTATTAGGGCAGTGCCATACTTACTGAGGTAGCTAAACTCTGTATCATACTCATCAACTGTATTGTTCCCCTGCTCCAGATGGAGGAACTGGTCATACAACGCATCCCTTACAGTGTCCGGGAAGTACTTCCTCTCAAAGCACTCCAAGAATTATTCCCAAGTCTGACATGTACCCAACATGCGCTCTATTGATTCCCATCAGTGATAGGCAGAGGATTAGGAAAAGTACATGAATCAAGCATGATACAAGTACTTAAGTATGACATGTTGGAAGGAAGTTGAGTTATAGTCAAGTGTGGATGAGACCTAAAACTCTAATCGTAGGTGCAGGCCCGCTCGGTATAGTTACATAACCGAAATGGCTAACTCGACCTGCATGGGCCACTACAAAAATATGTCACGTCCCAGTCCTAAAATACGTAGGACTAGGAATACGTAAGCATGACAGCCGTATGTATATGGCAACTCCAATATATGGATACCATAATACACACGTACGCTGTAATATAAATATTAACTCACATGTGGTATATATATGGTCACAAGTCACAGATATACTAATCTCATCCACACAACAAGTCATAGAAAAAAAGTAACTAAACTAGAATAATGAGTCTGAATAATCCAAAAATAATAGTCGGGTGGAGACAAATCCACTACCAATGACAATATCAAACTAAAAGTGAGAGAGTATGGTAAATCTCCAATATAAAATAATATGATGATATAAGTGTATCAGCTAAGAGATCCATCTCTAGAGATAATCAAAGATGCTCAGAAGGTAAGACCTCCTCGGCAAAAAATAATGCGTCAGGTCCCGGCCCGTACTCCTGCGGATACTCCTGATCGTCTATACCTAGGAAGGGACCAGGTCCTCAAAGGAACATAACAAGATACATAGAAGCTTGCTAATTGAATACAGTAAACATGCATAATAGACAGAAAATATATAAGTACAATGTACAAGATAATCTATATGAATGCATAATGAGGATAACTTTTCGACGTATGGGCAAGGGTAGGCTACTCTATCTAATCTCACAACTCACATATACGTCTAGAACATCATCAGCCGTCATACAGCGAGGGTAGCGACCATCGGACATGACTACCATAGTGCGTGCTAGTTACTACGGTTTATCAGAGTGGTTAGAGCCCATACGCCTACTGATTGTCCTTTCCTCCCATGATACTATGTGTCAAATATGTGTCAACATATATATAGTATATAATTATGACTTAAAAAAAATACACCTGCAATGAATATATAAAAATATAATAAGCATGCAAGGTACTGTAACCAATTTGGCAAGGTATAATTGCCTGGCAAGAAAGCTGCAAAGTGTAAACGTCCAGATGTCAAGCACCAAGGGTTAGAAACTATAGCCTCAGAATGAACGTCTCCAGATACTGAAATAAACATCACCAATGTTCCCAGAATAAGCGAGATAGCTAAAAAATACTACCCTTTCGTCCAATTTGGACACAGGGGCAAAACGGTAATTTTGGATCAAAACGGGGTCCATATGTGACCCACTTTGCACCGAAAAGTGTGCCAGAGGTAAAGGTCTCTAAATGGGACAAATTATAGGTCAAACTAATTCTAAAAGTTAATACAGACTCAACGGTACCTCCAATTTTGGATTTCGGTGATCCGAACACAAATTTGCCTAAAAAGTCAACCGTGGAGCCACAATTAGGCGGCTTGGTCAACTGTCTCAGAATCACGTGAAACTTGGGTCACAGGACCAGCGTGATACCACGAATCCAATAGCACAAGTTTTGTCACATTCTGACGAGCGTACACTAAATGGTGCAGTATTTTACAAAAGTTATGATACGGGGTCTTTTTACGGATATGGGTTGATTTCGACGCGCACACATGTCCAAATCAGTTTTCGCAAAAGGCCACATGTCATGACATACCATACGCACCATTCGGTACAATTGGTATACGATGAGGTGGTCCCGTTTGGCGGGACGTGCTCCGTATCACAAGTTTTAATATTTTAAAAACAAGCTTTTCTGATTTTTTAACCTAATTTATCTCTAGTTTTAACACATAATAAAATAAAATAATTAACAGGGAATGATCTCGGTTATATGGACTTATACATAAAAAGGTAGATCTTGATTTGGATGTCTACGTTGGAAGATATCGGCCTCGAAACATAGGTCGATGTGGCAGTTTTCAGCAGTTTAAAAACATGATTTTTTCTCAACTTTGCGTCGATTTCTACCTAGCCTTTAACGCTGTTCGATGGAAACTAATTAACAGAATTTAGAGAGGGATAGGTGGTGATCATACCGGCAAAGACGAATCTAAATTTGGTCGAGCGAGGAGGCAGAAAACGGCGTGTGAAGAGGTGGTTGTCGCTGCCTGAATCTGCAGTTGATGTGGGTGTCCGTGCGGTCGCGCGGGCGGACGGCGGCTGCGGCGATCACTGGTGCGGCACGGCGTTCCGGTGGTGGCGGTCGGCTGTTGGGTGTGGGAGTCGAAGTCTAGGGTTAGGTTACTAGGTTATTTGGTTGGTATATATATATATAGAGATCGAAAGAGAGGGGGCCTGGCCGCGCGCGGGTGTAGGATTAGCGGGCTGCTGTGTTCCGCTTGTGGGGGGGGGGGGAATTAGAGTAGTTTAGTGGGCTTAGTTGTTTTAAGGGGGTAGATTAGATTAAGGACTTAGGGTTTAATACATTAAGGGTTTTCTTTTTCTTTTATTTTCTTTCCTTTTTCTTTTCTTATACTATAATTATTACAACTATTACTATTTATTATTATTATTATTAAGATTATTATTACTATTATTTGATAACTATATATTATTTACGTATATATTTGAGGTATAAAAAAATCCAAAAAATATATTTGTACCCCGAAATTAAATTCTAAAAAATCTATCACTCTTCCACAATGATTTCTAAAATAAAAATAATAGTTTTTGTGCATTAATTCTAAATGGTTATTTTTCTAGGTATTTAATCAATAATATATATTTTCTAATTATCTACGAGATAATATAAATAAATTTTACGATTATAATATTTTTAAAAAATATGGGGTTCTACATTCTACCTAACTTACAAAAATTTCATTCCCGAAATTGACACTAACCCATATTCATAATAAATCACTATAGCTATTACACTTCATTACTATCTAGCAGTGCTTCCTAAAAGTCATAGTCAGTCATTCTAACACTTCTCATTTATTGTCCATACACTATTCTATTATCCTCTAACTCGTCTATACTAGCCAACTTACAAAAGTTCTACTAGTAGTCAAAGTCTCTTGAGGCTATTGCCTAGGTTGTAAGACAAATTTATTCATTAGGTCGAGAATCTTGGGATACCTGTCTGGAATCTCATAACTATAATTTTCTCCCATAACCGTTAAGTATCGTAGTCTAATACTGCCACACCACCTGGCCAGTATGGCTGCAAGTAATTCAACTACTCTACCATAATCGTCTAGCTGCAGTTGTCGCTACCTCGCCAGCGATTTGTCATAGTCATCAGTTCGTAACAAGTGCCTTCAACTCTTTCCTAGGTTTAGTCTAAGTTTTAGGGCAACAATTCAGGTCTGGACTAACTTATAAAACTATTAGAAGTATGAACTAATTTAACACTCCAACTAATTCCTATTGGACTAAGGGATGCTATTCGTGGTTTAAAAAATAATAATAAAGGAACACAGATATTGGTATAGTGCATATACATAAGGGTTATCATTAATAACTCATCCTTTAGTTATAAATTATTACTAACACATTTATGTTTTAACTAACAAAATAAGGGTAAGGTTGACGTAAATTAAACAATTCATAATGGCACGAAAAGATACAACTATGATAGGAAGAATTAAGCACGATATAAGGAATGGATATAGAAGGGAAGATGAGCCACCCAAGGGGCGAGATGGTGATAGGAAAAGAATACTACAACTACTACTCGCGTCATCCATTAACATCGCGTGTATGCCATATGGTTAGGATATCAACATATCCTCATAACTGCTAAACTACCTTATATATAATTCTACGTCTATTTATACACCTAAGATCTCGTATCACAATGGGGTTAGGAGTATGCAATGACAATTATAACTAAAAGGTTGTACCTGTATCTACGGCTTCCTGTGCCTGCGCTCCTATATTTGTCATAATGAGTGCTTGGTCTTGTCCTTGGTCGTTCAGCTGGGGTCTAGCCTCCTCCATTTGTTCAGACTGTAGAAGTAGTGTTGGGTTCCTTTGGTGTCCTATACTTGAGAGTGCATGCGGCGTCCCTGATTCTAATGCCATAGACCTCTGGGTCTACTGAGAACATCCTCTGGTTTAGTAGTGACTTGATCCACATAACATGCACTGCCTCAATCGACGATGACAATCTCTTAGAATATGACCTATCTTACCACAAAAATGAAAAGTACGGTGCTCCTTGGTTGGATATGGTATGGTACTATCTGGTTGTTGGTGTGTCAAAAGGTGTCTAATGGGCCCTCATTGTTGTGTCCTTACTGAGCCTTGGTGAATTCTCTGTTGTTTTCTGTTTCCCTTGCTGATGGCCTCCTGGATCCTGGCCTCTGTCAATAACTCAGCATAAGAGATCTGGGACTGTGAGCTTGTAGTGCTGGAGCTCCTGAGTCAGCCCGCGGTGAAACCTCTTAGCCTTCTCCAAGCCACTAGGTATTAGGACAGTGCCATACTTACTGAGGCGGCTAAACTCTGCATCATACTCGTCAACTGTCTTATTTTCCTGCTCCAGATGGAGGAATTGGTCGTACAACGCATCCCTTACAGTATCCGGGAAGTACTTCCTCTCAAAGCACTCCAAGAATTGTTCCCATGTCTGACGCGTACCCAACTGGCGCTCCATTGATTCCCACCAGTGATGGGCGGAGGATTAGGAAAAGTACATGAATCAAGCAGGATGCAAGCAATTATGTAGGACATATTGGAAGGAAGGTGAGTTATAGTCAAGTGTGGATGAGACCTAAAACTCTAATCCTAGGTGCAGGCCTGCTCGGTATAGTTACGTAACCGAACGGCTAACTCGACCTGCATGGGACACCACAAAAATATGTTATGTCTCAGTCCCAAAATATGTAGAACTAGGAATACGTAAGCATGTCAGCCGTATGTATATGATAAATCCAATATATGGATACCATAATACACACGTATGCTGTAATATGAATATTAACTCACATGTGGTATATATATGGTTATAAGTCATATGTATACTAATATCATCCACACAACAAGTCACAGAAAAGAAATAACTAAACTAGAATAATAAGTCTAAATAATCCAAAAATAATAGTCGGTTGGAGACAAATCCACTACCAATGACTATATCAAACTAAAAATGTGAGAGAATGGTAAATCTCCAATATAAAATAAGATGATGATATAAGTGTATCAGCTAAGAGATCCATCGCTAGAGATAATCAAAGATGCTCAGAAGGTAAGACCTCCTGGGCAAAAAATTATGCGTCAGGTCTCAGCCCGTACTCCTGCGCATACTCCTGATCGTCTATACCTGGCAAGGGACCAGGTCCTCAGAGGGACATAACAAGATACATAGAAGTATGCCAATTGAATACAGTAAACATACATAATAGACAGAAAATATATACGTACAATGTACAAGATAATCTATATGAATGCATAATGAGGATAACTTTTCGACGTATAGGCAGGGGTAGGCTACTCTATCTAATCTCATAACTCACACACACGTCTAGAACACCATCAACCGTCATACCGCGAGGGTAGCGACCATCGTTGTAGCGCCCCGTTCCCCCGGTGCGGGGAGTGCGGCTAAGAAACACAAGACGGTATCGTTCGATCGGGATAGATTGAAACAAGAACTCGTCCTCGTTATGAATTTGTTTTTTCGGAATTGATTCCCATATTCAGTGGACCGCGCCCCAAGGATCGGCTTAGCTACAGAGTCAGGAGGGACCTCTCCGCTGCTATCTTTTATTGGCTCAGTTTTCGATATCGCTTGTTGCTTTCGTGCTTTGAGTTAGTTTTGGGATTTGCTTGTTTTCCCTGAACAGTTTCGATAGTTTTCATTGTTTTCGTTCATTGAACTGCACTTTAATTTCGAGATTGGAAAAGTGGAAAAGGTATTGATCGAGCTGTTCGTAATGCAGGTGAACGAGCAGTAGGCGGCTTGTGAGCGGAGTCGTGAAGCACCTCTTTCCTTCTCCCTTCCAACAATCTAAGTAAGTGGTTACCATCTCGATTAGCTAGCCCTGCTTCCAAGTCTTCACACCCAAACTCTTGCATTCTTGTAGTCCCGATCAGGCGATACCAAGTAATAATAAAAGAAACCAAGATAAAAGAGAATAGACTTGGATAATACTGCTTGTCAACCAAACTCGTGAACGGTTACTTACTTGCATGCTTGTTCATTCGAAATATTCATCATATGCATCAATTTTAGTTAGAATGCATCTTCTGCTATAAATTGTGCTATTTATGAATCATATCTGTATGCGCATAATTTTTTCTGGAGGCTATGCAAAATAAATCATACATTACTCGTGTTGCCTCAACTGCGTGAAGTGATAATTTAACTAAACATCGTGTGTTCGATCATGGACAACTTGTGCACAAGGATATAAGTTCTACGGACGGTCGCTGGGGCACTGGCACCGACCCGATCCAGGCAGACTTCGTGTTTATAGTCAATCGTGTGCGGACTGGATGGCTTACAACGCATCATGTTTTTATGAGCTCCTCGTGTTCTCGTTGCATGGTATCCTTGTCCTTGACTATGTCCATTATGGCAACAAGCCAGTGATCCTCGTGTGTATATGCTTGCAATACCTCGTGTGTTTATCGTGAGAATATGGCTTACAATGCATTGTGTGTTTATCCTGTATATTTAAACCTGTTGCAAACTAACTTGTGTCTTCGTGGCAGGGAAGGCATGGTAAGTATTATGTAGGTGATTCAGACGGTCAGGTAAAATCTACCGAACGGTGGCAAGTTTATTTCAGTATCATACATATATATTGTTGCTTGTAAATGAACTAAGGCAAGATAGAAACATATAAAATATGCATGTTTCATTAAAACAACGTGTTGATTGGTATAGTTCGGTTAGCTCGCCTTCACCAGTATGTTTTGACATGCTGACCCTCGTTGAAACAGGTTCTCCGCACTAAGGCGAACTGAGCAAGGAGCAGAAGTTGTCTTCCCGATCCAGTCCAGCTGTTGGCGCATCTTCACAGCATTTTGAAGACAGAAGCTTGCAACTCTTCATACACAAATGCAGCTTCGTGACAAAGCCGTCCTCCAGTCCGGAGGTCCTTATCATTTTGAAGTTTATAAAGGGATGTAATGTACAGGACTGCTATCTTATTTTGAGTCAACACTTTTGTAAGCCCGTGCGGCATATTAGCTGACTCGTTCAGGAGTTTGTAATAGATGTTCATTATCAATAAAGAAAACTTTTTCATGTTTCAATCTGTGTTTAAATTTATCTTCGTACTCTGAATATGTGCTTGCTATGCAAATTATTAAAAGCCTTGTGCGGGCGCAAACCCAGGCCCGCACGGCGGTCATGATTCGGGGGACGCCTCAACGATTCTTTGGAATCGGGTCGTGACATAATGGTATCAGAGCACAGATTCAAGTTCCTTAGACTCTCGCACTGGAAAAGTTTCTTTAACGATCAAATTTCTGTGCGAACTCTTGAACTCACTAGGCCAAAATGAGATACATTCATGCAATAAGTCCATAATACATTATGATTCTAATATAATTTACCTTCTTTTGAAGGAATGGCACCAGCGCAATCTGCAGCGCAAGCACCGAACGAAACGCAAGGCCAAGAAAGTAGTTCGGGCACTTCGGGAAGCTCTCAGAGTCAGCACGGCATATCTCAAGTCGATCCGCTTGAGCGGGTAATGCAAATGTTAGAATCACAACGACAAAGAGATGATGCTCGCCAAGCCAAGTTCGAAAGTAATCTAGAGGCCCGATTCTCAGTTCAACAAAAGCAGGTAGATACCCTGCAACAGATCATTCAGACTTTGGCTTCCAGCCATTCCGCGGCAACGCCAGCGACTCCGGAGGAATAGCCCGTGCTTGAAGTAGAGACGCCACAAATTCCAAGGCCGAGGGACGTGACTGCCTTCGACTTTGGCCACTTCAAGAAAGTTTGCAATACCCCATTCAACGGGACTGAGGAACCCATCATGGCCCTAGATTAGCTGGCCGAACTTGAAGATCACTTCGCTCTGCTAGAGGTCCCCGAAGAGAAGCGCGTCACCTGCGCGCAACTTCAGCTCCGCATCAACGCGCACGATTGGTGGAACGTGCATCGACGATCTCTCCAATTTGATCATGGAGAGGAGGCGATCTCGTGGACAACTTTTCATGCTGCGTTTGAAGAGGAGTTTATACCCCCTCCAGTACAACGTCAGATGGAAAATGAGTTCGTGCAGCTGCGGCAGGACAACATGACAGTGAAGCAATACTTCGTCGAATTCAACCGACTCTCCAAATTCGCTAGGGCCTATTTACCTGATGCAGCAAGTCGAGCTAGAAGGTTTGAAGGCGGGTTGCACCCTGCCATTCATGGGCACGTAGTCGTTCATCAGTACGGGATAATGCATGAAGTCAAGAATCACGCCCTATCCCTTGAACCGCAGTATCCTCACGTTTCTACCGGCGGTGTGCATACCTACAATCACAAATGCCATAGCAACGAGAGAGGAAATACCGCCACAAAATGCCGAAACAATGGTGGTCAGCACAGGGCAAATCCTAACCAAGTGTGTCAATACTGCAACAAACGAGGGCATGCCTTCAATCAATGTCGTAAGAGACTTGGGTTATGTCTCGCTTGTGGCAATCCCGGCCATGCCATTAGTTCCTGTCCGAACCTTCCTGATCATCGCCCGTAACGTAATAATCCCTAACGGTAAGCATTATTCCTAAGTTTTGGGATGAAACTTCCAATTGGTTGGGTAGGATGTAGCGCCCCATTCCCCCGATGCGGGAAGTGCGGCTAAGAAACACAAGACGATATCGTTCGATCGGGATAGATTGAAATAAGAACTCGTCCTCGTTATGGATTTGTTTCTTCGAAATCGATTCCCATATTCAGTGGACCGCGCCCCAAGGATCGGGTTAGCGGCAGATTCGGGAGGGACCTCTCCGCTGCTATCTTTTATTGCCTCGGTTTTCGATATCGCTTGTTGCTTTCGTGCTTTGAGTTGGTTTTAGGATTTGCTTATTTTTCTTGAACGGTTTTGATGGTTTTCATTGTTATCGTTCATTGAACTGCACTTTAATTTCGAGATTGAAAAAGTGGAAGAGATATTGATCGATCTGTTCGTAATGCAGGTGAACGAGCAGTAGGCGGCTTGCGAACGGAGTTGTGAAGTGCCTCTTTCTTTCTCCCTTCCTACAATCTAAGTGAGTGGCTACCATCCCGATTAGCTAGCCCTGCTTCTAAGTCTTCACACCCAAACTCTTGCATTCTTGTAGTCCCGATCAGGCGATACCAAGTAATAATAAAAGAAACCAAGATAAAAGAGAATAGACTTGGATAATACTGCTTGTCAACCAAACTCGTGAACGGTTACTTACTTGCATGCTTGTTCGTTCGAAATATTCATCATATGCACCAATTTTAGTTAGAATGCATCTTCTGCTATAAATTGTGCTATTTATGAATCATATCTGTATGCGCATAATTGTTCCTGGAGGCTATGCAAAATAAATCATACATTACTCGTATTGCCTCAACTGCGTGAAGTGATAATTTAACTAAACATCGTGTGTTCGATCATGGACAACTTGTGCACAAGGATATAAGTTCTGTAGACGGTCGCTGGGGCACTGGCACCGATCCGATCCGGGCAGACTTCGTGTTTATAGTCAATCGTGTGCGGACTGGATGGCTTGCAATGCATCATATTTTTATGATCTCCTCGTGTTCTCGTTGCATGGTATCCTTGTCCTTGACTATGTCAATTATGGCAACAAGCCAGTGATCCTCGTGTGTATATGCTTGCAATGCCTCGTGTATTTATTGTGTGAATATGGCTTACAATGCATCGTGTGTTTATCCTGTATATTTAAACCTGTTGCAAACTAACTTATGTCTTCATGGAAAGGAAGGCATGGTAAGTATTGTGCCGGTGATTCAGACGGTCAGGTAAAATCTACCGAACGGTGGCAAGTTCATTTCAGTATCATACATATATACTGTTGCTTGTAAATAAACTAAGGCAAGATAGAAACCCACAAAATATGCATGCTTCATTAAAACAACGTGTTGATTGGTATAGTTCGGTTAGCTCGCCTTCACCAGTATGTTTCGATATGCTGACCCTCGTTGAAACAGGTTCTCCGTACTAAGGCGAATCGAGCGAGGAGCCGAAGTCGTCTTCCCGATCCAGTCCAGCTGTTGGCGCATCTTCACCGTGCCCCTTGAAGCATTTTGAAGACAGAAGCTTGCAACTCTTCATACACAAATACAGCTTCGTGGCAAAGCCGTCCTCCATCCCGGAGGTCCTTATCATTTTGAAGTTTATAAAGGGATGTAATGTACAGGACTGGTATCTCATTTTGAGTCAACACTTTTGTAAGCCCGTGCGGCATATTAGCTGACTCGTTCAGAAGTTTGTAATAGATGTTCATTATCAATAAAGAGAACTTTTCCATGATTCAATCTGTGTTTAAATTTATCTGCGTACTCTGAATATGTGCTTGCTATGGAAATCATTAAAAGCCTTGTGCAGGCGCAAACCCAGGCCCGCATGGCGGTCACGATTCGGGGGACGCCTAAATGATTCTTTGGAATCGGGTCGTGACAATCGTGACACCATCAGCCGACATACCGCGATGATAGCGACCATCAGACACGACTACCATAGTGCGTGCTAGCTACTACGGTTTACAGAGTGGTTAGAGCCCATACGCCTACTGATTGTCCTTTTCTCCCATGATACTATGTGTCAAGTGTGTGTCAACATATATATATAGTATATAATTATGACTGAAAGAAAATACACTTGCAATGAATATATAAAAATATAATAAGCATGCAAGGTACTGTAAGCAATTTGGCAAGGTATACTTGCTTGGCAAGAAAGCTGCAAAGTGTAAATGTCCAAATGTCAAGCACCAAGGGTCAGAAACTATGGCCTCAGAATGAACGTCTTCGGATGCTAAAATAAACATCACCAACATTTCCAGAATAAGCGAGATAGCTAAAAAATACTACCCTTTCATCCAATTTGGACACAGGGGCAAAACGGTAATTTTGGGTCAAAGCAGGGTCCATATGTGACCCACTTTGCACCGAAAAGCGTGCCAGAGGTAAAAATCTCTAAATGAGATAAATTATAGGTCAAATAAATTATAAAAGTCAATACGAACTCAACGGTACTGTAAGATCCCTAATTCTGAAAACCGTATTTTTATTATAGTTATGAGCTAAATAGAGAGAATAGATTTTAATTACATCTTTATTTGATATGTTGTACATTTAGAAGATTTATGGGACCATTATAAATTTTTTCTGATTTATTCCATGTAGGAGACTCTTTGGACAAACTGTTAGCTTAATGGTGTGCACCGATATAATTCTTAGAATTTTCTGTGAATAGATATATATATATATATATAATTCCTATTGAATATTAAACCGAAACCCGCAACCCTTAGACAAATCCGTTAAACACCCCGCGTATACTTTCCTATCAACCGCGCGTAATATCAACAGTAGCAGTAGCAAACCAACTTTGCTATTTCTTCTCTGCGCGTAAATTCTTTCCACCGCTTCTTACTTCATCTGCGCGTAAAGAACTCACCACCAAATTCCTCTCTCTACACGTAAAACAAACCCAAGCGCAAACTTCACCATCGCCTAAATTCTGTTCCGAGCGTAAAGCAACCCTCCATTGATCCGCACGTAAAACAGAACTCCACCGCTTAATTCTCTCCTCCGCTCATGTGGGAAAAAATATCAGCAGCAACCCACCGCCTCTTTACCTGTTATTTCTAAATAACCCTCAGCCGAAACCTAAACCAATAAAAGAGAAACAACAGCAGAAGTAGTTTCTTAACCATTAAGCAAAAACCTACCACCTCTTGACCCTATATATATCACCACTCTCTCAAACCCTAAACCACTTCTTCTTACTACAACTTAACACTGTTGGACGTGCACTATACAGGACTTTTGCTCGACAAGTATACCTTGCCATTATATTGATTATTTATATTCCAACATAAGCATGCATATTTATTTCTGCTTATATAGATGTTTATTTATGTAGATTTTGGACCTGTTTTATGAGACCACCCCAGTATCATGTAGCATTAGTAGGTTCATTGGCCGTGACACAGTTGTTACACGAGTTGTGAGTCTCATATAGATTTCGGACTACGTACCGGGTTGGCCTCCTGTACGTATAAGCTGTGCGTTAGGGATAACTGCTGATAGAAATTTTGTATGCTAGAAGACTCTGCAGTTATTATAGATCTATGGACATAGTCTATTGTAGTACGGTGGTCCAATCCTTGTCCTTTTTTGGTTGTAGGATTGGGCTAGGGTACTAAGGATAGGCTATGAACCAGACCATGACATGGATGTGGCATGATTAGAGCATTGGGCGGGGAGGACTACTAGTAGGCGTATGGGATACCCCACTTCCTCTATGCAGATTCCACACTCGACGGTTATTGTATACTTGCGCCCTTGTACTGGGGGCATATGTGGCATATACTAGCCAGTTGTCACGATTGGTGAATTACGTCAGCATATGTCTAGCCTACACTTTCCATACGCCCAAAGTTGCCTCAAGTTGCATTTCACCTAGACGGTTAGGTAACCCACTGGATGTTTATTTTTCAGTACTTATTGGCATGTTATTATGTATCTTGTTACGTCCCTCTGAGGATCTGGTTCCTTTCCAGATATAGACGAGTAGGAGTACCCACAGGAGTATGGACCGGGACCTGACACTACGTACCTGACTGAGGAGGCCTTACCCTCAGGGTATCTGTGATTTATTTCTACTGTTTTGAGATTTTGTAGCTATTTAAGTATAGTCGTTTTGTAGTGGATTTGTTTCCACCCGACTATCAGACTTGATACACATCTTGATATTAGTTATATTTCAGCTCTTTATTCCTACTTATTATTTGTGCTGTGGATGAGATATAGATTATGTGCGACTTGTTGTGACAGTATATTACCACTGATGGATTGCATATTCATATACAGCGTATGTGTGTATATAATTTTCATATATTGGAGTTCATATACATATGGCTGGGCATGTACGTATTTCTGGTCCTACGTATTTTGGGACTGGGGCATTACAGGTACGTCCAATTTTGGATTCCGGTGAGCCGAACACAAATTCGTCCAAAAAGTCAACCGTAGGGCCCACAATTAGGCGGCTTGGTCAACTATCTCAGAATCACGTGAAACTTGGGTCACAGGACCAACGTGATACCACGAATCCAATGGCGCTAATTTTGTTGCATTCTGACAAGCGTACACTAAATAGTGTGATGTTTTGCAAAAGTTGCGATACAGAGTCTTTTCACGGATACGGGTTGATTCCGACGTGCACACACGTCCAAATCAGTTTTCGCGAAAGGTCACACGTCAGGACATACCATACGCGTCTTTTGGTACAATTGGTATGCGACGAGGCGGTCCCGTTTGGTGTGGCGCGCTCCGTATCACAAGTTTTAACATTTTAAAAATAAGTTTTTCTGATTTTTCAACCTAATTTATCTCTGGTTTTAACATATAATAAAATAAAGTAATTAACAGGGAATGATCTCGGTTATATGAACTTACACAGAAAATGGTAGATCTCGATTTGGATGTCTATGTTGGGAGATATCGACCTCGAAACATAGGTCGATGGGGCAGTTTTTAGCTGTTTAAAAATATAGTTTTTTCTCAACTTGGCGTCGATTTCTACCTGGTCTTTAACGTTGTTCGATGGAAACTAATTAACGAAATTTAGAGAGGGATAGGTGGTGATCATACCGGCGAAGACGAATCTGAATTTGGTCGAGCGAGGAGGCAAAAAACGGTATATGAAGAGGTGGCAGTCGCTGCCTGAATATGCAGTTGCTGCGGGTGTCCGCGCAATCGCGCGGGCGGACGGCGGCTGCGGCGATCGCCGGCGCGGCACGACATTCCGGTGGTGGCGGTCGGCTGTTGGGTGTGGGAGTCGAAGTCTAGGGTTAGGGTTACTAGGTTATTTGGTTGGTATATATATATAGAGATCGAGAGAGAGGGGGAGAGGGGGCCTGGTCGCGCGCGGGTGTGGGATTAGCGGGCTGCTGTATTTCGCTTGTGGGGGGGGGGGGGGGGAGAAATTAGAGTAGTTTAGTGGGCTTAGTTGTTTTAAGGGGGGTAGATTAGATTAAGGACTTAGGGTTTAATAGATTAAGGTTTTTTTTTCTTTTTTTTTCTTTCCTTTTCTTTTCTTATTTAATACTATAATTATTACAACTATTACTATTTATTATTATTATTATTATTATTAAGATTATTATTACTATTATTTACGTATATATTTGAGGTATAAAAAAATCCAGAAAATATATTTGTACCCCAAAATTAAATTCTAAAAAAATCTATCACTCTTCCACAAGGATTTCTAAAATAAAAAAATAATTTTTGTGCAATAATTCTAAATAATTAATTTTCTAGGTAATTAATCAATAATATATATTTTTAATTATCTACGAGATAATATAAATAAATTCCATGATTATAATATTTTAAAAATATATGGGGTTTTACAACACACCCTGATAGTAGAATAATCGGCTTGCCTTGTGTGCTTGAATGAATCAAACATGAACTCTGTTTTTCAAAGATATTTCAAAAAAGAAGTAATATTACTCCGTACCTGTGCTGCATGTAACGAACCTAGATAAAACTAGAAATATCACTAGTAATATAATATTTTATCACATGCTTACTTAGTGCTGGTTTCAGGAAATGTTGCTTCTGTTCGTTGATTTTAGATTCACCAGTACTTTCTCCGAAGTGCTGACCCACCAACAGTTTTCTTGTTCGTAGGTACTGGATTGTCCGAGGAAGCGATAGGCGGGCCTCATCCCCAGGACCCGAAAATCTGGTTTTGATGCCTTGAGCCGTATCGAATGCTTTGAATTGCTTTTGTATAGAGGGACATAATGTATAGAATGATGCCATTGTATTCAGAGAACCTCGTGCCTTGTGATTTACCCCATATACTCAGATGGATTATTGTTTGTAACACTATCCCTCCGCTGTGTACTCGATCGATTCGATGATAGCCACAACCTTAACGATGTTACCTTGTGCGGCGCAATCCCAGGCTCGTATGACATCACATCTTGATGGCAAACGACTATACGCCCCACCGGAGCGCCAAGGCGCGGTGATTCGCGCCCGATGGGGGCGTTGTCGGGACCTTCAGGATCTGGTCGTGACATGCTGGATGTAAAATTTCCACGCCAGCGCTCCCGCAGGATAATCGTTCTCGGCCGGGACTGATTGTCGAAGATTATCTTTTGAACTAGATTCAAGATCATTTTTTAAACTCCAGATCGAATCCTTTATCGCTTACCTCTTTATCGAACCACAATATTCCTTCTCGATTAATTTCTATCGAGCGATATTCTACTCAAGTTTCAATCCGTTTGATTCAATTTAAAATCTCTCACACGATCCATCAAGTTTTCTTGACCAAGATATTGATTCTATTACCTTGAATTCCTATCTGATATAAACCTTATCACTTATTCAAGAAATTCTCAATCATTCAAACCAACTATTGCACGAGACCTATAAATTCGCTTGAATATTTCCAAAATGATCCATACACTACTCAGGAATTGAGTCATTTAATTAAATCCCCAATCGTATTCGCATCACTCGCTAGCATATTCACAAAGTCGTTCCTTAGAATTATTGTGCGATACCTAAGCATCGTCTGATAAATCTTAGTCTCGTATATATCCTATTGATAGTCATCTAAGTAAACCATATATGATTTTATCTACCGACACGAAATACTGTCTGAACTATTTCCCAAAATCCAAGCACGATCTCTATATTCTCCTTAGCGATAATCTGATAATGTATCTATCGGTTGCCATTCTAAGTCTGACTTATCCTTATCTGAACGATATCTCAATCTCACTTGCAATCTTGCTAGCACTAAAAGGGTCTTGGTGCGCGAAACTCAACACAACTTAGCCGAATGACTGTGTGCATAGCTAACCGTCCGAACGATATTCTATCTCGCACATTAACCAGCTGGGTAATGATATATAAGTGAGTTTGCACATAACTTGTAAATTCTAGCACGAGTCTATTCCCATAAAGTCTAACACAGGTCAAAACAATAGTCTTTCGCTTAACTATCCAGTACAAGCAATCATATCATTCACATGCACTTTTTGAAATTATTTAGACTCATTATATGGAACATCTCAACGGGTCAACGAGAGAGAGAGAGTGTATGCAAATAACTTACGAATGAGCTTTCGAAACTGAGAAAATCGATAAGAAGTCCAAAGACGTAAAGCCAATACTCTGATACCAATATGTCACGTCCCGATCTTGCACAGGTAATCGGTTATCCCCGCTAGGCATAAATCACCGTGCCAGCACTCCTGCGGAACGATCTTTTCTATCTAGATGTGATGTCGTACGAGCACAAGCTATGCCCGTGCAAGGCCATGATCCAAATAGGTGGTAAAATAATTAAGCTACAGAGTTGCACAGATAGTCTGAATGTAGCAAAATCAGAAACGAACAAGCGATTGGTAACAAGTTTACAGAGTCGTCAATAGCGAAAGAAGCGAATAACACAAGTATAGAAGTAAAATAAGCACTTTATTGATATTTTACAAGTATTACAGCGACACTAAGCCGAGAGTATAAGTAGCTCAAGTCCCTCTCTCGAAACAATAAAAGCGTGCCAAATGGATACAATTTGTGCAATGATACATAGGCGTTGTTCCAATATTATATCTTGTATATGCGCTTCAGCTTCGGACGCAATGTTTCAAGGCTCTAGAGCGAACTCCATGTCTTAGCACGCACGAAAGGATTTTCGCACCGAACGAGGTTCTCCCGTACCCTACAAGAAATATGGTTGGTTATCAGTACATGAATTCATTGGTGGGGAGGCTTCTTGCCCTCTCGACACATCCAAACATGTTATATAGGTTTCGTGCACCATCTATTAAGTTATCTT
Source organism: Iris macrosiphon (assembly GCA_036927795.1). Classification (NCBI taxonomy): domain Eukaryota; kingdom Viridiplantae; phylum Streptophyta; class Magnoliopsida; order Asparagales; family Iridaceae; genus Iris; species Iris macrosiphon. The sequence continues at coordinate 135,238,539 of JAYESA010000014.1, forward strand.
TCAAGTCTTGCCTTATGATCAATTTTATGGCATAATGAAAAGCCTAACTCGTGTGGCAGTGCGCCGTATGACATAAAAAAATACGGTAAAACTTACCAACTTACCATTCTTTCTTTCCTGTACAAGGTAAACTAAGTTAAACCAAGCACGAATGTATATATATGAAATCCAAGTCATTTTGCATAAGCAAACACGAGTGTCATGAGTGAGGTTCTATTTCAAGTACACGAGTTATACCGATTATCCAGAATTGCTGCAATCAGAAGGTGTTCAAGTGTTCAATTATGTAAAAGTGTCTTATACTCATAATCATTCAGGTGTTTCAGAGTACTAGGTGCAATATAATGACTCACACGCAGATTGCCGCTAAGCGAGGATGACTTATCTATATGAACATGAGTTGCTGGCATAGCCATAAAGGACGAGTTATAGTCATTAACGAGGATGGTATGCAATAAAAGCACACGGTGTGCTACAAGCCATCCTGTCCGACATATGAGACTATCAGCCTTTTAAGCGAGGATGGCACGACGTGAGTGGAGACGCCATCTTGCTCACACACAAAAGGCTGCACGAGTTCCATCTGGATCGGATCGGCCTCGATGCCCCAGGGACCGTCCGTGGAACGAGATTCGAGAATCTTCCTTGTTTAACAAGTTGTCCGTGACATGCAAGTCTTGGATCTTCCAGGTTTACAATATGACATGATAATTCTTGATTCTTGTTCTGAACGAGTATGCTCCATGAGCTGTGATTCTTGCTTTACTTGACATGATTCTCATTCAAAATTAAACTTGACTTGATGCATTCTCCTGGTTCAAAAACTACCTTGGCGACCTAACAATTCCGGATACTTGCAGGTTCATATTGTATAGGATAGGACTATATGATAGTCTTCTGGCTAACTAGATGCATGCACGATATGGATAGTGTTACTGGGTTATGGCAGTGGCACAAAATTATGTGACAAGCAATAAAATGAGGCACATAAGTACAAGTCACAATGTAAGCAGACAATCATGCATTTATATTTGAAACATAAGTATTAACGTTAGCACGGGTCTAAGGGGTAGTGCGAGGAGTGAAACCGTACAGGGACATATCGAGCGACATAATCTATAAGGCAAGTAGTGTAAACATGTGAAGCAGTGCACTATGAAGAGTACATAATGATCTACTCGAGGCATAGCGGGGTCTACTTGCACAAAGTGAACGTAGCATGCGAGGGTCCAACTATAAGCCAAGTTTCATTTCCATGTTCTAACACAAGCAATACAAGATGAGATTATTCCCTTATTTAGGTGCATTGTATTCTTTATTAGCATGCAAGGGGTGATTCACCTAGCGACTAGCATATATCGTCCATATTTTAAGTGTGCTAGCTAAGCAAAGACAAGTTTATCTTAGCCACCCACCTTAACGATAATTTGCCTCGGTCGAGCGATACTCCGAGCGAGCCTTTGAAAGTCTAAGTCTGAACTTCTGAAGGGCCAAGTCTTGAAATCCTTTGCCTCAAGCAAGTCTTCTCGCTGAGCAAAGCGGGTCGGGTCATGCACTTGTGCCGTTTGAATTAGCACTTCGCTTGAACAGAATGGGTCATTACAGAGTAGTCTCAGGCCTAGAACTACTCGTCCCATGAGTACTGTCATGTACCGTCGAAAGAGTCAAAGATGTGACTAGTCGGTATACTGGAGTACTCTGCAACGACGATCCAGAACCAGTAGTCGGTACCTGAAGAACACTCCGTCTAGAGGATCTACCTCCGAATGATCTGCGTCATCCTGTCATACTTGATAACAACATATGATGATAAAATAAATACACAAACTTATAATAGTTCATAAAAATAGATAGACCCGGAGCAACTCTCCGTTGAATTTTCTGGGTACAAAATATCACAAAATATATGAAATATCACAGTCACACAATAAGCACAATATAAAAGTATCACAGTCACACAATAAGTATAATATAAAAGTATCACAGTCGCACAATAAGCACAATAAAAGTATCACAGTCACACCATAAGTCTAATCCAATTTCTCAATCTCTCAAGGAAATCCAATACGATGGGGCAAAACCCAGCCCCTCAGAAACTCTGCATAAGAAGCGTCTAGGTGATTAATCTTTGAGGAATATGCTAAGCTCTGTCAATGGATCCCAAACTACCTGCGGTAAGAATTCTTGAAATGCAATCAAAATTAACCTCTCTATGAATACGTGACAGTCGTGGCTCTTCATACCCGTCAGTTTGTTCTCCTTCGAGTTGACGCATCTTTTCAGATTTTGCACGTACCCGTCTGGAAATTTTAGTCCCTGAATCCACCTACAAAGTCTCCATTTATCCTCCTTGTCCAGTGAGAAAATTTCCTTATGCTTCTTATACTCTCCATTCCCTTCCTCTATCAAATGCAATATAGGGCATCTGCATATTTCTTCCAAGTCCAACCTAGCATTGGGATTGTCTTTTGCCTTCCCCTTTACGTCCATCACATTATTAATTATGTTATCAAATATATTCTTCTCGATATGCATGACATCAAGGTTATGTTTGATCAGATTGGTGCTCTAATGTAGCAGGTCCCAGAATATTCTCCTCTTCGCCCAGTTATGAGTGTGACCAAATCCATCGCACTTGTACCCCTTAGTAGGCTCTTCGATAGCACTTGTTAAATCTTTAACCTCTTCCTATATCGTATCTCTGGGCCACCTTATTGGTGGATTTGCCTTCTCCATAACACCGGCACGAAATGCATTCATGTTCCTCCGGAACGGATGATCTGACGGAAGAAATTATCGATGACAATCGAAGAAGCACGATTTTCCTCTGTGTTTCAAATGAAAAGCCTTAGTGTGGCCCATGAAATAAGGAATGAGAGACAACCATGAGTGCTCCATCCTGATAACATGCAATAAGCTGAAAAGTCATTGCTGGTCCATATAAGTGCTGCCCTCATCTGAAAATTATATTTTTTTGAAACATAGTACGTATTGACGCCTACTTTCCATAACTGATTCAACTCATCTATCAACGGTTGCAAGTACACATCGATATTCCTCTTCGTATTGTTCGGACCTGGGATAATGACGGTTAAGAACATAACCGGAGTCTTCATGCACATACAATGAGTTAGGTTGTACGGGATGACGACCAACGAATAATACGAATACTGGGATCCTGAAAGTCCGAATGGGGTAAAACCGTCAGAGGAGAGCCCCAATCTTATATTACGTTGATCCAAAGTAAAATCGGGATACTCTCGATCGAAGTGCTTCCATGCTTCTCAATTGGATGGGTGATCCAACACTCCTTCAATCTGTTCTCGCCTGTGCCAACTCATATTTTTGGTAGTCTCCTTCACCATAAATAACCTCTGCAATCGCGTCATTAAAGGCAAGTGGTGCATCAAATCGGTCGACTTCCTTTCACCAACAGACCCTCCTGTGACATTTGCCTTGTAGCAATCAGAACCACAAAATCTGTATACATCTTCATCCTTACTGTCTTTGTAGTACATCATACACCTGTTGTGACATGCATCGATTTTTTTGTATCCCATCTAGAGCGATCTTACCATCCTCTTAGACCGGTAGAAGTCTTTAGGTAACTTAGCAACCGTCGACAAGATCTCTATAATCAACTCCATTAGTCGGTTTTAGCATTCTTTTGACATGTTAAAATCAGACTTGATGCTCAACAGTCATGTAACCACCTCCAACGATGAATGACCCTCACAACCAGGATATAATTGAGTCATTTTATTCTCCAGTAACTCCATAAACTTTACACCATCGACATTCGGTGCCTCCTCAACTGTATCATGATTTTCCTGATCGAAACTAGGACAGGCAGCATCGAAAACCATGTTCACGCACCCGTCATCGTAATCAGCGTGGTCGTGGACATCCATATACGGCTCCACGTAAGGCTCCAGCTCCAATGCTAAAGATACAAGTTCTCCGTGTGAGGTCCACTGATAGTAATTTAGCGTAAATCCCTCGAGTATAATGATATATCACATCCACTTATGAGTGATATTTCAAGTTACGATATCTCATACATGGACACTTAATTTTGGTGCCGTCCATGCACTGAGGGAACGCCTTGGCGAACTACAAGAACTGTTCTACCTCTTGTATGAATTCATCCCGCATACCGCACAAGTCATCAGGATAACGGTTGTACATCTGTGAATGATAATATATGTAGTAATTCAGATCCATTTCTAGATACTTCTGCAAAGATGAATAGACATCGTTCAAGTATATTATCCAAATGGATGCAAAGATGGATACACATGTTCATCAAAGTAATAACTCTTATTGATGCATGAGTATTCGAGTTATGATGTGTGATTATCCATATCGTGACTCATGAGTATCTGTTTTATTATTGGTGACTATCCAAAAATTAGTAGACATGTGGACAACTCCGATTTCAAATCCTATTAAATAGGTGTCGTCACGTGTTCATTATTAGTCCTTCTCTGAAAAGTAAATTTATATCTGTAAGCCTTCTTGAGGCTTTTAAAGTTTTATCAGATTTTCAAAAAATATGACATGGACACTTTGACGCATTCTTTATCTTTTCTAAGATTTTTTAAAAATTGGTAGAACTCTAAAAAACACAAAAAGGCTTGCATATATAAATTTACTTTTCAGAGAAGAGTGACATTGACACTTGACTTCAGACTGACCATTACTAGTAAGTATCTATCATATATTACCCTTACCTTGATATCCTAGTATCTACCCTCACCTATGAGTAGACTAAAATATACCTTGACATTATGATACCCACTACTCGATGACATTACCTAAGTATCTAAGTTACTAATTAACTCCTTCCTAGAACTAACCTTCAATTATACTCTTATCGATACCTAGTACTTACCTACATATCACCAACTTTGATTCGGATCACATCGCATTTCCAATATAATTAACTTCAAGTGTCAAGACTTGCAAAATATTCAACTGCTCATATATATATATATATATATATATATATATATATATATATATATATATATATATATATATATATATATATATATACAGAAAAGTATTTAGTTAAATCTAGTTCAATCTAATTTCATCAATTTTCAAATTTCATCCAATGGTGCCTGGGGCACGGTCGGAGAGGGCACGAGGTCGCCGGAGTTTTATATGAACATATAAACAATAAATTCATATACCTAATTTCATCCATTTCCAAATTAAAAATTCTATACCTAGGTTTACATATCATAGTAAGTACAAGTAAGATTTTTTAACTCAAAAATCCAAGGTGTGGCATGAGAAGTTTGATAAAGTTATTAGATCAAATGGCTACATGGTCAGTAAGACAGACAAGTGTGTTTACACAAAGTTTGCTGACGGGAGAGGAGTCATCATTTTTTTATACGTGGACAATATGTTGATTCTAGGTACGGATCTAGAACGTGTCACTGAGACAAAGAAGTTCCTCTAATCTAAGTTCAGTATGAAGGACTTAGGGGAAGTTGATGTTATCCTAGGGATAAAGATCACCCGGACAGATACTGGAGTGACATTGTCACGGTCTCATTATATTGAGAAGATGCTCACACGCTATGGATATCAGGATCTTCCAGGGATCGATACTTTGTACATGTGTGACAAGAAGCTGAAGCCAAATCCGAGGAGAAGTGTCAGGCAGTTGGAGTATTCAAGCGTCATTGGGAGTTTGATGTATGCAACAACTTTTATAAGGCCTGACATAGCTTTCGCCATGGGGATGATGAGTCGGTTCACGAGCAATCCAGGTGTTGAGAACTAAAAAATTGTGAAGTGAGTGATGAGATATCTCAAGGGAACTCAAAATTATGCACTATACTATAGCGAAGATCCGACAGTAGTGGAAGGCTTCAGTGATGCAAGCTGGTGTTCAGAAGTAGAGAGCAAAAGGTCCACATGAGGATACGTCTTCTCTATTGATGGAGCTGCTATATCGTAGAATTCGAAGATACAGACAATGCTATCTCATTCCTTGATGGAATCTGAGTTCTATGCACTGACGGCTGTAGCATATGAAGCAGAGTAACTTTGGGAGCTCATGTATGATCTTCCAGTGGTTGGTATGCAGATTCTAACGGTACCGATATACTGCGACAACCAGGCGACTGTAGTAGTGGCATCAAATGACCTCTTTAATGGTAAGAAGAGGACTGTGCGCCTGAGGCACATGACAGTGAATGATCTTATCAAGACTGGAGTCATTGCCGTAATTGATGTTCAGATCCAGGAGAAATGACCGATCCGTTCACCAAAGGTCTCAAGCGCCAACTAGTCGAGGACACAACAATTAAAATGGGCTTGAAGATATTATGATATTCTGTCTTTGTAATTCTACCATAAAGTTTTATGCTATTAGTTCAAAGAGAAATCTACTAGGCATCTAGCTTTTGGTTCAAAGAAGGATCATTACTGGAAGAATATCAGGAACAATGGGTAGTACTTTGAGATATTGAGGGGTTACGAACCCAGAACCACTGTTGTCTGCTATTTGTTCTCTGAGTAGAACAAAGTCCTGTGGGAGGATGGCTTAGACGCCTTAATGAGTTCTACGGTATTTGGAATGTCTAGCGTGCTCTACAGAAAGCACGGTAGTATATCACTACAAAGGAGCAGAGGACTCCATACTACAGTGGGTGACACCACCATGAGGTTCCTCGATAGGATAATGCCTCGACTTCGCGAGCCATGTCACAGGGGCGTAGAACCGCATATAGAAAGGTGGCCTAATATTGTAAAATGAAGAGTGGTAGGCAGCACTACAAAGAGGTCGGTGACCTCATGTTACAGTGGTGTGACACTACCAAAAGGTACCTAGAGAGGGTAAAACCTCGGCTATGCGAGCTATGTCACAGCGACATAACACCGCAAGGAAGCACAAGACTTCATGCTGGGTAGTTTGGCACTACAAAGAGGTTGTGACCTCATGCTACAGTGGATGATAACACAATGAGGTAGGACCTCGGCTTTGGGCCATGTCATAGCGGAGAAGCACCGCAAAGAAGCGCAAAGCTTCATGCCAATGACTCTTTACAAGAACTCATCTAGAGTGTATGAAAAGAGATATAGGCCGTCTCTTGAGGGTAAACCTGTAGACACCCAAGATACATATACCGAAACTAGGCATGCACATGGCCTTTAATGTGCAACCGGAAGCATAGTTGATGTCATTGTGTGAGTGGAAAGAATTGTAGCTATGGTACAAAATCAAGGCCTAGTCTATTCTTGTATCATACTATTATTTGATCCATGCGAAAAGATTCAAGTCGAAGCGACATCTATCCTAATGCATGATGGACAGTCACTGTGGGGAACGCTCAACCCATATATTGAGATATGTGGGGGATTGTTGGTGTTGTTTCCTTTAGATTAAGAAAAATAGTCCTATATTAGCTACACAACCAAGTGGGTATCTCAATATAATACTTTGTATGAGTTGAGGTGTGCACATGGGGGTATGGTGAGGCACATGGGTGCCATGTGGGGGTATTTTATTAGGAAAAAAATGATAACTCCTCAATGAAAGCAGGACTCGGACTCGGACTCGGGCTCGGGCTCGAGCTCGGGCTCGGGCTCAAGGGCGCAAAGTGGTGCTTTGTTGGCGTACTTTGCACTTAGCATGTCAGCATGACGCTTGTGCGCATTTTGATGCACTCATGTGCATCTCTTCGTGCCTCCATTGAGAACTTACTTTGAAATAGATTAGACGAAGAGAGTTGTTGTTGCCGCCATTAAAGTCCAGGAAGTTCGTGCGAGTCCAAGCAGGAGGTGACAGCGAGCGTTCCAGAAGTTCTTCGTGAACTTGCTGGTTCCTGGAAGCAGATCGTGTAGGACGAATCTTGCTTTGAGCAACGGTGATCTTCATCACCCCAGCAATCAGAGTTTCTTCTTCTTCTTCCTCTTCTCTTGTTCATGTTGTAACTCTGTTTTGTCCTTCTGCAACTGCGATTGCAAGGAAGAACGATGAGTTTATTTATTCTGATTCTTTTGTTATCTTGTAAGGAAGTTGTAATCAGAATCATATTATTAGTTGTTCGCTGGAATCGAGGTTCATCAGTGAGGGAACTTTTGTGTGAACTCCTTATCTCGACTTCAACTTCTGGTTCTACCTTCTTTAATTAAATCCCGAGACTAACATATATATATATATATATATATATATATATATATATATATATATATATAATAGTGTTAGGAGTTTTTAGTTTACGCACAATTTGAAGAAGGTAAAGATGTAAGCAATCATATAGTGTTACGAGTTTTTAGTTTACACACAATTTGAAGAAGGTAAAGATGTAAGCAATCATATCAAGTTGTTTTCGTAATTCAAATATGTATCTTCCATAGTACTAACAGTAAACTTTACCGTTGTGCTAGACGGCATTCTATGACAAGAAATTAGTAATTCTTAGCACGTAAACAATCTCTTTTATGAAAAAAAAATCGCATGGGAATTACATTTATCTATCTCTACAATAAGAAAGTATTTGTCCCAAATATTTGGTTGAATGCATATTTAATTTTCTTCAACTTTACTATACCTTTCTAAAATCACCAAATACAATATACTTCCTTCACGGTAGGGATCTAAGTTTATGCAAGCAACTCTTTGTTTTCAGACAAAAGCATATGTTCTTGTAATAAAGTATAACTTCTTTGTTAGTTGCTTTTATTACAGAACTAATTAAGTCAGCTCAAGTCACTAAACCAACACTGAGAAGTACCAAAAGCTGGTGTTGTAGTCTTAATTAAGTAAGCTCAAGATACAAAACCAATACTGAGAACTACTAACAGCTGGTGCTGAAGTCTTCATTGACACATTCCAGATTTTCTTCCGCTAAATTGCACCACTATCTTCCGCCATTAATATATAATTTTTTATAAAGGTACTATAAAATGTTGATTGGTGCTAGTCTAATTATTTTTAGTTTGGATTATCAAAATTTTGACAGTTCTATCTACAGCTATGACTAATTTTGACAGTTCTGTAGTGTGAGATGGACAGCCCGTAGGAGTAGCAAATTTGTAAATATTAAAAAAAAAAAAAAAAAAGACTAACACCGATCAACTTTTATAGTAATTTTATAAAAAATTTAATATATCTCATCCATGCTTATCATTTTTAGGACTAATTATGATTATAGTAATATTAATTATTCTCCGATCATTAATTAGTACTAACTGGTTTATGCAAGGAACTCCTTTAACTAAGATCTATTCATTCTTATGAAAGTTGTATTTATTGGCTTTCGTTCCTATGGAAAATTAAGATTGCACTCGATCATTCAATCTATGTTCGAAATCTCTTGCTTAGCTTCACTTAGTTATTTGTACATATTATTTCTTAATTGTCCAAAATTATAGCCAATAAAGCACAAAAGCCCTCGGATTTATAAAGTTGCAACATCAAATATCCGATCCCCAAAGTTAACAAACTGGATGATTTACAATTAGCCAAACTTTTAGGTGGAAAGTGTAAAAGTCTGAAATCAACACAAGAACAGAGTCGTTTTCTTGTCGCTATATTATTACTCTGGAAATTTAGTAAAGTTTGCAGGGCCACTACCGTCACTAAATTTTCAGCGAATCTACTGAAAAAAAAAAGGTCAGCGAATCTAATAATAAAATAAAATAAAAATAAAGGAGTTATGCATATAAGAACCTAAATTTAACCTATTTTAGTATAAGGTCTAACATTTTGCTATTTGTTTAGACGTCTCTAGAATAATGAGAATAAAATATCCAAAAATTTGTCAATTTTTTTTTTAGAATTATTTATATTTACCCTATTGTTATTTTCTAACTCTCTTACCCTCGTTTTAAATATTATTACCACTATATCCTATAATAGAGGGTAAATACAAATAATACTTGAAAATTGATGAAATTGAGGGTTGTGGTAATAAAATTAAAAGTGGGAGGAAGGAGGGAGGGGGAAGGGGTGTAACAAAGTTATGGAATAATAATGACAGTAAATACCAATAATTTTTTTTTTTCTAAATTGTCCAATTTTTTTATACTTTATTTCTTTATAAGTAGGTGTAGATTTGTCATTATTTTTAAAATGTAGCAATAAAATCTGTTGGATAACAACAACTTTTGTTTATTTTTAATAAATTAATTCACACTATCGGGACAACTTTTGAAAACATGGAAGTAACTACTTTCAAAAAATATTTCTACTTCTGATTATGATATTTTTAAAACCAAGAGAAACCTAACCAAAAAATTGTTTAACCAGGAGAGTTAACCAGGGGACTCTCAAAAAAATTTCTTTTAAAAATATAATTTATTTAATGATTAAACAAAAATTAGTTGAAGATAATGATCCTCCAAAATATAATAGAAAAAAATGATTTGTCATCCTACCAGACAAAACACTTTTAAAAAATGACACATGCCTCTCGTAAATACCATCAATCCTGACTAAACATGATGAAATGATTCGGAATTGGTTTGCTAATCGAGTTATGGTTGATAAAATGCATCGTTATGATGATTAGAGACTTCTAAACAAAATAATAAATTTTGGGGACCTACTAAAGAGAATGTAAATTTAAGAAAATTATATGCAAAAGGCAAAACAATATGCCTCTAGACTAATATATAAATATGCCCCTATTCGTTATGAGAAAAGTGACTAGCTCTTGTTCTAGACGAGAGAGAGAGAGAGAGAGAGAGAGAGAGATTCTTCTTCTTCTTCTTAACATTTTGTGGTGGTTGGATTTTTCTTCGTCTTCTTCTTCTCTTCTACTACTTCTTCCTTTCTGTGGATTTAAAGAGAACCATTGTTGATGAATTTGTTACTACTGCTTCTGTGAGCAGAGAGAGGTATAGGTTCTCATCAACTTTTGCTATATAGCTTTATTTATTTCTCAATCTTTCCAAACCATATTTCTTTCTGGATCTTCTCCTTCATCAACTTTGCTATTCTCAGCTCATATCCCTTCTAAAAAAATCATCTCTCCATCCATCCCATGTTTTGGGTGATTGCATTCCTTCATCTTCTTTTCCCAACAGTATCAATTTTTTGTTCCCCCCCTTCATATCTGGATATGTCCATTCAGCAATTTGATAAGATTAGAACTTCCCGAGTGGACACTCAATACCATACTTCAATTTTTTTTTTTAAATTGTATAAATTATTACTTTTGGAGTGTTTATTTTATATATGCTCCAACTAAGACACCAAATTCATACTCCAAATTAACATTCTTTTTTTTCTTCCTCTTTCCTTTTTAATTTTTTTTTCTTGCTGATGGCTAAAGTTCGGTTAGTATTCACTTGCTAGAACACGTTTAAAATTTAGAGAGCCTCTTCATTTGCTATTATTTTTTAAATGTGGACAAATGTCCACTATAACTGTCAAGTGCTACAAATTTTGACTAAAGTAAAATATAGCAATTGAAACCACTCCAACGCTCTTACATATGTAGTGGTTAATCTGCTCTCGTTGAGTCACTCACCAAAACTATAGAGTTATGATAAAGACTTGGAGGTTATATATTTATATATATTTAATAAATTATTCGTAATTTGAATTTGAATTGTTACGATATCATGTTAAAATTTGCGTCACTGTACAATAACTCCAGAGTTGTATTTATATTATTTCAATATCGTGTGCTCTTTATCTGTTATTTATTCGAGCTGTCTCTCCATTTGCAGGTGTGTCCCGATTGTCAATCGGAGGAATGTGGATTCGAGAATTGTATATGGTTAGCAGCTAACTCCAGATCTCAAATAGTCTTGTGGTGGGGGTCGTAAGCTAGTTTAGTGCTTGGTGGGGGGGTCCTCTGCTCTTGTTCAGTTGTTTACTAATCTAGAGGCCAATTAATTAGTTACTTCCCTCCTTTGCCATCACCTAGCTCCCATCTGATTCCGGACTCCGTGGGCAATGCCACCGGCCAGGGAAACACGCTACTCATTGCACCACGAATTCGGGAAGGAGCACTCTACTTCGCAATTAAATTAGAAACAAGACTTCTTTTTTCTTCTGAGAAGTGTTGGTTGGTTACAAAAGGTCCAAGTAGTTCGTGTTGGTATAGCTGGCTAGCTCTTCTTAGGAAAGAGGTGTACAGTCAGTTTGCAGCAATGAAGTATATGAAGCTCGGGTCCAAGCCGGACTCGTTTCAGACTGAGGGGAACAATATCAGGTAACATCTCTTTGAAGCTTACCTATTACTTCATGAATTCTTTGTTTTCCTAAGAATGTGCGAATTTAGTGCTCGTCTGGTGGCAATATTAGGCTAAATTGAGGATGGATCAAATGTTAAGATGTACTTGTAGGATCTGGTTGCAAGTTTGTCACTGATTTGGAAATGGGATTGACTATTCACAACATCAGTATATATAGTTTGGTCCCAAATCTACTTTTGGGGACCCCTTTGTGATTTAGTTTTGAGACAAACTGACCAAGATCTGATTTCCTACCTAATGATGGAGTATAATTGTAATTATTAGAATCTCATGGGGCCTTGGTTTGCTTTTCCATGTGACATCTGCAACTTGCATTCAAAAGGATGTTATTATCCTTTTTATTAGTCTCCATCTGTCTAGTAATTTTTGTTGCTTTTTTTCCCCTCCCTTTGCTTGGCTCTTGTTGGTCAGATCTACAAAACATTATGATTTCTGGTGGGTGTTGTGCTTGATGCTTAAATGTCTTTTAGTTCTTATGCTTGAAAAGAAAAACTTGTTGGTAGTATTTTTGGCGCATTGATTCCCAAATGGGACTTCTTGAGAAGCATATAAGATTCTGAATTATAATCCTCATTACAACAAGTTTCAGAGGAATTAGTTGAGGGTTCATCCGAAGCAAAATGTTCTTAATCATTCAAGTCAATGAAGATAATGTCTATAATCAGGAAATACATGTAGGAACTTTGGAAGAGGAAGCATGCAAGCAGGGACAGAACTACAGTAATTGTGAGGGGGCCATGGTAGTGATTATAACACTAGGGCCTGTTTGGTTGCAAATTCAGCACATGATGCTAGTAATTATAACGCTTAGTTGTAGAGAACTTATGCAGAGATGATAGGCATATCTTACTTTCCCTAAGTAGAAGTTGATATATGATGGCTTTGTATGGACTTGGATTCACAAGCTAGAACCTGTCATCAAGCTTCAATTTCAATGAAAAATAAGGAAGTGTTAAGTAAAAGTCTATAACATCATTTCATATTGTTTGTAGACCGTAGAGGAACAGGGTCACCATAATTCAGTGTTTAAGAAATCAATATTTTGAGGTAGTGGACAATGGTGGCAGAGGAAGAAGTATATCTCAAACCTTTTTCTAATTGCAATCTTTGCTGTAGGTGTTTACATGACCTTTCATGACTCCTCAAAGACACTAAAACAATATCAAGAAGGAGTTCCGACTGTGTAATTCATGCATTCAACAACCAACTCATAATCTAGGATTCGCTCAATTAGCAACTAAGTAAATCATGACATTAGAAATCCCTAATGAATTCATGTGTCTAAAGACTCTATGCCATGTAATCATTGTTGGAGTGGCTGGGGTTCCCAACCTATGTGGAAAATATTTCGGAGTAGGATTGAGTATTTCTACATATAATAGGAATACCTCAATTTATTTGGATTGTATATGTTGAAATTAGTTGATGATTTTATTGATCGTCTCATTGGCATTATATAGCCTTACAGTCATTAATACAATGATCTCAATCATTATGACAATAATCTCATAATGGAATATCCTGTCACATATTCTGGCATCCCAAATATGTCCTCAGGATATTCCCATGTGCTTATACTATACTTAAATATGACACCCAACATACCATATCAACACTCCCCCTCAAGATGGGTGAAAGATATTCACTAAGCCCATCTTGTCACATCCTCTAATCATGCTCACTGAGGCGAGTCCCTTGGTTAGTCCATCTGCTACTTGATCCCTGGTTGGAACATGGCCAAGCTCCAGTAATCCACTATCCAACTTCTCTTTGATGAAGAATCTATCAATCTCGATGTGTTTGGTCCTGTCATGCTGTACTGGATTGTTGGCGATACTAATAGCTGACTGATTGTCACACCACAGCTTCATCTTGGCTCCTTGATCCAGCTTCAGCTCTACCAACATATTCTTCAACCATAGCAGCTCTGCAACTCCCAAGGCCATAGCTCTGTACTCTGCTTCAGCTGTCGATCTGGCCACCACAGACTGCTTCTTACTCCTCCAGGAGACCAAGTTACCTCCTACAAATATGCAATATCCCGAGGTAGACCTCCTGTCATCAGCACAACTAGCCCAGTCAGAATCACAGTAGCCCTCGATGCTCACGTGATTGTTCTTCCTAAATATTAGTCCCTTCCCGGGAGCACCTTTCAAGTACCTCAGAATCTGGTACACTGCATCCAAATGACCCTTCCGTGGGTCATGCATGTAGCGGCTCACCACACTTACTGCAAAGCAGATATCAGGACGTGTGTGGCTCAAATAGATCAACTTGCCAACCAGTCTCAGGTATCTGTCCCGATCAACTGGTTCTCCAGCCTCAGCATCAATCTTGAACCTCTGATCTATTGGTGTCGCTGCAGGTTTGCACCCCAACATCCCAGTTTCTGTGAGAAGGTCCAGTGCATACTTCCTTTGAGAGAGAACAATCCCCTCTGCTTCTCGAGCAATCTCAATCCCAAGGAAGTACCGAAGAAGGCCGAGATCCTTCACCTCGAATTCCTTGCCAAGCTTTCCTTTGAGTTGGGCGATCTCCTGTTCATCATCACCTGTGATAATCATATCGTCCACATACACCGCAAGCATGGTGATGTGGCCTCCACTCCGACGGAAGAACACAGTATGATCAGCATTGATCTGCTGATATTCCATCCCTATCATCGCCCTTCTGAGTCTGTCAAACCACGCTCGAGGAGACTGCTTCAGTCCATAGAGGGACTTCTTCAACCTGCAGACCTTGCCTACTGTCTGATTGGTGCCAAATCCTGGTGGTATCTCCATGTACACCTCCTCCACTAGATCTCCGTGAAGAAACGCATTCTTCACATCCAGTTGGTGTAGCTTCCATCCACCATTCGCTGCCAGAGAAATCAGAGTCCTGACAGTGCTCATCTTTGCAACTGGTGCAAAGGTCTCGTCATAGTCAATGCCGTACGTCTGACTGTATCCTTTGGCTACTAGTCGAGCTTTGTAGCGCTCAACCTGTCCATCTGGGTTCTGCTTCACGGTAAAGACCCACTTGCATCCAACTGCTCTCTTCCCCTCTGGCAGTCTCACAAGCTCCCAAGTGTGGTTCTTCTCCAGAGCTCCCAACTCCTCGTGCATTGCCGCTTTCCACTTTGGATCGTTCTTGGCAACCTGCCAATTGTTAGGTACAGTAATACTATCCAAAGATGCTATAAATGCTCCATGAGAAGAAGGGATATGGTCATAAGAAACAAACTGAGCAATATCCCAACCATATCTGTTTGGAGGATTTCCTGCATTGCTGCGAGTGGTCCTCCGTACAGATAGTGGTGTGGAAGGAGTTGAGAAGGACCTATGATGGTGTGGGGAACAACTTACGGGTCTTCCAGATAAAGGGGGAGATTGATGACACCGTACAGGGAGAGAAGACGGTGCAGGAGTATGCCACGGAGTTGGAGCGTCTGTGGTTGGATTATGATCACTCCTCAGATCGGACGAGCTGCGGGGACCCTAAGTGTAAGGAGAGACAGGTGTGTCTGCAGGAGAGGACGATGAAGTTCCTCAAAGGGCTGACTGCAGCTTTCGCACAGAGGACGGCCCTACTTCTAGCCCAACCAAAGATCCCTAATCTTGAGGAGGCTATCTCAGCCATGATCCAGGAGGAGACACGCATCAGGCTGCAAGCCGGGACAGGTGGTCCCCCCGAAGCAAAGTCAGCACTAGCGATCACCAGCTCAGGTAACACAGGATCTAAGGGAGAGCCCTGGCAGTATAACCGGCAGTGCTACAACTGTGGGGAGATGGGTCATCATCGGTATGCTTGTACCAAACCACCTAGGGAGGGAGATTCAGGTGGTGGACGAGGACCGTTCGGCGGACGAGGATATAATGGAGGACGTGGTCATGGTCGAGGGGGTAGACGAGGCGGCCGAGGAGGTTATCGGACGAACCTCCTGATATCAGAAGGGAACGGAGAAGCTGATGGCACCTTTACTGTGGAGGACCAGGCACTGGGAGACATGAGGAGTAGAACAGAGGAGGCGTCCGCCTCATTCTTTGTTAGGGGCAACGCTGTCATGTATGCCCATCCATCAGAAGGTACTGACGAATCACTTGCCCTTGCGTCTATCTCTTCCCTTAAATCATCAGACTGGATTATCGACTCGGGAGCATCTCGGCATGTGACGGGGAATGCTAGTGAGTTTTCTTCCTACACTCACCTAGCATCAGCAGACAGCATTCAGACATCTGATGGCACTTTCCAGCCAGTGGTCGGTAAGGGTACTGTTAATTGTACAGGTTCAGTAAGATTATCCAATGTTTTACATGCTCCATCCTTTCCAGTCAGTCTCTTGTCCATTAGTTCTATAATCCTCCAACTTAAATGCATTGTTTCTTTTGATATTCCTAAGGTGACTTTCTAGGAGAAAGGGACAGGACGAAGACTTGGGACTGGCACTTGGCATGAGGGACTGTGGTACCTAGATCGAGAAGGACTGGACTCAGCATTGGTATCTATGACAGAGAAGGCTGGCATGAAAGGACTGCAGCAGAGGACTGAGGATACCTTGATACTCCATCATCGGAGGATGGGACATTCTTCCTTTGATACTCTAAGTAAGTAGTATCCAGAGATTTATGCAAAAATAAATAAAGAAAAATTAGTATGTGATGCGTGCGAGTTAGGAAAACTTACTAGGAGCTCATATGTTGGCACGGGTCATAGGAGCACTTTTGCTTTTGAGGTAGTACATTCTGATGTCTGGGGTCCATATGCTACTAACACTATGAATGGTTATAAGTACTTTGTTTCTTTCATTGAGTGTGCCTCTCGTGTTACCTGGTTATATTTGATAAAAAATAAGAATGATGTACCTGCTTGTTTTCGGGATTTCCATAAGCATGTCCAGACTCAGTACAAAGCAGTTGTGAAGGTACTGAGGTCTGACAATGGAACGGAGTATACCAACAGGACGCTTGCAGAATACTTGTCAGCACACGGAATACAACATCAGACCACCTGTGCATACACACCAGCACAAAATGGAGTTGCAGAAAGGAAAAACAGACACCTTCTGGAGGTCGCAAGAAGTATGATGATCGACATGAATATCCCACAGAGTCTGTGGGGGCATGCAGTGTTGACAGCAGCTCAACTCATCAACAGAATGCCCTCGAAGGTCCTCGGATGGAAGTCCCCATGTGAGGTATTGCAAGGCAATAATAGTGGGATACTCCCACTGAAGGTGTTTGGGTGTGTGTGTTTTGTGAAGGACAACAGGCCATCAGTTGGGAAACTTGACCCTAGAGCGGTCAAATGCATCTTCGTAGGCTACTCGGCGACCCAGAAGGGGTATGTGTGCTGGAGTCCAGTAAAGAAGAAGAAGTTTGTCAGTATGGATGTCCACTTTCGGGAGCATGAGCCATACTACCACCAGGACGGAAGAACACAGTATGATCAGCATTGATCTGCTGATATTCCATCCCTATCATCGCCCTTCTGAGTCTGTCAAACCACGCTCGAGGAGACTGCTTCAGTCCATAGAGGGACTTCTTCAACCTGCAGACCTTGCCTACTATCTGATTGGTGCCAAATCCTGGTGGTATCTCCATGTACACCTCCTCCACTAGATCTCCGT
This sequence comes from Iris macrosiphon, assembly GCA_036927795.1. Lineage (NCBI taxonomy): Eukaryota > Viridiplantae > Streptophyta > Magnoliopsida > Asparagales > Iridaceae > Iris > Iris macrosiphon. The sequence goes on from JAYESA010000014.1 coordinate 135,256,381, forward strand.
GAAGAAACGCATTCTTCACATCCAGTTGGTGTAGCTTCCATCCACCATTCGCTGCCAGAGAAATCAGAGTCCTGACAGTGCTGCTTTGCTTCGGGGGGACCACCTGTCCCGGCTTGCAGCCTGATGCGTGTCTCCTCCTGGATCATGGCTGAGATAGCCTCCTCAAGACTAGGGATCTTTGGTTGGGCTAGAAGTAGGGCCGTCCTCTGTGCGAAAGCTGCAGTCAGCCCTTTGAGGAACTTCATCGTCCTCTCCTGCAGACACACCTGTCTCTCCTTACACTTAGGGTCCCCGCAGCTCGCCCGATCTGAGGAGTGATCATAATCCAACCACAGACGCTCCAACTCTGTGGCATACTCCTGCACCGTCTTCTCTCCCTGTACGGTGTCATCAATCTCCCCCTTTATCTGGAAGACCCGTAAGTTGTTCCCCACACCATCATAGGTCCTTCTCAACTTCTCCCACACATCTTTCACCATCTCAATACCGTCTACTGTAGCGGCAATAGACTGGACTAAGGAGTTGAGAAGCCAGATGTAGATCACCATATGAGTGGACTTCCACTCATCGCGTCCTGTTGAGCCCTCGTCCGGCTCTGTCGTCTCGCCCGTCAGGAACCCCTCCATGTTTTTTCCTGCGAGGGTTCTTCTCACCTGCCGTGACCAACTCAGATAGGTGGCTGGTCCATCTAATTTCAGATCGATGGAGGGAAGCTTCAACTCCGGCGACGTTCGTGTCGTGTTCTCACCAGCCGACATCGTCAACAACTTCATCAACGTCGCCACCTCTGCAGAATCTAGCTTCTTGATGATCTCCTCCATCGATGCGTCGTCTATCCAATCACGTCACGTCCGCTCTACGACTCACGCTCGTCCTCGTCGTCCGCTCCTAGATCCGAACATGTCCCCCCTTTTTTCAGATCTAGGCATCCCTATTAGGCGTTGTCTCGTGCTGGTGCGGAGGAGGCGGCATCACGCATGTCACAGCCGCCGTCGCAGCAGCCGCAGCAGCAGTAGTAGCCGCAGCAGTAGCGGGACGGGACAGCAACAGCGAAGGGCGGCCTGCGAAGGGCGGAGAAGGGAAGAAGGGGGGGCGTGGAAGAGTTCGGTGGAGGAGATCTAGGAAATCCTCCTGTGGGTTTGTGGAAGTTTGGTGACGGCTAGGGTTTGTGGAAACTTGGCTCTGATACCATGTTGAAATTAGTTGATGATTTTATTGATCGTCTCATTGGCATTATATAGCCTTACAGTCATTAATACAATGATCTCAATTATTATGACAATAATCTCATAATGGAATATCCTGTGACATATTCTGGCATCCCAAATATGTCCTCAGGATATTCCCATGTGCTTATACTATACTTAAATATGACACCCAACATATCATATCAACAGTATATTCCTAAATATAATAGGAACATCTCAATGGATTTGGATTGGATATTCCTACATATAATAGGAATATATCAATGAATTTGGATTGGATATTCCTACATATAATAGGAATGCTAGTTGTGGGTTTGAGGCTACATATAGGTGTCTCTTGGCCCTAAAATATACCTCTCTCTAAAAAAAATAGCAACAAGGAGAGAAAAGGAGGCAAGAGTGTCATTGCAACATTGGAGAGGAGAAAGAAGGATTGGAGGCCGTTTCGAAGAAGGAGATCAGTTTCGGGTATTTCTCGTTGTCTTTCTTCTTCGTGGTTATAATCTATTTTCTGTTCCAAAAGAGTTGTGGTGATCCGTTTGGATCGGTGAGAAGTTTGTAAGGAGTCAGTGTATTTCTTATTCCATTAGTGGAGGCTTTTCAGGGTTGGACTCCGATCGTCCCGTGGTTTTTTTCGCAAGGGTTTTCCACGTCAAAAATTTCTGTGTCTGCGATTTGTGTTTGGCGTTTTTTGTTTGTGCGTTTTGCTCGGTTCTTTCGCAGGTACTCTCTGGTTTGAGGAACGGTTTCCGTACTTTCGTTCCCAACAAAGTGGTATCAAAGTCAAGATTCTGGAATTTCAGAAGGGTGTCAGGAGTTGACAGGCAAACCAGTGAGAAGAGATAGACGCGAAGCCGGTGCGCATGATAAACCTGAACGGTACCAACTATCATTACTGGAGGAGCAATATGATCTGCTATTTGTCAAGAAGATGCATCTTCCGGTATTTGCTTCCGAGAGACCCAGTGACAAATCCGAAGAGGGCTAAAATTTTGAGCATATACATGTGTGTGGGTACATCAGGCAGTTCGTTGACGAGAACGTGTACAACCACATTGCCAGTATTGAACACGCGAGGACACTGTGGGATAAGCCGGAATCTTTGTATGCGAAGAAGACATGAGTAAATAAATTGTTCTTGATCCGGATGATGATGGGTCTGCCGTACAAAGATGGGACGTCTATTATGGATCACTTGAGTGAGTTCCATGGTGTGGTTTACCAGCTATCCTCGATGAGAGTCAAGTTCGACGACGAGGTTCATGGACTATGGCTGCTGTGTACATTGCCAGACTCGTGGGAGACCGTACGAGTGTCTATGATTGCTTCTGCTCCGGAAGGCGTGGTCAGTCTGGAGTTTGCCAAGAGCGGGGTACTGAATGAAGAGATGCGGAGATGTTCGCAGGGCACTTCATCCACATCCCACTCAGAGGCGCTTGTTTTAGAGAGCTACAGAAGGGGTAAAAGTAGGGGTCCAGGCGGTGGCAGAGACAAAAACAGGAAAAGATCCAAGGGTCGGTACGAGGACTCGGAGTGTTACCATTGTGGCAAGAAGGGCCACATCAAGCGGAACTGTTTCACTTGGAAGAGAGAGAAGAAGGGCGACAAGGGGAAGCAAAGTGAGAACACTACAGCGGCGGCCTCGACACATGGAGGCGACGTGATCATTGTAGGTGATGAGATAGTTATGAACCTCGCCTGCGATGACAACTCTTGGCTGGTGGACTCAGGTGCTTCAGCACACGTATCTCACAACAGGACACTATTTGCTACATACACAACAGGTGACCGTGGAGTGTTGAAGATGGGTAATGGAGATGTGTCGAAGGCGGTTGCCATTGGAAATGTGCATTTGAGGACAAAGACATGTGTAGTTCTTGTTCTCAAAGATGTCCGTCATGTCCCTGATATCCGTTTCAACCTGGTGTCGGTTGGAAGGTTGGATGACGAGGGTTTATTCAGTCTCTTCGGGAATAATCAGTGGAAGCTTTCTAGAGGTTCGATGGTGATTGCCAGAGGAAGCAAGAGGTCCGGACTCTACTATATGGAAGGGAGCGCACAGGGGACACAGGAGGTTAACGCAGCTACTGATACGTTTACTGACTTGTGGAACAGGCGGCTCAGCCATATCAGCGAGAAGGGGATGGGCTACTTGGTGAACAGGAAGGTGATTCCAGGGCTAAAGTCTACAAAGTTGAAGAAGTGCACGCACTGTTTAGCGGGGAAGCAAAATATGGTTTCTTTCCAAAGTCAACCAAGTTCAAGTAAGTGGCATTGCTCGAGTTGATTCACTCGGATGTCTGTGGTCCTATGAAGGTAAAATTCATTGGTGGTGCTTCTTATTTTGTAACATTTATTGATGACTGTTTCAGGAAGGTTTGGGTCTATGCCTTAAAGACCAAGGATCAGGTGTTGTCCACTTTCAAGGAGTTTTAGGTCTATGTTGAAAGGAAGACGGGTAAGAAGCTGCTATGTGTTCTATCGGACAATGGCGGCGAGTATATCGGTCCCTTTGATGCTTATTGCAGAGAGCAAGGGATACGACACCAGAAGATTCCACCAAAGACACCGCAGCCCAACGGTGTAGCGTGGCAGATGAACTGGACGCTAATGGAGAGGGTACGGTATTTGCTGTCAGAAGCAAACTTGCCAGGCAGCTATTGGGGTGAGGCACTTTACACAACTACTTATGTTATTAATTTATCTCCTAGTGCTCCTTTGCAGGGTGATTTGCGTGACAAAGTATGGTACGACAAATAGCTGTCATACAGTCACCTGCGAGTGTTTGGTTGTAAGGCCTTCGTGCATGTATCAAAGGATGAGAGATCCAAACTTGAGCCAAAGATGAGACAGTACGTCTTTGTCGGCTACGGTCGGGATGAGTTTGGCTATAGACTCTACGATCTAGTGGGAAGAAAGCTCTATAGAAGCAGGGACGTGGTATTCATCGAGGATCAGGCCATGACCAATACTCAGGATTCCGAGATACCTTCTGAGGTTGAGGAATTGCCTGAGTTAGAGTCATTTTGCTTTGAGCAGTTTCAAGAGGACATCGCAGAGAATTCAGTTATGGGGAAGCCAGTACATGGAGTTGCTCCCAACCTTGATCATCAGCCTGTTGATGGTGGTTAGGGTGACCCTCAGGAGGATGAGCATGCCGAGGAGGCAGTTCCTAGAGGGGAGGAGGCTGTAGATATACAACCAGCACCAGTGGTTCCGTTGAGGAGAAGCGATAGAGAACTTCGACCATCTACGAGATACTCACTGGGTGAGTATGTGCTACTGACTGACGGAGGAAAACCTGAAAGTTTCGTAGAGGCTACGGAAGACGAACACAGGCAGGAGTGGATAAAGGCAATGCAGGAGGAGATGAGTTTCTTGGAGGCCAACTCTACTTATGATCTGGTGCAGTTGCCAAAGGACAAGAAGGCTTTGAAGAATCGATTGGTGTTCAGAGTGAAGCAGATAGATGATGCTACTCGCCCTCGATACAAAGCGAGGCTGGTAGTTAAAGATTACTGTCAGCGGAAAGGCGTAGATTATGATGAGATATTTTTGCCAGTCGTCAAGCAGTCGTCTATACGGGTGGTGCTAGCATTGGCATCCAATTTTGACTTGGAGGTCGAGCAAATGGACGTGAAGACGGCATTCCTCCACGGTGATCTTGAGGAGGAGTTGTACATGGAGCAGCCAGAGGGATTCTGTGAGAAAGGCAAGTCACATTTGGTCTGCCGGTTGAGGAACTTGTATGGTCTGAAACAAGCTCCGAGGCAGTGGTAAAGGAAGTTCGAGTCGTTTATGGAGGAGCATGGCTATGTACGGACGACGTCGGATCATTGTATTTTTGTGAGGTACTTCGCCGAGGATGATTTCATCATTTTGTTTCTTTATGTTGATGACATGTTGTTGGGTCGGAATGCCACCAGGATAGCAGAGTTGAAGCGCCAACTAGGCGCGGCCTTCTTTATGAAGGATTTGGGCGCAGCGAAGACTATTCTTGGAATGGAGATTAGCCGAGAGAGAGAGAGAGTTCAAGCTGCTACATTTGTCCCAAAAGAAGTACATTCATCGGGTACTTCAGCGTTTCGGGATGGACGGGTCGAAGAAAGTGAGTAACCTCCTTGCGGCTCACTTTAAGTTCACTGAGGAGTAGTGTCCATCTACCGAGGACGAGAAGGAAGATATGGAGCGACTTCCATATGCCTCAGCCGTGGGGAGTCTTATGTATGCTATGGTATGTACGAGGCCAGACATTGCTCACGCAGTCGAAACAGTTAGCAGGTACACTTCCAATCTTGGAAGGGTATATTAGAGTGGGGTCAAGTGGATTCTACGATATCTTCAGGGTACTACCGATTGGAGACTTTCATTTGGTGGTGACGAGCCGAAGCTGGTTGGATATACCGACGCTGATATGGATGGAGATGTAGAGACGAGACGATCAACTTTGGGCTATGTGATGATGTTTGCTGGTATAGCAGTATCGTGACAGTCGCGTTTACAGAAGTGTGTTGCCTTGTCGACGACAGAGGCATAATACATTGCGACGACGGAGGCTTGCAAGGAGTTGTTGTGGATGAAGAAGCTGCTGCAGGAAATTGGGCTAAAGCAGGAGCAGTATCCTTTGCTTTGCGATAGTCAGAGTGCTATTCACCTTGTAAAGAATCAGACATTTCATAGCCGGTCCAAGCACATTGATACCCGGTATCATTGGATACGGGATATAGTTGACAAGAAGGAAGCGACGCTTGAGAAGGTTCATACAGATGACAACGGAGCAGATATGTTCACAATGGTTCTACCAAAGGAAAAGTTCGAGTACTGCAGGCTGATCATCGGGATGACGATTTCCTCCACATAGTTGTGAAGGGAGAGATTTGTTGGAGTGGGTGGGGTTCCCAATCTATGTGGAAAATATTCTGGAGTAGGATTGAGTATTTCTACATATAATAGAAATACCTCAATTTATTTGGATTGGATATTCCTAAATATAATAGAAATATCTCAATGGATTTGGATATGATATTCCTACATATAATAGGAATATGTCAATGGATTTGGATTTGGATTGGATATTCCTATCTATAATAGGAATGCTAGTTATGGGTTTGAGGCTATATATAGGTGTCTCCTGGCCCTAAAATATACATCTCTCTCTAAAAAAAATATAGCAATAAGGAGAGAAAATGAGGCAAGAGTGTCATTGCAACATTGAAGAGGAGAAAGAATGATTGGAGGCCGTTTCGAAGAAGGAGATCAGTTTCGAATATTTCTCGTTGTCTTTCTTCTTCGTGGTTATAATCTATTTTCTGTTCCAAAAGAGTAGTGGTGATCCGTTTGGATCGGTGAGAAGTTTGTAAGGAGTCGGTGTATTTCTTATTCCATTAGTGGAGGCTTTTCAGATTAGACTCCGATCGTCCTGTGATTTTTCCCGCAAGGGTTTTCCACGTCAAAAATCTCTGTGTCTGCGATTTGTGTTTGGCCTTTTTGGTTTGTGCATTTTGTTCGGTTCTCTCGCAGGTACTCTCTGGTTTGAGGAACGGTTTCCGCACTTTCGTTTCTAACAATCATCCACTTGAGTGCCATGTCACAATCGAGTGCACACCTCAACATTCCGATCCATCATTACAATTCTGGTTGGTCACAACTGGAATTCTGCTTCAGTTGAGTCATTATGATTTTGGTACATTTAGGGCTTGTCTTCTAAGATTTTATGAGTAGTTGGGTTCATCTACTTGTACTCTTGGCTTAGTAAAATAAGAAGCAAACTCCCCATTAGAGAGGCATGGAGACATGTTTGTACTCTTTAAATTTCTCTAGTCTTCTTCAAGACAGAAATGTCCAACCTCATCTTCTCCCTCCATGCCTACACCTACACCACATGTAAAATGACATGGACTACATTGCTACATTTTAAACTCATCATGAGTTTCCAATTTTGTATTATAATGTGTCTGCATTTCTTTATTATGCATCCCAGTTCTTCTCTCCCTCCAAGTGACTACAACACACTAATAATTCAGTCATGCAAAGGGACAGAGTATCAAATTTCTTGTTATTCATGTTTTCCCTGCATCTCTTATTGTTGGGAATCGGATACGTCCTGCAAGCGTTCCGACACCGTGTCTGAGAGTGTCCACAGCGGAAACTTTAGGCTAACCCACCTAAGATAACCAACCCTTCTCTAACGAACACCAAGCACAGATAAAGACAAGTATATGGCGGTGACTACGTCACCAGGACAAATTATAATATTTATAACTCAGGTGAAATTATAAGATTGACAGAATCTATGTTGAACCCTTTGTCCTAATAGATTCAACCCCCTCACCACACTCAAGAAGAAAAGAAAGAAATTACAATTGAAATCACTCAACAACCCGTAGCAATCTTCCTCAGCGAAGGCAACGACTCCTCGATTAGATCTCTTTCTTTCTTCTGTCTTAGATGGCGAAGTCCTAAGAATAAAGCACGGACTTTCTCTTAGATTTCATGTGGACGAGCACCCCGAATCTCCAACTTGTGCTATTCTTTGTGCCTCCACCCTCCTCCTATATTTATAGGATGAGAAATCATATTTTAGGTCATAATAGGATTTTCTAAATAGAAAACCTTAAAATAAGAATCATATTCTACCTAAAATAGTCCAAAACCAATTATGGACGTCAAAATATGGTCAAATTAAATATTTGATACAAATTTGAAATCTAATCAAATCTTACATTTAATGTAGATTTTTAAATTATATCAAATCAAAACTTTGACCATATTTGGGCTCCAAAATTCGACGAATCCAGACTAGACCCCAACAATCTCCCCCTCCAGTCTGATGAGAGGGTGTTGATCCCATGGCTTCTCAATTGAACTCCATGTCTGTCGTCCTGCGACAGAGTTCCTGCTCCCCCATGCCACCGATCTCCGATCCCCCGAGTTGCTTTGCATCTTCCTTCGTCTCCAGCTCCTCGACCATCATGTTGATGCTAGCAGTCGTGCGTAGCACCTTCTGTACCACTAGGATCCTGCTGACATCAATGATACGGCTGAGACCAAAGTCCCTGACTATCAGCCTCACCGTGAGTCTTGGCTGCATGTCCCCAACTTCCGTCTTCTACCGAAACGTGTTATCGTTCCGATGAGCTTATTCACCCTTGCCTGGCCCAACCAAGCGAACGGTGCGATTCTCCCGAGATTCGAACTCCTGAATCTGCCCACCTTCGTGTCCGAACTTGAAGCTCCCCTATACACATGCGTCCTCGAGCAGAACATCACGCAATGTGCATGTCGTCGATGACCCACAGCTCTTTTGGAACTGTGTGAATGGTGACTGTCACGCTCCGATCTCCCGCAGATTGGCCGTCCCCGCCAGGCGCGAATCACTGCGCCAGCGCTCCAGCAGGACGATCGTTCTCATCAGGACGTGATGCCGCGCGAGCACAAGCTGCGCCCGCGCAAGGCTATGATCCGAACATGCGGAGAAATAGCTAAGCCACAGAGTCGCACATATATTCTCCAATGCAGCAAAAATTTGAAAGACACGAGTAAATGGCCTTTACGATAACTAGTTCACCAAGTCGATATAGCGGAAGCATAGAATAAAAACTAGTATGATACATAAACAAGCTCTTTATTGATAATGAATAAGATTACAAGCAGCGCTAGACCGAGATTACAAGTCGTTCAAGTGCTCTCTCTCTCTCTCTCAAACAATAAAGGCGTGTCAAGCGGCTTACAACTTGGGATGATACATAGGTGATGTTCCAACATTATGTCTTGTATATGTGCTTCAGCTCCGGACACAACACTCCAAGGCTCCAGAGGGAACTCCATGCCTTAGCGCTCACGAGGGGATACTCCGTACTGAACAAGGTTCTCTGGCACCCTGCAAGCAATCTGGTGGGTTATCAGTACATGAATGCACTGGTGGGGAGGCTTCTCGCCCGCTCGACAAATCCAAACACGATATATTAGTTCCGTGCACCATCTATTAAGTTATCTTTATAATCTTGCCTTAGGAACAGTTTTATAGCAATGATGTAAAGCCTAACTCATGTGGCAATGCGTCGTACGATAAAAGAGAAACACGGCGAAACTTACCGACTTACCTTTCTTTCTTCCATGTCCAGATGATACAACCAAGTTAACCAAGCACGAATATGTATAAGGAAACCAAGAATCACATAAGCAAACACAAGTATTACTAGCGTGTTTCTGACTCAGGTGAACGACATATACAAATTTATGATACTCATATTATTTTGCGACTCAGGTTGTTCAAATGCATTATACTCAGACCGTTCAGAATTCTCAGATTATTCAAGTGTGTTTCAGAGGTTCAGATTTCTTGATTTAATTAACGATCTGCACGCAGAGTGCGTCGTGCATCCGATACTTGCCTCAAGGCCATACGAGGCCATACGTGGGTTGCCACATGATTCTTTTAATGATACTTGATGATAATTTAATGAGACTTTAATGATACTTTTTAACAACACATTACTTGACGAGCCATCATAGACTATATTCCGGGCGGACGACGGTCTTTGCAGCGCAGGTAGCGAGCCCCGCTACAAGGCCTCGTCTCTCCCATGCTGATGTTGCTAGCTGACTATGAGACATTCTTGTCCGGATCGGATCGGCTCCGGTGCCCTGGTGTACCGTCCGTAGGAACCATAAACCTGTGCACAGGCAGTCCATGACCATTGACGATCAACACTAAGATTTTATTATATGCAATATTTTAGGACCTTGAATGAACATAACTACTTGACATAGTGTGAATGCATTTACTCGTTCAGAGATCTCATGATCGGGTGTGTTTCATTCAATGCATAGTTTATGCTGATGTTTTACTACTTATTGCAGCTCCCGTTTTGGCAGTTGTCTTGACGACCCAACGGTCCCGAAGACTTTTCATGTTTCTATCATTTGGCTTGGAACGACTATTTTGATAGTCTTCCTGCCACATGTAAGTGAACCATGATCTGTGTTGTGCTTCTACATCGAGGCAATATCTGTGTGACGAGCATTTCAAGACATATGAAGCAATATACTTGAAGGAACATAAAAGGAACAAAAGTAACGCTACGAGGGTGACGTTATAAGAACGGTAAAGCGAGCATACTATTCCGTTCAACCGATCTACTTCCATGTTCTATGCAAAGAGACATAAGATGGAATTATTTTTTTAGCTAGGTGTGTAGTGTTCTTTATTAGCATAAAAAGGGGTGATTCGTCTAGCGACTAGCATATATCGACCATATTTTTAGGTGTGCAGGCTAAGCAAAGACAGGTTTATCGTAGCCACCCACCTTAGCGATGATTCGCCTCGGTCGAGCGATACTCCGAGCACGCCTTTGAAAGTCTAAGTCTGAACTCCTGAAGGGCCAAGTCTGAAATCCTTTGCCTTAAGCAAGTCTTCTCGCAGAGCGAGACGGGTCGGGTCGTTGCACTTGTGCCGTTTGAATCGGCTATCCGCATTGATACAGAGAGGGTCGTTACAGTGACGCTCCCGCCTCAGATTAAGTTTGCTGCAAACCTTGATCTCCGCCCTGGTCTCGAACTGTTGAAACCAATGTCGCTCAGTGAAGCTTTGCCAAACCACCCGTCGCCAAAATCGGATCCGTGAAGCAACCCCCACCTGGAGACCGACCATCTGTCATGGGACCGACATACTGACGCTCAATCTTTGGCTCATCACAATTCGTCGCTTTGTCTCGACGAACCGAATCCTCCATAATCCTCAAAGTATTTCGAAGCCCCTCCTCAACAAGTTTTCGACGATCCAACTCCTGTCGAATACCCCTCGAGCCTCCATCCGATGTCTGTGGCCTGCCTGTACAACTCACTGGCTTGAACCTGTACATGCCACAACATAGATCTCCTCGAGCCAACTGTTGAAAATCCTTAGTAAGCATCCAATCTTTGTCCACAAATAAACTGCGACAGCCATTATCCTCCAGCCTCCTTACCGAAACCAAGTTGTAGCGCAAACTCGGTACATGTCGCACATCCTTGAGAACGAGATTCTCACCAAGCTCCGTTGTCAAGTGCACATCACCGATGTCTACAACTGCAGCCGTCTCCTTGTTGTCCATCTTCACACGTCCAAACTTGCCATCGTGGTATGTCATAAAGATCCTTCCATATGGAGTGGCGTGATACGACGCTCCCGTATCCATGACCCAATCACCATTATGACACATGCCACATGGTTCCTCTGCGTCGGTTGCTGCGATGATGAGATCTCACATAGCCATGAGATCCTCCTTATCATCCTTGCCTTTGGCCTTCTCAGCTTTGAGCTTTATGTAAGTCTTCTTGATATGATCCCTTTCGCCACAGTGATAGCATCCCTCCTTGCGGTCCACAGTCGCAAGATCCCGAGAACTCCACCCGTCCTCGCCTGTGACTTGGGTCTTCCCTTCCCATAGGAAGCCACCAGAGCGAACTCCTGCGACGATTCCAATTGCTTACGCCGGATCTCCTCGTTCAACAAGCTGCTTTTGATTACCTCCATCGTAACAACTCTACCAGGCGCGGAGTTGCTCACCGACACCACTAACGTCTCCCAGCTTTCTGGCAAAGAACTCAAAAGCAAAAGAGCCTGAAGCTCATCATCAATCATCATCTTCATCGCAGACAACCGATTGATAATACCCTGAACCTCGTTCAGATGTTGTGCCACTGGGGCACCCTCCGTGTACTTCGAGTTGACGAGTTGGCAAATCAGAAACGTCTTGTTGTCAGCCGTCTTCCTTTCGTACCGCGAATGCAGCTTCTCCCATAATGCTTTTGCCGAACTCTCTATGGACACGTGGTGGAACACCGAGTCGTCCAGCCATTGGCGGATGAATCCAACGGCCTTTCGATCCAGTCTTCAGCAGCTTTGTCCGATGGCTTAGCGTTGTCGTCCTCCAATGGACCATTCAAGTCATTGCACCAGAGTAGATCCTCCATCCTTGGCTTCCAAATCGCCCAATTCCTTCTGTGAGGGTGATCATACGAGTGTTCATCTGCTTCGTAGACAGTTGCCAGAACCAAAACCAGTAGCTCTGATACCAGATGTTGGAAATCAGACACGTCCTGTAAGCGTTCCGACACAGTGTCTAAGAGTGCCCACAACGAAAACTTTATGCCAACCTACATGAGATAACCAACCCCTGTCTAACGAACACCAAGCACAGATAAAGACAAGTATATGGCGGTGACTACGTCACCAAGACAAATCCTAACCTTTACAACTTAGGTGAAATGATAAGATTGACAGAATAAATGTTGAACCCTTTGCCCTAATAGATTCAACCCCCTCACCACACTCAAGAAGAAAAGAAATAGATTACAATTGAAATCACTCACCAACCCGTAGCAATTTTTCTGAGCGAAGGCGACGAATCCTCGATCAGATCTCTTTCTTCCTTTGTCTTAGATGGCGAAGTCCTAAGAGAAAAGCACAGAGTTTCTCTTAGATTTTCTGTGGACGAACACCCCGAATCTCCAACTTGTGCTATTCTTTGTGCCTCTACCCTCCTATATTTAATGATAAAAAATTCTATTTTAGGTCATAATATAATTTTCTAAATAGAAAACCTTAAAATAATAATCATATTCCACCTAAAATAGCCCAACACCAATTATCACGACTAAATATGGTCAAATTAAATATTTGATACAAATTTGAAATCTAATCAAATCTTACATTTAATATAGATTTCCAAATTATATCAAATCAAATCTTTGACCATACTTGGATTCCAAAATTTGTCAAATCCAGACTGGACCCCAACACTTATCTCTGTCTTTTACACACCAAACATTGCATAATAAATTCTCTCGTGAATCAAAATCTTTAACTTTCATTTTTTTCTTATGTGATTGTATTACCAATTTCTCAAGCAAAAACGTGCTCACTCATCTTCAAAGTAAGGGCCATTTGGTATGCCGATTGCGTTATTTCTGGGAACTCCATATTCATGGGAATAATATTCCTGGCAGCAACACTATATGGCCCGCAATTTGGGACCGCCAACCAAATCTCGGGCCATATGTCACGTTTTTATTGGACAGTTTTTGTTTTCGACGAGACAATAGGTCGATTTGTATATTTTCAACGAGAGTAACACAATTCGTGTAGAAATAATTTTCATCCGAAGCAAGACGCATATGTTACAGGTAAAAATATAAAATTTAAAACTTTAAAGTATCATAACTTTTGACTGAGAAGATCGAAACAAGGCCCAGTTTGTGCAAAAATGACCGTAACGAAAAGTACTATGGGATAAATAGTTTAACTGTTTGACGGACTTCGAAAAAATTTAGAATCGCAAAAAAACGATGTTTCGACCTCTGAATTTTACTTTTGGTAATTTTATTTTCGGATTTTTTTCGGTATTTCGATGTTAACGAGTAAAAATTGGTGTCTCCGGACCCTCAAACATTATCATATAATATATCAGTGTGAAGATGATTAAAAATGGGACACGAATATATTTTTTATTTTTTTAACGATAAAATTATCTATTTATAAATAATTTACTAATCGTAATAAGATGATTTAACTTTCGATTACGGTAGAAACTTTAAGGGTATGCTTGGCAATTGTGAGAGTAGCGGTTATAAGGTATTTTTAGAGTACCGGTTATGAGTGATCCAGTTTTGAGTGATTTTAAGTAGCGGTTATGAACGGATAACGAGCTAACTAAACACATATTCAAAATTTAAAACATATATTTATGAGAAATCATAATTAAAATAGATATTCACAATTTAACAAATAACAAACTAATTATTTGTTATCTAATAATTATTTTAAATAAATTTTGTGTACAAATAATAATAAATTATCTTTTAGTGATATGAAAGAAAAATATGATATTGATAATAATATTAATCAATAGATTTTGTTATCATTCATATTAGTATAATAATAACAAATTAGTATAGATAATAAAAAATTAACTAATAATATATTTTGATTTAATCAAACGATTGCTATTTCGAAAATTAGTATAGATAATAATTATATTTCGAAAATTATATTTTGATTTAATCAAACGGTTGCTATTTCAAAAATTAGTATAGATAATAAAAATTTAGTATAGATAATAACAAACAATTATCATTCATATTAGTATATTTTGATAACAAATTATATTTTGATTTAATCAAACGGTTGTCATTCATATTAGTATATATAATAACAAATTAGTATAGATAATAAAAATTTAACTAATAATAGATTTTTATTTAATCAAAACAGTTACTATTTAAAAAATTAGTATAGATAATAATTATATTTAGAAAATTATATTAGTATACATAATAACAAATTAATATAGATAATAATCAAACGGTTGCTATTTCTAAAACTATATTTTGAATGATAATAGATGTGGTATCTAATATTTGAAAAAATATTTTAGTTAATTTTAAATTGTCTTTAGAAAATCTATTTGTTAATTTTTTATAAAAAAAAAAAAAACTAAATCCAACTATCCCAAAAAACCAACAACAAAAAACCTAAAAAAAAAAAACCAAAACAAACCACAAACATAAAAAAAAAAAAAAAACATTGTCAGATTTTCGCCAACTTGGTTGTCGAAAATTTGGCCCAACCTAGTTGGCGAAAATTTGGCAAATATAAATTTTTTTTTTTTTTTCATATTTTTGCCATCCCAGATGGCGAAAGCTTTCGTGACTTCAAATTTTTCCAAAATAGTTATAGTTGTAGAGCCGTGTGAGTGAGGAATAAAATGGATAATATTGTAGCACTGACTTTAGCCTAGTAAGCATGGACACTCCAAAAATGTTGGTCTGTGTCATATAGGACACGTGTGGGACACATCCCGGACACTCCAAAATACATTAGGCCACAGCTAAATTAGTGCTGTCTAAGTGTCGTCATGTACCGTGTTGTGTCGTATCCATGTCCATGCTTGCTTTTAGTTCGTCCAAGTTTAGTAATTTGCTATTTCTTCTCTTAGCTACTAACCCACAGAAAGGGATTAAACAAGGTCAAAATATGACAAAATTAATTTATGTTCAATTCAGTATATTCTGTAAATAATCCTCTAATTACTTCACTTCTAATTATGGCATGAGAAATTTTGAAGAGAGCCAGGATAAGAACTTATCATATTGCTCTACATTACAAGGGACAAATACTTGATATCGTCTCTGAAATTAACAATAACCTTAATTACTATTCCAAAGTCTTCCTAATATTGAACTAATCTTTATTGACATGGACTTTTGAAAGGATTTCCCACACTCAAATGTTCGTATATTTCTGGAAGCTGGAAAGCAAGTAACAAAAAGGACTTGGGGAGAGAATAAGATACATTGTGGTCCTATTCTTATGTCTAAGATGAAGAAGCCTTTATGTTAAGTTCTCCTGAATATGTGACATTTGACCTCCCTCGAGATTGATATAGCTCTTCCTCCAAAAGGAAGCTCGATAGAGGTTGAATATTGATTGAGTTATTCTGCTATCTTTTAAGCAGCTCAGAGTTGGTATCTTAGTAGTAAATTCATTATCACCTTAAGATTTTCCTTTTCATCAATTCTAGTGAATATGGTCAATGATATATTCCTCAACCAATTAACATAAAAGTTATTATTGTCCCTAAGTATTTAATTATGTCAGGTACATCTGCTTCAATGATGAATATGCTCAATCATAAATATGCTTATGTTAATGACTTTGCAGGTTTGTGGCAACTGAGTTGGCTACTGATATCATTGTCAATGTTGGAGATATGAAGTTTTATCTACATAAGGTAGTGGCTTTACACTTGCTTTTAGTTTGTCCTGTACATATTATTGCTAGCAAAATTAGGTATCTTGTTTTAGTGCTTTTGTTGATTGTGCCATACAAGTTGTTCAAGTGGCTGTAAGCCAGGCATCAACCTTCTATCTGTTGGTGCTGAGTATTCCTTTTCTGCCTCTTTTCCTCGTTCTTGCCTTAATGCTGATTTAAATTGCAGTTTCCCCTATTGTCCAAGAGTGCTCGCTTGCAAAAGCTGGTAGCAGCTATTGACGAAGAAACAAATGATGAGATTGACATCACCAACATTCCCGGTGGCCCTTCAGCGTTTGAAATATGTGCTAAATTCTGCTATGGGATGACTGTCACCCTGAATGCCTATAATGTGGTCGCAGCTCGCTGCGCTGCAGGATATCTCGAGATGCATGAGACTCTCGAGAAAGGTAACCTCATCTACAAGATTGAAGTCTTTCTCAGTTCCAGTATCTTCCGAAGCTGGAAGGATTCCATTATAGTACTCCAGACCACGAAGTCTCTCCTGCCTTGGTCTGAAGACCTGAAAGTCGTTAGTCACTGCATAGACTCCATAGCTTCCAAGGCATCGGTAGATCCTTCAGAGGTCGAATGGTCTTACACTTACAATAGAAGGAAGCTTCCATCTGAAAACGGAGATGCACAGTGGAATGGAGTAAGAAAACAACTATCAGTGCCTAAAGACTGGTGGGTCGAGGACTTATGTGAACTTGAAATAGATTCCTACAAGCGAGTCATAATGGCCACTAGAACCAGAGGGAGACCGTCGGATGTTGTCATCGGAGAAGCTTTGAGGGCTTACACATATAGAAGGCTCCCAGGTTTTGGCAGCGGTAGCATAACCAATGGAGATGTTTTCAGAAACCGATCACTGTTGGAAACTATTGTTTGTCTACTGCCTACAGAGATAGGTTCCGTTTCATGCAGCTTCCTGCTAAAGCTACTCAAAGATGCAAGTTTGGTGGATTCAAGTGAGAATTGTAAGAAAGAGTTGGTGAAGAGAATAGCGCGACAGTTGCAAGAAGCTTCAGTTTCTGATCTTTTGATTCCTAGCGCAGAAGATGACAGCACAGTATATGATATCGACATTGTTATAAGTATAATGCAGGAGTTTGTGATGCAGGAGGATGGCAGTGCTCAAACCAGCCCTGAAACCTCTGACAAGCTTCAAGAGGTTAGGAGTCCAGTGTTCATTTCTGCTAGTACAAATCTAGCTGTAGCGAAGCTACTTGATGGCTACCTTACCAAGATTGCAGAAGACCCTAATCTACCTCTTCTGAAGTTCACTAAAGTTGCTGAGATGGTATCAGGTTCATCGAGGCCGGTGCATGATGGACTTTACAGGGCTATTGACGCATATCTCAAGGCAGGTTCCCACAATCCCAGAATCCTTCAATCTTCCAGATAGTTACTTCTTTCAGGATTGGAAGTAGAGTAATTTGCATGCTACATCTATTATACAAATCTTGTTTGTCCTAGTTTTCTTAGATCTGGTATTACTCGGTACAAGTTCATCTTGATCATTTTGCAAAACTTCGGCCCAGATCATTTAACATTGTTCTTCACTTTCCAGCACAATAAGAATCTCTGTTCTAACTAAATCTAACTCTGCCTTCGGCCTAAATTTGCTCTGATACCACATCTTAGCTGCGATTGATGCCTCTTCTGAGCTTCGGATTTGCCAATACCTCACTTGACTCTCTTCATCAGATAAATTTTTGATATGATACGGCTCCAAGAATAGAGATCTTAGCTTGAAAGACCCAAGGATTCCTTCATTATATGTTCACAATCATGAATCTTTCCAGCATGTGAAGGAAAGCTTGTTTTGTTCATTATTCCACTTTTGTGAAAGGTCTCTCTCCAAAATTTGGCACAAAATCTCCAAAGTCGTGAATTCATTTCCAATATTTGTTTAAAAGCGCATGTTCTAGTACTTTTAGCTTGTATATGTATCCTACATGAATCCATGTGTGACTGGAGCAGGTGCACCCAGACCTGACCAAGAGTGAAAAGAAGAATATATGTGCTCTAATAGATTGCAGGAAGCTCACTGCAGATGCCTGCATGCATGCCATCCAGAACGAAAGGCTTCCTCTTCGCATGGTGGTCCAGGTCCTCTTCTTCGAGCAGGCAAGGGCATCAGCTGCAGCTGCAGCTGCTTCCCCTCCTGATGGGTCTGATCCCCGGGGCGGTGCTCGATCACTGCCCCCTCGGGCGAATGACACTTCCTGCGGGAGTTCAAGATCGGCAACCACGACCAACACGGAGGATGACTGGGACTGCGTCCCCATTGTTGGAGATGTCGCTTCACTCAGGTCTATGAACCTGGCAGGTAGAGGTGGTGGTGGTGGGAGTGGGCGGAGCAGTGTTACCGGTGATGCTAACAAGGTGGGAAATGGGAAGGTGAAGGGTGTGCTGATGCCAAAGTTACTGAGCAAGTTGTGGTCAAGCAAGGGGCATGGCACGGAAAATAGCAGCTCTGATACATCAGAGAGCCCAGGAGGTTCAACTAATCCAGAGGAGTCCAAGTCTGCTCCCTCGATAAACACAAGACATTTGGTTTCGTAGCTGGGACATCATAACTGTATTTGTTCCCCACGGAGAAAAAAATGTGCAAAGAGAGCAGTGATCCGAGCATACGTCGAAAGGAAATGTAAGATCGGTTACAACATGTTTTCTTTCTGCAAGAGCTTCGGAAATTAAATGTCCATTTAATTTCTCATACAAGGTTCAGATGGAGAAATTATTCAGCGAGCCAGGCTCATCGTGCACGTTGATTCTTCTCCACTTGATGGCATGGTAATGAGGAGGACTATTCCAGGCTGCCACTGCATACATTAATACAATCATGTCCATGTTATCACTGTGAAGCAAGCAAGAGAAATAGGTTAGCAGTGGTGGCATTTGATCAAATTAGCATACCCGTGAATTTCATGGGGTCTTCTATTAGCAACAACATGCTGAATTTTGGTTTGTAATATTTACTGACTAACTGCAGTTTGTTACTGAGTACAATGGAGCTAGCTATATGTTCACCAGTAAAACTAATTGAGCAGCAATTTCTTGAAATTCGATTTCATAATTTTATGCTAACCTATGTGGTTTGTTCACCTTGATTAGTCTTGCGATGTTTTTGCATACGTTAATACAATCATGTCTATGTTTAGTTTTGGATTGAATACTACTAAGTACTCTGTTCTGAAACCATATTAAGCATAATCTGTCTGGTAGTAGCTTTTGGGCTACACTTATATTGCAAGTATGTAAGAAGAGCCAGTTTTATTTCTGGGTCCGTTTCTCTTAGGTACCTTCACAAGACCATACCATCATGGTCGTTTCTGTGCATAGTCTAGTGCTGACCATACCAAACTAATCGTGGCACATGTTAAGTTGCACAACCAAAACTAGTTGACCATGAGAACTTTCAATTTCAAATTGGAGTTCCAGAAACACACCAACCGACGAGTCCAAGCTAATGTGCAATGTGAACCTAACCATGAAACCAAACATTTCTTGGAATGGTAGTTCTAATCCTATATTAAGCAATGGCTAATTAATCTTTAGTAAGTTTTCAAATTGTAGGGCTATAATGCTAGAAGCTACGTACACACTATGATGAAGCCTTGCTTATCACATGGAACAACACTATTTTGGTAGGGACCAAATAGGCCCCAAAGAGAGGACAAGGTGGACCCATTGACCCAAGCCAAACCCCATTGTAGTAGACAAATGGAGTAATGGACCCTACCTAACTCAGTTAGAAGGGGACAATCTTGCCGGCCATCAAAGACAAAAAGGGTACGTCTACTACATAGACCAAGCCTTTCATCGAGGCCAAAAAGGAAGGGTCCTTACAATTTACTTGGTCTCACCAAAAGGTTTGGGTGTAGGCCCTGAACCAAGCCTAAAAAGAAAAAAATAATTATAAATACTTGGCATGGGTTTACCGTTTAGACGCAAATTTGAGAACAAACCTTTTATCGAGCCCAAAAAAGGAAGGGTTCTTACAATTTACTTGGTCACACCAAAATGTTAGGGTATAGGGCCTGAACCAAACCTAAAAAGAAAAAGAAAATACTTGGCATGGGTTTAACGTCTAGACAGAGATTTGAGATTTGAACCTGACCCTCGACCTACGGACGTCGGCGGTGGCCTAAGGGGGGATTGTGACCTCAAGCTTGGTGATTTGGCTAAATGGTCGGACTCAGAGGAGGGGAGCTGGTCGACGGTAAGCAGGCGAAAGAAGCTATTGTCCAAGACCATTGGAGGATCGATAATGGGTCGGGCGGTGAAGGAAGGAGGGAAAGAAGGTCTCGGGGTTGTGCGCCTCTAGTCAAGGGAGGTGGCCCCCATAAGCAGCAGGGTGATGCCCCAGTAAAGCATGTGAAGTCTATGCTGGCGCTGGAGTTGGGGGCATGCGGCAACACGGGAGAGGAGGAGGGGGTCTTGAGGCAGCAGGATGGGATGGATGCTAGAGGAGGCATCAGTAGGGTACAGGGGGTTGCAGCGGACGATGGAGGCCACGATGGGATGGGTCGGGCATGGGACTTTGCAGCTATTTGGGGAGTTAAGGTGAAGGGTATTTAAAAATAGCAGATAGAGAGAACCACTCTTCAGCACTTCTTCATCTTCCAAGTCATAGGCTTCTGTTTGTTCGAGTGGAAGAAACTAGGATGATTCCATGAAGTAGAGACACCACTTCTCCGCCCCAGCTATGGTGAATGGAGTACGCACGATGGAGATTGCTGCAAAGTACCGAACGTACGCTGAGTAATTTTGGAAGCAGACCAAAGTTTTATATCTGGTAGGTGCCAAAGTTAGCTATGATTTGATGCTGAGCACGACGAGGAGGCTCTGGCAGCCTCAAGGAGTGATGACTATCTATTCAAGGGAGAACGAGTTTTTCCTATTCCGATTTGAGTTGGAGTCTGACGTGGTCCATGTACTGGAGGAGGGGAGCCCCTAGACGTCTAATGACAAGCTTGCCATTACTAGGCAATGGGACTCCGCGATGAGATTTGAACCGGGTCGACTGTCTAGACACTACCAAAATAATACATATTAGCGACAGTCAAAAAACGTCGCTAATAGGTATAAAAATGTCACTAAAATATATTAGCGACGTAATTAGTGACGTTTTGGTGTTGTCGTGTAATCCATGGTCGGTGATAAGAAATTCGTCGCTATTCGTCACTATAGCGGCATATATTTGCGACGCGTACACGTTACCAAATATTTTGTTATTAGCGACGTTCAGCTACGCGACGTCGGTATATCAGCGACGTTGTATATTGTCGCATACGTCGCCAAATCAGCGACATTATCATCGACGTTTTGCTTCACCATGCTGACTTGACAGAAATTGTCATGTCAGCTTTTTAGCAACGTGTAGCGACGTTTTGACACAGATTAACGACAACCCTGATACCAGTTAGCGATGTTTTAACACAATTTAGTTACGCACTGTCACGTCGGTAAACGTCGATAAACGTCGCAGAACGTCGCTAAATTTAAAAAAACCAGAAAAAAAAGCATGCAATTTCTAAAATTATTTTTCAACAAAAGTCTGCCTGCAGTTATAAAATCACAATTTATATAAATAGACCCGGAGCAACCCTCCGTTGAATTTCTTGGGTTCATCGATCCCTTCGGTGGAACACTCAACACCGGTACATACACAAACACGTCAAGAATATTGAAACACGCAAAAATGTCCCAACAAATAAATACATGAATCTAAAATAATATCACATCCTTCTAATCCAAATAATATAGTAAAAAGTATAAAATAAGTACATCAAAGACCCAAGAATGGGCCAATACACACAAACATGCTAAAAAAGTCCCAATAAGAACTATTGCGGATCAAGAGGAGGAGGAGGAATACTGCCTCGCATCTGGGATAAGAGGAAGCCATACTGCTCCTGAGAAAGCTTCACCGGTCCCGATAAAGGAGGCAGTAGAATCGATGGAGTCGGTGTCGATGTCGATGTCGGCGGACTAGGAGGACGTATCTGCTCCAATGCTAGCAGTTGAGCATTGTATGAATCCATGGAAGATACCATCCTCAAAGTGTTCGTCTCCACCGTCTGACTCAACAAATCCTGCGTCGCATGTATCCTCCCAAGTGAGTCGCTCATGGCCATATGTGACCTCTCCAGCTTCGCATGTCTGCGCTCCATATACTCGGCCAGAGTCGCTAAGCTGCGCTCTGTCGTCTGGCTCATAGTCCTGATCTTTGTAAGGCTATGCTCCGTCGTCTGGCTCAGAGTACTAATCTCCAATAGGCTACGCTCGAGCGCATCAAACATGCGGTGATCGTTGCATCGTCGATCTGTAGCTGAGACTGGGGCTGCTCCATAATCCTTCGTAGCAACTCGTCACGCATGTCAGCAATCTAACGGTCAACACTCTTCTGGACTCGTGTCGACGTTGGCGAAGGCTGCGAGGAATGCAAACTGCCAGAGGGGCCCTCGATGACTGCGTCACAATAAAGGTGCCATAGGATCCCGTACCATAGTACGTACCCCTCTGAAAACCACCAACAACGGTCATCCAGAGCTCGTCCGCCGACGGAGCTGTAGAGGGCTGTCAGGAAGTACCAGCCCTCCCTCTACAGGCGCACTAGCAGTCGTCCGCTCACGTAGTCTAAGATACTCGTCCTAGAAAAATGGTTGCTAATGTCTAAGGTACTTATTACTAACTATATAGATATATATTTGCATATTATCAAAGTTATATTAAAACTAACACAAGGTAAAGTAACGTACATAGGTCTCAGTAGCCTTCTCATCGATGAGCTTTCCGCCCCTTCCGATGGGTGGCCAGGAAGCCGGTTACCATGTTGACGTCCTCACCCCTCTGTACCTGTTTAAAATTATATTGTTTGTTATTAAAATTAAACATCTTATCCTACTTTCATTAAAATAATATATATTCAATAGAATACACACCAGATGACGGAAATATTCCGTCATGGAAATCGAGCTACCACACCACTTTCCTGCCTTCGACCTAGCCGCCTTTGCCTTCTCCGACCTCTCTATGTACCTGGGTTCGCTGAATCTAGCCTTCATCGCAGTCCACGGCTCAGGCGTGATCCAACCATGGATCGGGGCTCCGTCGCGATAACGAGTTTTTTGATCGTTGATCGCATCACGGATTAGCTTGGCGACGACGGAAGAAATTTTTTTCTCAATCTTCTCAGCCCGATGTTGTCGATAGAAATAAGTTTTCTACAAAAAGTAAGATAGAGAATTATATAATATGCATAAATAATTATTGATATTAAAAGTAAATATATTTTTACCCTTGAAGTGGGCAAACCAGAATGCCTTCCTATCTTCAGGAGCATATGAGTAGTTGATCCAAGGTCCACCATAGTTCTGCCTCAGAAATACCCCCAGTGATCTTTGTACCGCCGACGGACGATATCTATACAATGATAATTAAATTCATGAATATAAAGATATAATCATTTGGCCCATCGGTCCAAGATGTTAACTAATTAACTTACTTTTAAGGCCCGTCGGTCCAAATCTCCATCTTCGTCTCGTCCGGAGGCGAGCATGGAGGATCGCTCTTAACATGTGCAGACAGAGTCGGCTCGACCTCCTCCATCTGCTCCTCTGCCTCCATGGTGCCGTCAGTTGTTGGAACGCTGGAAGATGGAGTAGTCTCAGTCCTAGAACTACTCGTCCCAGGATTACTACCACGTCGTATCCCGGACGGAGTCGGAGATGCTAAAGATCGGTACACTAGAGTACTCTGCAAGGAGGATCTGGAACCAGTAGCCTGTACCGGAGGAGCACTCCGTCTAGAGGATTGACCTCCGAACGATCCGCGTCGTCCGACCATACTTGATAATAATATATGATAATAAAACAAATACACAGACTTATAAAAGTTCAAAAAATAGATAGACCCGGAGCAACCCTCCGTTGAATTTTCTGTGTACGAAATATCATAAAAGTATATGAAATATCACAGTTACACAATGTAAACCCCCTCACCCAAAATAGGTATTTTGTGTGTATTTTATATTATTATATTTATTATAGATTATTTTAAATATTGAATTACTTTAGAGTATTCTCTTAGTTAATTAGAAAATAATTTTATTAGTATATTTAATTATGTAAATATTTATTTAGAATCATTTTTAGGCTATTTTAGATTTTTTGGAGATTTTTCTAGAATTGTTAGGTAATTAAAACATAGGGAACCTAAATTTTTAGGACTTTCATGATTTACTACGAGTCCATACTTGCATATTATTTCTACCAAATATTTATTTTAGGTTAAAATATTTAATTATATTTTTCTGTAATTTATTTAGAATTTTAAGAAATTGATTTAGATTTTTGAAATTATTTAGGATTTATTTGGATATATATAGTCTTAATATTAGATAGATGCTAATTTAGTGTTAATAGATATTAATAAGATTATATATAAATTATTTGAATTATCTTTAATTTTATTTAAGATTATAAATTATTGAGATAAACTCAAACTCTATTTTAAATTAATTCAAATCCTGAGCCTACTAGGAAAGCTACTTCATGCATATCATATCATTATTTAAACTGATCCTAATCATATCCAAATTAGCTAATCCTAGTCGTATTTAATTATGTAGTGTCCACCATTATAAATACCTCATCCTTCATATTTTTCTTTCCCAAATTCCTTTATTTTTCGTCCAAAAATAGTCGAAATTTGTCATAAATTCAGCCTCATTTTTTAGTAGTTATGACGACTTAAAAAGACGATATCTCCTAGCTCCGGACTCCAAATGCGCTCCAGTTTTTTTTGTCAGAATCATATCAAGGTTAGTCTTTCGAATATATAAATTATTTTAATAATTTCAGAACCTATTTTTCCAGAAAATTCTAAAAGTGTCAGATGTCCGAAATCAGACACGTTTTGGTATTTTCGAGATTTCTGAAGATCCCAAACTCAAAATTATGAACCGTTTGAAGTTTCGGAAAGCTGACATAATGAAATTCCAGAAAAGTATTTTTCCAGAATTTAAAATATAATTTTATTCTACTGTAAAATTCGTGCAACGTATACGTAAATAGAAAACTACCGAAAATTGTCATCTATTCGCCCTTGTGGCCATAACTCTTTACCGACTTGCGATTTTATAAAACCGTTGATTCTAGAGTTGATGTAGCGCTAAAATCTACGGAAGTTTATAAAAAAATCCAGGATTTGAGTCAGTTGACTTTTTGGTCAACGGATTGCCTCGATTTGCATGTCACGGATCACAAATCCGTAAAGTTAATTTTCTTTGGACCAAAATTAGGGTTTACTAATAAAATCAGATTACAATAAGATTAAATACTATTTTAGGTTATTTTATTCAGAATTAAAATAGATTAAAATAGAGGAACCTATTCACCCACTTTTGTAATCTAACTTGTTTAATTTATGTGACGGGTAGATATGACGACGCCTTGAGTTGGGACTTCATTCTTTTTCAGACTAGGCAAGATACCTTGCCAAATTGCTTACAGTATTTTGCATGCTTAGTATATTTCTGTATATTTATTACATTTCTGTATATTTCTTGCATGTGTAGTTTTCTTTCAGTCATTACTATGTATTAGATATGTTGACACACACATGGCACTTAGTATCATCAAGGACAATCATTAGGCGTATGGGCTTTTAACCACTCTGGTAAACCGTAGTATATAGTTCACACTACGGACGTGTGTCGCGCTGGTCGCTACCCCAGAGGTATGTCGATTTCAGTAGAGTCGTGCTGGTCGCTACCCCAGAGGTATGTCGATTTCTGATGTCCATTGACGGGTGTGTGAGTTGTGAGGCTTAGATCGAGTAGCCTACCCTTGCTCATACGTCAAAAAGTTGTCCTCATTTGCATTCATATAGATTGTCTTGTACAGCGTACTTATCTATTTTTAAACATTATGCATGTTTACTGTATTCAAATTGGCTTGCTTCTATGTATCTTGTTACGTCCCTTTGAGGACCTGGTCCCTTTCCAGGTGTATTTGTTCTTGAGTATTGCAGGAGCGCAGATTTGGATGGTTACCTATGTTTCGAGGATGTCTTCTTTTCGAGCCCCGTGGTTGTTAGCTACTATTCTTATATTGTGTTTATTGTGTTGTACTTTTCCATTCGAGTTGGTAGTGGATTGGTTTCCATCCAACCATCATCCTTAGATACTTATATTGAGATCTAGTTTCATAGATACTGGTTATTCATTTATATTGATTTTCTGTGGATGAGATTTAGATTATACCCTGTGACTTGTGATACATTTTATACCAGTTGTGGATTTGATATTCATATTACAGCGTACGTATGGGTTATGGTTTCCATACATTGGAGATGCCATATCCATGCGGCTGGCATGCTTACGTGACCTAGTCCTATGTATTTTGGGACTGGGGCGTGACACACAATATAAAAGTAACACAGTCACAGAATAAACATAATATAAAAGTATCACAGTCACACAATAAGTATAATATAAAAGTATCACAATCAACAATAAGCATAATATAAAAGTATCACAGTGACACAATAAGCACAATAAAAGTATCACAGTCACACCATAAGTTTTATCCAATTTCTCAATCTCTCAAGAAATCCAATACGCTGGGGCAGAACCCAGTCCCTCAGATACTTCGCATAAGCAGCGTCTAGGTGATCAATATCCGCTATAGGTGCTGGGTGACTGGAACTCCCCCTCTGAGCTAGTGCATGCCCAACAGTAGAAGGTATCACTTCCTCCTTAACAGTAGAAGTTACCACTTCCTTCTTAACAACTGCTTCCAATTTAACAGTAGGAGGTATCACTTTCTCCTTAACAGTCACTTTCTCCTTAACAGTAGGAGGTACCACTTCTGTCACGCCCCGGACCCGCCCGGGCCGCCGCTCCGCCCTGCCCCGCCCCGTGCGGCCGGGATTTAAACGAACCGGGCACGAATCACCGTGCCTCGGCGCGCCGGACGCGAATCACCGCGCCCGTCCCGCGGGCGCGAGGGAGGAAGGGAGCCAAGCGAATGGCCCGTTCGAGCTTTCGGGGGACGTGATGCCGCACGGGCCTGGGGTTGCGCCCGTGCAAGGCCAATCGTTTAAGTTGATAGTTGGCTATCATCGCATCAATCGAGTTAGCAGCGGAAAGGGACTTGTTGCAATGCAATGCATTAGCCAACTGAGTGTTCGGGACAATCGAGGCAACTTGGGTTTCCTTTAGCAAAGGCACACGTTCGTTCCATACATTATGCCCCCTTATACGATAGCATTCTCGGGGCAACAATCGAAACCAGGATTCCGGGTCTTCGGGACTGTGGCACGCCTATCGCTCCCTCGGACGATCCAGTACCTGCACAAGCAAGTAAACTGTTGGGGGGTCAGCACTTTTATAAGTACTGGTGAGATAAATCAACTGAACAGAAACAAGCATTCACTCAAACAGGCACTAAGTAATCATGTTATAAAACATTACATTACTAGTGATCTTTCTAGTTTTACCTAGGTTCGTTTCATGCAGTTCTAGCAGAGTCGATTTACTTGTTTAGAAACATGTTTGGAAACAGAGTTTCATATACTAAGCAGGCAAGCAAACCGATCATGTCTCAGGGTGTGCGCAGCGTGTCTCGCGCGACTCGAGGGTCAGATGCAAAGCTAGACACACAATGCACATTCTTAGGGGCAGTCCTCTATCCAAGCCAACACAATGACTTAGCTATATGAATGGCGGTCCCCGAGTATCTCAGGATCGGCAGCGGTTAGTCCAGCATACCAATGACTCTTTTATCTGATGCTAATGGCAGCTGTGACTCATGGTTGCTTTCCACTATCTCTGTAGCAGCCGTGACACATGCAGTTCAGCTCTGCACCAAAAGTCATTGTCCGACCGTGTGCGAATGCATGGAACACTATCAAAACTCTCAGTATGCAGACGAGACGAACCATCTATAAACACTCTTTGTTGCGGGGCAATCCGACTTATCACTTGAACACATTCAGGCACAGTATGGTTCCCTCGAAGCATAGACGATAGTGAACATGTTCATGCACTCTAAGCCAGCGATCAGGATTCTCGTTAAGCAGACTTTGTTTCAAGACAGCTAGGTGAGTTCTCTTATTAGCATGCAAGGCAGGTTCTATCATTCTCTTAAGAAAACATTGCAAGCAAAAACTCAGGTTATTATTAAGGCGTGCAAGAATCAGAGAACGAAGTTCTGCCCACTCACCTTGATACATAACGCCGGCGCGGAGCGGGGCGTTACATACTTACCAACCAACAAAAAGTTTCGTCCTCGAAACTTTAAGGATAAACTTCTCGATATCCCGAGTAGCGATAGTGCCGTCCCTCGCCGTACTCAATCGAAACAATCAAGCAATTCAAGTTCAGGAAACATTTTGCACTTTGAGAATATCTATGGACTTATTGTATGGAACGCTCTTTGCAAAACTATATCATCTCAGAGTCATAGAGGCCCGAAGATCGATTCCGTTCTGATACCATTCTGTCACGCCCCGGACCCGCCCGGGCTGCCGCTCCGCCCTGCCCCGCCCCGTGCGGCCGGGATTTAAACGAACCTGGCACGAATTACCGTGCCTCAGCGCGCCGGACGCGAATCACCGCACCCGTCCCGCGGGCGCGAGGGAGGAAGGGAGCCAAGCGAATGGCCCGTTCGAGCTTTCGGGGGACGTGATGCCGCACGGGCCTGGGGTTGCGCCCGTGCAAGGCCAATCGTTTAAGTTGATAGTTGGCTATCATCGCATCAATCGAGTTAGCAGCGGAAAGGGACTTGTTGCAATGCAATGCATTAGCCAACTGAGTGTTCGGGACAATCGAGGCAACTTGGGTTTCCTTTAGCAAAGGCACACGTTCGTTCCATACATTATGCCCCCTTATACGATAGCATTATCGGGGCAACAATCGAAACCAGGATTCCGGGTCTTCGGGACTGTGGCACGCCTATCGCTCCCTCGGACGATCCAGTACCTGCACAAGCAAGTAAACTGTTGGGGGGTCAGCACTTTTATAAGTACTGGTGAGATAAATCAACTGAACAGAAACAAGCATTCACTCAAACAGGCACTAAGTAATCATGTTATAAAACATTACATTACTAGTGATCTTTCTAGTTTTACCTAGGTTCGTTTCATGCAGTTCTAGCAGAGTCGATTTACTTGTTTAGAAACATGTTTGGAAACAGAGTTTCATATACTAAGCAGGCAAGCAAACCGATCATGTCTCAGGGTGTGCGCAGCGTGTCTCGTGCGACTCGAGGGTCAGATGCAAAGCTAGACACACAATGCACATTCTTAGGGGCAGTCCTCTATCCAAGCCAACACAATGACTTAGCTATATGAATGGCGGTCCCCGAGTATCTCAGGATCGGCAGCGGTTAGTCCAGCATACCAATGACTCTTTTATCTGATGCTAATGGCAGCTGTGACTCATGGTTGCTTTCCACTATCTCTGTAGCAGCCGTGACACATGCAGTTCAGCTCTGCACCAAAAGCCATTGTCCGACCGCGTGCGAATGCATGGAACACTATCAAAACTCTCAGTATGCAGACGAGACGAACCATCTATAAACACTCTTTGTTGTGGGGCAATCCGACTTATCACTTGAACACATTCAGGCACAGTATGGTTCCCTCGAAGCATAGACGATAGTGAACATGTTCATGCACTCTAAGCCAGCGATCAGGATTCTCGTTAAGCAGACTTTGTTTCAAGACAGCTAGGTGAGTTCTCTTATTAGCATGCAAGGCAGGTTCTATCATTCTCTTAAGAAAATATTGCAAGCAAAAACTCAGGTTATTATTAAGGCGTGCAAGAATCAGAGAACGAAGTTCTGCCCACTCACCTTGATACATAACGCCGGCGCGGAGCGGGGCGTTACAACTTCCTCCTTAATAGTCACTTTCTCATTAACAGTAGGAGATGCCTCTCTCAAGCGACGTGCATATGCTCGGGTCATGGGTGACATCTGGTAATAGATAGAAATAAAGAATATAATTGATAATAAATATAAATATATGTATCTATACAGTTAAAATAGATGTTACATTATGTCACGACCCGCACCCAGTGTAGGGATGCAAGTAGTGAACAACGCCTAGCCTACGCCGCAGCATCGGCGGTAAAATATTGTTTGGGTAATCTATCTATCTAACAATCAAGATATAAATATGCCACCAATGTAAAATGGATACTCAATCACAGATCTATAAGATGGAACAACGCACGAATATGATAAAAGAATAGAAGAGTCACAATACAACTCACAAGACCAAAATAATATCCAATGAGTCAAGAAATACTAATAACTAAGCTGGAGACAAATCCAGTACAAAAGAATCTAACTACTATGCTACGAGTCCTGGGTTATCTGTCTCAATCGGAATAAGACCCTCCTGAGCCAAGGTCTCTGGCTCTAAGCCAACTACATCCCGAGGCCCGTAGTGAGTGGGGTACCACTCCTCAGTGTCATCTGAAAAAAATATATCCAGTCAGGAAAGGAGCAAAGTACATCTCTAACAATAGTTCTAATAAATGATATAAACTATGTAACAGTAAATAGATGTGAATATATAAGATGCAATATACAGATACAAGAGATATGCAATATAAAAATATTGGAAATAAATACAAAAAATGAGCAACATAGAATGAACAAAAAATACTAATAACTAAGTGAGTGAGTACTAGCTTTAACATGTGATTGGCTTGCACAAGGATAATGGCCTGGTTACTCATACGTGCAGTGTATGATCAACACTCACAAGGAATAAGACATGCACAAGGAGGGTATGATCACATATCTATACTAAATACTCTCCGCCCCCGACTGGTATAGTGGATCCAACCATGGTACGTTATGACACGAAATTCCATAAGAAGGGCGTTACTCTTCTCATGAACCAATGTTTGTATTTGTACAAGAAAAATAAGGAAACAAGGCTTGTACAAGATATACCGTAAATACCAAAGAGTAATATCTCATGACGAGATCCGGATATACGAATCCGTATAACCATCGTGTGAAAAAATCAAGGATATCTACACTAGATACTAGAGACATAGAGGATATCATAAATGAGAAACTATCAGAGAATGTACTCGCCTAAAATTCGGTGAACAGTATCAAAGATGTCTGGTACGGTACCTCGAAGACCTAAATATGGAATATTATATCAATAAAAGATTTTGGAATAAAAATAAGTTAAACTAGTCAACTTTTAGGTCATAAAGTCATTTCTAAGTCAAACACAGTCAAACTAGGTCAACTCTAGGTCAAACTTGGTCAAACTAGCTATACCAGGATACTAAGAAACCAATAAGATACCGTATCATAAGATACATAATTTATTAGATATGAAAATATTATAATATATATATATTTATATACAAGACAAAATATATAATACTCCTAGCTAAACTAATGCTAAGTGGATACCTTGGCTTTGAACCAAAAGCGGTATCTCACCACCTACACACCCATCTTGATGTGCAAACTCAATACCTTGAGTAAAACCCAATACCTTGACATTATCTTGGTATCACAAGGTAATTCAATACTAACATATAACTACTACCCATACTCCTCGCTATACAATAATATATATTTAAACTTATAGCAATACTATACTAAACTAATATACTAACATACCCCTTGATATTCAATATCCGTACCCAAGATATCTCACTCTCATTAACTTGGTGTATCTCAAGGTAATCTAGAAATAATACTAACTAATATTAACTAGTGCTTATGCATAAATATATCTCATATATACCATATACTAATTATTTACAATATATACATAAACTACTAGCTTATTAATATAAACTAATTAACTTATATATATATATATATATATATATATATATATATATATATATATATATATATATATATATATATTAACTTACTAACTTATTAACTTATTAATAAGCTAGAGCTTATTGGACTGCTGCTATCGCTGCTTACTGCCGCTGTTGCTGCTTCTGTTGCCGCTGCTGCTTTCTGCTTCTGCTTCTGCTGCCGCTGCTGCTTTCTGCTTCTGCTTCTCTGTTCTGCTTCTTCTACTGCTGCTTCTCTGTTCTGCTTCTGCTTCTGGTTCTGCTGCTGCTTCTCTCAGCTTTTCTGCTGCTGCTTATCATTGCTTTTCTTCACTATTTTATTATTTTTTACTATTTTTTTTATTTTTTCTTCTTTCCTCTAGCTCACATACATATATACACACATACACACACACATATATATATATATATACACTACACACGTCAAAATGTAACATGCTCAAACCTCCGTGTCGGAGGAAAACTTTCAAATTAACCCGTATCTTCAAATTGTTGGGATACGGCCTACACGTATCCAATTGTGGATACGATACTAGCCACACACAACCAAACATATGTTAATTTGGTCTAATTAACCTATTAACAAACACAAGATGTGTTAATCTCAAAATTCTCCAAAAATTGACACAAAATACCACATAACTTTCTCCATAGGCCTCCTATGAACCTAATTCCAATTCTTATGGGTAGCCTTATCATATGGAGTGGTTCCTAATGATTAAAACACATATTTAGAGTCTAATTAGAGAAGAAAAACTAAATTATACCTATTGGGAGATGGATTCCCAATGAAACCTCTAAATTGAGTGAAAAGAACCTCCAACTTGTAGATCCTTTCTCCTCCTTGTAAATCCTTGCTTCCTGCTTATAGATTCTTGCTCTAATAGCCTCCAATGATGATTTAAAAAGGAATTGGAAATAAATTTGTGTAAAATTTGATGTGGAAATGAAGAAATATGGAAGAGAAAATTCTAGATCTAGATTGGAAATAAAAAAATAAAGAGAGAAATTTCCCTCCCTTTAAATATAGGCCGACCATATTCCCCCTTCCCCAAGCTACTATGTAATGTCTAAAATAACCCTTGGGGCTTCTCATGAAGAAATAATTAAGGAAAAAAGGTTCTAGTCTAATTGGTTTAACTTAATTAATTATCCTCATAATGGTTGGGCTTACTATTGGGCTCAATTCTAACTAGAATTAAATGTTGGTCCATGGATCTAATCTAAACTAGTTAGGTCCACTAACACAAGTCCAAAATAAAATCTAACATCTAACAATAAATAAATAATATATTAAATAATTACTCAACATGCATAATATTTAATTAATTATAAAATAACAAAAATATCCTTTCCTAGAAATATGGTAGTGATAAGTTTACCCCCTTTAAAATAATTTTGTCCTCAAAATTCAAAGACCAAACTACCCCCAGAAAATAAAATAGAACAGAATCAGGAAAGAACATACCTCAAGGCATAAACAAATATGGGTTACGCTCTCGCATTTCATCCTCTCTCTCCCAGGTAGACTCCCACGGAGAGTGATGCCTCCATGCGACGCGTACCAAGGGAATATTCTTGGTCCTCAGCACCTTCTCTCCGATCTAGAATTCCAACTGGCTGCTCTGGATAGTTAAGAGTAGGGCCTAGTTCTATCTCCGAGTGATCCAACACGTGAGTAGGATCCGCCATGTACCGTCTCAACTACGATACGTGAAATACGTTGTGCACTCCCTCCAATACAGGTGGCAAGTCTAGTCTGTAAGCAACTGCACCTATCCTCTCGAGAATACTAAAAGGTCCGATGAATCGCGGACTAAGCTTTCCGCCTCCACCGAAATGAATCGTGTCTCATGTCAGAGAAATTCTCAGAAATACCAGACCACCAACCTAGAATAAAATACAACCTTAAGAACTTAATCTATAACAAACAACCAATATCAAGCACAAAACAAAATATAAAACTATACCTCAAACTCCAAATATCTCTGGTGGCTATCGGTCCAATGCCGCTGTCTGTCCTGCGCCATTCGAAGTCTGTCTCTGATCAACTTAACCTTCTCCGCTGCATCCACAACCATCTCTGGCCCTAGCAAAACTCTCTCTCAAATATCGTCCCATGACAAGGGAGTACGACATCTCCAACCGTACAGACCCTCAAATGGTGACATCTCTATACTAGCTTGGTAGCTGTTGTTATAAGAAAACTCTACCAAATAGAGATGGTCTTCCCAAGATCCTCCGAAATCTAGTATACAGGTGTGCAGCATATCCTCGAGAGTCTAAAAAGTCCTCTCTGACTGCCCATCCGTATGGGGATGATATGCAGTACTGAATTTGAGCTGGGTGCCCAAACTCGCTTGCAAACTCCTCCAGAAATAAGAAGTGAAATGACTATCCTGATCCGAGACTATGCTGACGGGAACCCCATGTATTATGACGATCTGCCTTACATAAATCTCTACCAGCTTCTCCGTAGACAAACCCACCTTGAAAGACAAAAAGTGGGCCGACTTGGTCAACCTGTCAACGATGACCCAAATCGCGTCTTTCCCTCATGGAGATCGTGGAAGTCCGGACACAAAATCCATAGTAATGTGCTCCCACTCTCACTCTGTAATGGGTAATGGCTGAAGTAAACCACCTGGCCTCTGCCTCTCGGCTTTCACCTGCTGGCACACTAAGCATCTGGATACAAACTGTGCCACTTTTCTCTTTACGCCATACCACCACACACTCTCTCGTATATCCCAATATATCTTGTTGGCACATGGATGTATGGAATATTGAGAGCGATGCGCTTCCTGCAATACCTCTGTATGCAGCTTCCCACTACGCACACATAATCTAACACCATGCCACAAAGAACTATCCTCAGCAATAGTGAAAATATCCTCCAATCCCGCTCTCACCTGAGCTCTGATGCTCCTCAGAGATACATTATCATACTGGGATGCCTTGATTATGTCCATCAACTCTGAGTATATCTGCAACCCCCACATCTGTATAGCAAACCAGGAACTATTACCTCAATGCCCACACTTTCTAAGTCCTCCAATAAATATTGATCCTGCGTCAACAACATAGCTACCGGATACCTGCTCAAGGCATTGGCAACTACATTGGCTTTCCCAGGATGATACTGTAAAGATATGTCAAAATCCTTTATCAGTTCCAGCTACCGACGCTGCCTCATGTTCAACTCCTTCTGAGTGAAAACGTACTTTAAGCTCTTGTGGTCTGTGAAGATCTTCACACGCTCTCCGTTCAAATAGTGTTTCTATAACTTTAAGGCAAAGATGACTGCTGCCAACTCCAAATCGTGGGTAGGATAGTTCTTCTTATGAGGATGCAATTGCCTGGATGCATAGATAATCACTTTTCCATTCTGCTGAAGAACGCAACCCAGACCTTTCCCCGATGCATCACTATAAATAGTAAAAACTCCAGACCAAGATGGCAACGTCAAAATAGGAGCAGACATCAACCTCTTCTTCAATTCCTCAAAAGCAACCTGGTACTCCTCTGTCCAAACAAACTCTGCATCTTCCTGGTGAGTCTAGTCATCGGCTAGACAATCCTTAAAAAATCTTCCACAAACTTCTTATAGTAGTCTGTTAGACCCAAGAAATTTTTGATCTCTGCCACTGAACTCAGGGTCATCCAAGATTCCACTACTGTTATCTTCTTCGGATCTACTGAAATTCTATCACCAGTTACAACATGTCCGAAGAACTCCACCTTGTCCAGGAAGAACTCACACATGGACAACTTTCCATACAGCTTCCCTCAGTACATCCAACACAATCCGCAAATGCTCCTCGTGCTCCTCCGATGTCTTCGAGTATATAAGTATGTCATCGATGAACACCACCACGAACTTGTCAAGGTACTGGTGGAATACCTTGTTTATAAAATTCATAAATACCGTTGGGGCATTAGTCAACCCAAATGGCATCACCATAAACTCATACTGGCTATACCGAGTCCTAAAGCAGTCTTCGGAATATCCTCCAGCTCTACTTTCACCTGGTGGTAGCCTGATCTCAAGTCTATCTTGGAAAACATCTTGGTGCCACTCAACTGATCGAACATGTCATCAATCCGTGGCAACGGGTATTTATTCTTGATAGTGAGATTATTCAATGCTCTGTAATTGATTCACATGCGCACTGATCCATCATTCTTTGGTACAAACAATACCGGGGCTCCCCATGGTAAAAACTGGATATGATAAACCCCTTATCCTGCAACTCATCCACTTGCTTCTTCAGCTCGACCAGCTCGCTGTTGTTTACTCTATAGACATGCTATGAAATTGGTTCTGCACCTGGCACCAAGTCTATAGAGAACTCAACATACTCGACCAACTCGCTATTTTTTACTCTATAGAAATGCTGTAAAATTGGTTCTACACCTAGCACCGAGTCTATAGAGAACTCAATATCTCGATCTGGCGGCAATCCTGGCAATTTCTCAGGAAACACATCCAAGAATTATGCTATCAATGGATGTGGTAACTCCTTATCTTCCACCAAAGCTCCACAGATAATGTCTTCTCCCTGCTCTGCAGCTCCTCTAGTAAACTCAAACTCTGGCTCTCCTGATGAGCTAAACAAAACTCTACCTCCTCTAATCTATACTAGTATGGTGCCTACTCAACCAATCTATCCCGAGTAGAATATCGTATCTCGGAAGTGGCATTACAAGTAGACACACACTCAGCTCCCGGCTCCCAGAGTAACTCTCTGATCCTTGCATATATCACTAACCAGGATAATGCCTCCCCCAGTCATGATCTTGCAAGTCCTAAGCAAAGACTCAGCTACCAAATGATGCTTCAGAGCAAAAAAAAAAGATACAAAACTATAGGAAGCATCACTATCAAACAAATCTAAAGCTGGAAAAAAATCAATATGGCACATGATATAATGCATTCAAAGAAGGACATTTAAAGATCAAATATGAATATCAAGGAAGAACAGTTAAAATGAATTAATAGAGTTTTTTCGAGATATGATTGAGTATTCTCAGCCTATAGCCTATATCCTATATCCTGAAACATGCTCGTAATAGCTTACAAATTAGAGCACCACTACGAATCGTATTAATTGAGACCTCGAAGACCTACACGGGCCACAATTAAAAATGTGTCATGACCAGACTATGCCGCAGCATCGACGGTAAAACGTTGTTTGGATAATCTATCTATCTAACAATCAAGATATAAATAATCCACCAATATAAAATGGATACTCAATCACAGATCTATAAGATGAAACAACGCATAAATATGATAAAAAAATAGAAGAGTCACAATACAACTCACAAGACCAAAATAATATCCAATGAGTCAAAAAATACTAATAATTGAGCTGGAGACAAATCCAGTACAAAAGAATATAACTACTATGCTACAAATCTATAATCAAGACAATTGAATTAATATGCAATTAAACAAACACGTGAAGTGTATCGCACCCGTATCACACAGATCTATGATACGCTTGCGATACGGCTCCACCACACAACTAAACGTATCCCAACGGACACGAGCAAGTCTAAAATTATAATTATGAATAATACGAAGAGCTAGCTACTCATCTACGTGTCCGTATCAAAATATGACATGCTCAAACCCCTGTGTCGGAGAAAAACTCCCAAATCAACCGGTATCTCCAAATTGTCGGGATGCGGCCTACACGTATCCAATTGTTGACAAGACACTAGCCACACACAACCAAACACATGTCAATTTAATCTAATTGACCTATTGACAAATATAAGATGTGTCAATCTCGGAATTCTCCCAAAATTGACACAAAATACCACATAACTTTTTTCATAGGCCTCCTATGAACCTAATTCCAATTCCTATGGGTAGCCTTAGCATATGGAGTAGTTTCTAATGATTAAAATACAGATTTAGAGTCTAATTAAAGAAAAAAAACTGAATTGTACCTATTGGGAGATAGATTCCCATTAATATCTCTAAATTGAGTGAAAAGAGCCTCCAACTTGTAGATCCTTGCTCCTCCTTGTAGATCCTTGCTCCTCCTTGTAGATCCTTACTTTCTCCTTGTAGATCATTGCTCTAATAGCCTCCAATGATGATTTGAAAAGGAATTGGGAAGAAATTTGGGTAGAATTTGATGTGGAAATGGAGAATTTTGGAAGAAAAAATTCTAGATCTAGATTGAAAATAAAAAAATAAAGAGAAAGAAATGTCCCTCCCTTTAAATATAGGCTGGCCATATTCCCCCTTCCCCAAGCTACTATGTAATGTCTAAAATACCCCTTGGGGCTTCTCATAAAGAAATAATTATGGAAGGAAGGTTCTAGTCTAATTGGTTTAACTTAATTAATCATCCTCCTAATGGTTGGGCTTACTATTGGACTCAATTCTAACTAGAATTAAATATTGGTCCATGGATCTAATCTAAACTAGTTAGGCCCACTAACACAAGTCCAAAATAAAATCTAACATCTGACTATAAATAAATAATACAATAAATAAATATTCAACATGCACAATATTTAATTAATTATGAAATAACAAAAATATTCTTTCCTAGAAAATATGGTAGTGACATATTCCACATTAAAAATACAGTACATGGCTAGAGTTCTAAATAAATTTTATTTTATTTTTAATCCTCTTCTGAAAATTCATCTTCTTTATTTTTTTTGTCCTCCTCTTTCTCTTCCTCTTCCTCCTCATCTTCACTTTTATCTACTTCGTCTTCCTCTTTGGATAATTCTACCTCTTCTACACGATTAGATGTGTAATGAGCAACTTTCGTTGAGTCAACATCTACAATATATGTTACAATAGGTAGCTCATCCTCCTTATAAGCTATTTCGTTAACGTTAAAGGTATTTCTAGATTTCGTCTTGCATACTGCCCACCAGTACGACCTCGTTGATCCCCGTTTAGGATAAGTTGTGAAGTACCCTAGCTGAGCCTGACTTGAAAAATAATAAAACATCTACCGATTAGTGTAACAATATTAGTATATAGTATTACATTAAGATGACTTAAACATTGACGTATTAATTACTTATCCCTCTAGCTTCTTCACTTCATCCTCATCGCAGTTGAGTAATATATACAACTGAGTAGCCCTTAGCTCGTCGTCATTCAGATATCTCTTCATCATTTTGTCCGAAGGCTTATCGAAAGCATTGAATACTTTCAATATTGCATTATTAGATTTTTGATATCCGTCATCGTTTGTCGGAGCTCTTGTTCTATTAGTAGCAACATGCAGCTTGAAATACATCAAGCAAAAGTTTGTAATCTCCACAAGAACATAGGCTTCACAAATAGAACCCTTGACCCTTGCCTTATTTTTTTATCTTTCTCTTTAGGTGGTTCAGTTGACGTTTGAATGGGTACATCCATCAATAACGACAGAGCCACCGACACGTGTCTCATAGAAAAGATGAATTGGTAAATGCTCCATGGATTCGAAGAATCCAGGAGGGAGCACTCTTTCAAGCTTATACAGTATTACCGCAATATCCTTCTCTTTCTTTTCTAGATGATCGATGATCAACTTGGTATAACAAAGATATCTGAAGAATATGCTAAGCTTTGTTAAAGGATCCTAAACTACCTACGGTAAGAATTTTCGAAATACAATCGGAATTAACCTCTCCATGAATACATGACAGTCGTGGCTCTTTATACCCGTCAGTTTATTCTCCTTCGGGTCGACACATCTTCTCAGATTTGATACGTACCCATCTGGAAATTTTAACCCCAGAATCCACCTATATAGTATCCCTTTATCCTCCTTGTCCAGTAAGAAAATTGCCTTAGGCTTCTTATACTTCCTATTCCCTTCCTCTATCAAATGTAACGCAAGGCATCTGCATATTTCTTTCAAGTCCAACCTGGCCTTGGAATTGTCTTTCGTCTTCCTCTTTACGTCTATCATAGTATTAATTATATTGTCAAACATATTCTTCTCGATATGTATGACATCAAGGTTATGTCTGATCAAATTGGTGCTCCAATATGGTACGTCCCAAAATATGCTCCTCTTCGTCCAGTTATGAGTGTGACAAAATCCATCGCACTTGTACCCCTTAGTAGGCTCTTCGATAGCACTTGGTAAGTCTTTAACCTCTTCCCATATCGTGTCTCTGGGCTACCTTGGAGGTGGATTTGCCTTTTCCATAACGCCAGCACAAAATGCATTCATGTTACTCCGAAACGGATGATCCGACAGCAAAAATTGTTCATGACAATCAAAGAAGCACGATTTTCTTTCGTGTTTCAAACAGAAAGCCTTAGTGAGGTCCATACAATACGGATATGAGAGACGACCATGAGTGCGCCATTCTGATAATATGTCATTAGCCAGAAAGTTGTTGATGGTCCACATACGTGCTGCCCTCATCTGAAAATTTTGCTTTTTTAAAACATCGTACGTGTTGGCGCCTACTTTCCACAGCCGATTCGACTCATCTATCAACGGTTGCAAGTATAAATCGATGTTCCAAAAATAAATACAAGTAAGGACTTGTCCGGTATTATCATCATCTTTGAATGATAAACGGAATAAAGAAATATCAGAAAGTCCCAAATTAGACCAATGGAATTCCGTCTGCTAGAGAATTGTTCGGACCCAAAATAATGACGGTTAATAACATAATCAGAGTCTTCATGCACATCCAAGGCGGTAGGTTGTACGGAGTGACGATCATAGGCCAACACGAATATTGGGAGCCCAAAAGTCCGAATGGGGTAAAACCATCGGACGAGAGCCCCAATCTTACATTACGCTAATCCGAAGAAAAATTGGGATACTCTCGATCGAAGTGCTTAGATGGGTGATCCAACACTCATTCAATTTGTTCTCGCCTGTGCCAGTTCATGTTTTCGGCAGTCTCCTTCACCATAAACAATCTCTACAACCGCGGCGTCAAAGGCAAGTAGTGCATCGAATCAGTCGGCTTTCTTGCACCGACAGGCCTTCCTGTACTAGTTGCCTTGTAGAGATTGGCACCACAAAATTGGCACACATCTTCATCCTTGTCGTCTTTGTAGTACAACATGCACCCATTGCGACATGCATCAATTTTCTCGTATCCTATCCAGAGAGATCTCACCATCCTCTTAGACCGGTAGTAGTCTTTAGGTAATTTAGCACCCGCCGACAAGATCTCTATAATCAACTGCATCAGTCGGTTGTAGCATTCTTGCGATATGTTAAAATCGGACTTGATGCTCAACAGTCTTGTAACCACTTCCAACGACGAATGATCCTCAGAACCAGGATATAATGGAGTCCTTGCATTCTTTAGTAACTCCATAAATTTTATAGCATCGGCATTTGGTGCCTCCTCAGCTGCATCATCATTGTCCGGATCGAAACTAGGCCCGGCAGCATCAAAAATCATATTCACGCACCCGTTGTCGTAATCAGCGTGGTCATGGATATCCATATACGGCCCCACATAAGGCTCCATCTCTGATTCTAAAGACACAAGTTCTACGTGTAAGGTGCACTGAAGGTAATTCGGTGTGAAACCCCTCGAGTATAAATAATATGTCACATCCACTTCTGAGTGATATTTCAAGTTGTGATACTCACAAACGGATACTTAATTTTGGTACCGTCCATGTACTGAGGGAACGCCTTAGCGAACTGCAGGAACTGTTGTACACCCTCTATGAATTTTTCTCGCATATTGCACATGTCATCAGAATGACGGTTGTACATCCACGAACGATGACGTAGGTAGTAATTCATATCCATTAATATACTTCTGTAAAGATAGATATTCAAGTAAATATCTTTCAAAGGCTTGCAAAAGTAATAGCATGAAGACATAATTTTAAACTTCGAAGACATGTGGACAACTCTGGTTTCAAACTCCATCAAATGGACGGCTCATAATAATAAACACGTGTTTCCTTGTGATCCATTATCTGGAAAAAAATTACTGAGAGTTATACAATATTTAGAAAAAAATTCTAGAAAAGGCTAAGTATTATAAATTATCTAAAAAGACTGAGAGGCCTTTGTTTACTCCTCTAAAAAAACCTAAAAAGACTTGAAATCTAGTTCTCACCACAAGTCTTTTTAGATATTTAGATCCTTTCGTTCTTAGTCTTTTTTGGTATAACTCTAATAGCCTCAAAAGGCTTGCAGAACTCAATTTCCTTTTCACATAATGGACCATGAAATAACACTTGACTTAGGAGTGTCCAACATAGGTAGAACCTAAGTATTCAATATAGTAGAACCTAAAATCCTAGTTACTACTATTCTAGACCTAAAAGTCTCAAAAATTTTGTTTCAGAGAAGGGATCACATGGAACACGTGGACTCTCATACACTTGTCACACACACACACACACACACACACACACACACACACACACACACACACACACACATACACACAAGGTACTACCAACACCCAAACACAATATCTTGACTAAAATACAAACTCATATTTTTTTTTTACTTAACTATGATATTAACTCACACTCACACTCACTAATCTTAATTGCACACAGACATACACATAGAACATTGTATATAATACTCCCTGGTACACACTATGCACACACAATCTCCTTCTTGGTACTTATCTACCTATAGGATACTCACTCATGTATAACTGATACACATATACACACACAATCTTACCTAGAAATTTGTACATTACATAAATTTTTTAAAGATATATAACTTTATTTTACTTATTTATTTATATACTTTTTTATGTAAATCTATGTAAATACTAGAAATTTAAACCAAACGGATTGGAATGGGTTGGACCTAACCCTAGTTTCGTGTAAGTGTCAGTGTTTGTATGTCTGTGTCGTGTCTGTGTTTATGTCAGTTTTGTGTGTCCGTGTCGTATCTATGTTTGTGTGTCCTTCATACTAGCCCTAACCCTAGTTTCGTGTTAGTGTTTGTGTGTCCATGTCGTGTCTGTGTTTGTGTGTCCGTATCGTATCTGTGTTTGTGTGTCTGTGTCATGTCGTGTCAGTGTGTGTGTATGTATGTGTGTCCTGTCAGTGTGTGTGTGTGTATGTATGTGTGTTGATCGTGTCAGAGAGAGAGAAGGGGGGATATGGTTTGCCTGAGTCGCCGGAGGGGGTCGCGAGGGGAGCACCGTCAAAGCTGGAGGTCAAGGGGGGAGAATCGCCGAAGGGGGTCAAAACCCTAACCATAACCAAACTAAGATAGTTAGAGAGAGGGGGGGTTAGGGTTTACCTGAGCCGTCGATCGGAGGGGGTCTAGGGGGGAGCACGGTCGGTGCCGGAGGGGAAGGTCGCAGGAGGCTTGCGCAGGAAAGGGAGAATTTTTGGGGAAAAATTTTCGAAGGGGGAAAATAAAATCGTTCTGGAAACCTATATGAAAAACGTTAGCGATGTTTTAAACATATGTCGCTAAACGTCATTGAGGCTATAATATTTAGCAACGTATATAATATTACATCGCTAAACATCGCTACAATAAAAATAATAGCTATGTTTTATGACATTTGGCGACATCGGCTTCCATAATATTATTGATAGTCGCTATGCGTCGCTGACAGTCGCTAACAGCGATGCCATGCGATATTATTTTATGATGTCGCTAATTCATAAAGAATAGTGAAGTCAAAAAAAGATGTCGCTAAAAACGTCGCTATTTCTTTATATTTTGGTAGTGAGAATTTCAATTTGAATTTGGTTCTTGTAGTTTTCTCTAGCCATATGAAATGAATGTCATTCTGAAGATTGCTAGCATATTTAGAATTTTGCTATATTGGATACGCCTACTGTTCTTAGGTAAATATTGGCATTTGCCAGAGTATTTATTAGAGTTGATTCGGACGTGGACTTCCCTAGAAGCGTGCAATTTTTTCTGGTGTCGGGGTAGATTTGCCATCAGGAAGCGGAGTATGAATGGGTTCCAATAAGGTGCCCATCGTGTTATTGTTTCGTACATGACAAAGAATCATGCCCGGTGGTGCAGGTGGAGGGAACAGAGTAAGATACGAACTTGGGGGTCCACTTGCTCATACAGTTCACAAGGACATCCGAACTTTTAGCCCCACTAATAGGAGAACAGAGCAAAGTCCTCTACTACTAGTTGCTGATTCACTAGTTGGGCTACCCGTGTGCATTCTAAGGTCTGAGGTGTCATGTCCCAGTCCCAAAATATAAAGGATCAGGCCACCTGACAATGGCCAAACTACCTAATGGACAACCCAATTTAATGGACCCATTATAGTGCACTTAAGCTATATTATCTAAATAATATAATAAACTTCAAAGTCTCAATCCATGATGAAACCAAAACACAAGAATGGACAACATATATCCTGGTGTGCACCCCATTCAATACTTGTCTGAATAGACTCGAAGAAATAAAAAGAGTACAAAACTAGGCTATAGCAGAGAAATAGTAACGAGAAATGATAACATAACTGCGGTAGAAATGATAACAGTACCTGAGTCCAACATGACGATGCGATACACATCAGCAGCTCCAGAAAACTCCTCAACCATCTAATCTGTAAAACTGGCAAGGGACCAGGTCCTCAGAGGGACCTAACATGGTACAGAAAATAGCATACCAAAGTAATAGTAAAAATATGCCAAGTGCTCAAGGGTATCTATCATAACCAGCTATGTGCATGCAAATGAGAACATCACTCGTCCGCTAGACCACCGGTATGTAAATCAATGTAAATCTCCAGGCTCCGTCAGGAAACCTGTAGTAACTAATCAAAATCTAGAACTCTCGTCAGAGTTCACGATAACATGGTGAATAGTGGTAGCCCAATGCTCCGAGTTTGCTCTCCCCTCCCAATGCAACCTCGCACCTCATGTCCATAATGTCTCATGTCCATAACACGCAAGATCAAACACTAACTATGTATCGAGTCAACTATATAATGTAATCATGTCATCTAT
Organism: Iris macrosiphon; assembly: GCA_036927795.1. NCBI lineage: Eukaryota > Viridiplantae > Streptophyta > Magnoliopsida > Asparagales > Iridaceae > Iris > Iris macrosiphon. The sequence goes on from JAYESA010000014.1 coordinate 135,301,191, forward strand.
CCATGGCACGAGTCCTATCCTAGCACAGAATCTTGTATCCTTGAATGTCTCAAGTATGGATTATGCCAATGCAAGTCGTATCAAGTGACCTAAGGTTTATCGTGCAAGAATTAGCACGAACAAGGTAATACGATGATAATGCAACTAACGATACCCGACTCCACGGACGGATGTCGACATCCAAATATAGTTCGGATGCTATGTATCGTCTATGGTTCTAGAGTCTCAATATAATATATGCTAAAAAGCATAAGTATAATCAAGAACTAGTAAATAACACAAAGCACAAATACCGAAAACATTGACAAGGTACACTTGCTTGTTGCCTGATGTTGCGATACCGCCTGAGTGATGTCCTCAACCGAAAGTGTAGCGGATCCAAGTTTTCCTATATAACATATTCTAATCAATTCTAACATAAACTAATCTACTCAATATTAAATGGTAAGATCGTCGCACAACATCAACTAATATTGTGATGTTCATGCCAACAATCTCACAGTCGTATGGCATTGAATGACGTGCCAATAAACACGTACCATGCTACTCTCTAACACGTCATGAGGGTCTTGTATATCGTGGTATCATGCATACATATAGGCATTTACATAAGTTTTAGATACACGTAGTCCTATACATACGTAGATATACGCTAACCTACACATCGAACATGCATGTGACCTCTTAAACACGCATCTCGACGTCAAATAAAACTGAATTAATAATGAATTAAATTCTGGAATTATTTTTAATAAGAAAAAATATTCAAAATATTACCGTTGCATGCACAAAGTTCTGTTGCGCGTTGACTAGGTGTTCTAGCAACTTGGCAACTAATTTGTGCATGCAAAATTGCCAACTTGCATAAAAACTCATTTTAATATAAAAAATATTATTTAATATTCTGAAATTATTATCTAATTTTGGGAAAATTATTTTTTAATTACAAAATAACAACATGCATCAAAACTAGGTTTGATATTGGTACACCATTGTCATGCCTTGGTTTTGTGTCATCTAAGAGTAATTTTGCACATAAAACTATGGTTTCTCATGCATGGGGTTGCGTAATTTTTCATCTAACATGTACATAGGTCCATAAGAGGTTTCGTTCATAAAAAAATACATAAAAATTGGAAGTAGTAGAACTTACGCGATTGTGATTAAGACGGAGGCTTTTATTGCGACACAAACCTTTCATAGAGCAAAACGAACTCCAAATTTCATAAAACTTGAGGAGGGTGCTAGGGGGCTTCATGTAGGATATAGAACTTCAGTTTGGAGATATTTTGTGGCTGCTTGTACAGCCGAAATACTGCTGCAACCAACAGCCAAGTTTCGGCCACAAAGGGGAGGCCGATCTCTTCTTCTAGGGTTGTCGACCACTTGGGGCTTTATGTGGAGGTTGGAAAGAAGGAGAGATAAAGTGGAAAATGAGAGGGAGGGATTTAGTGGTCATGGGAAGAGGAGGAGGGCGGCTACAAGAGGAAGGAATGAAGTTAGGGTTAGGGTTTGTGAGGATGAGGCTTTATATAGATGGTTGTTGGGCCCATGTTTGGGTTTTAATGGACTTTTAACCTATGGTTTAGATTTATGGTGTTTGGGTTAGCCCTTAGTGAGTCTTTGGGTTCACTTGGGTCAAGTTGTTTGGGTCTTGGTTGGGTTTGGGTGCAAGTGCACAAGAAGGTGCACTATCGGTCTCTAAATTAGGACATTTGTTGTGCTAGTGATTTGTCGTGCATTTGTGAGATTTTGAGTGTGCAAAATATATATGCTTGAGTATAGGATGAGTGTGGGGTAGTGTACATATCTCATAGAAATTAGTTTGAGAGCCCGAGTAGGGTGTTTGGGCTCGGTTGGGTTCAACAAGTCAAATAATGGTAGTTTTACGGTAACGATGGTTCGTGATGCTTGTTAATATTTTTGGAAGATGGAGGAGTTCAAAAAAAATGCAACACCATTATCACATGTGTAGTATGTACATTCAAGATCATTAATATGATTTTTTTTGGAAGAAAAAAGGTTGTGCATCGGTCAAAATGTCCAAACCATGGCAATGGGTCTTTAATATATAAAATAATTTTAGAGATTAATCCTTTAATTTATTTAATTAAATAAAATAATAAAAATAAAAATAAAAATAATTTTAAAATATTAAAATAATCCTATTCTAAAATGAGGGGGCTTACATGAGGTGATTCACGAGGACATCCACACTTATACTGATGTGAATGATCATGGCAAGATCCCAATGGTGCGGTGCCTGAAAAGGAGGTCAGTGTAGTGGCAGTTCAAATACAGTCACAAGAGCGTGTTGCACCTTTTATGAGTCAAATAGTGGTTCCCCTAGGCTGCTTCAATATGCCAAAGTGTATCGGGGCAACAGATCTCCTTTCAAGGATTTCGGAAGAATCTAATGCCAAAGAGTCTCTGCCAGAATCTATGCATCTTCAAAACATATCCAATATGCTTAACAGTTATTTGGCTGTGGTCAACCACATATGGGAAGCTAAGAGGAGGCTTAAGAATGAGCAAGGGAAGGAGGGTACACTGAAAAAGATGTTGGGTAAAAGACCTCATAGTTCTATAATTACTGAAGGTCGTCATACTAGAAGAGTTATTTAGTACTACATGTGTTCTAATTTGTATGAGTTAGCTGTGAAGTTAGAGAGTAATGTTTTTGACCTAGTCACGGGGTCCTTAGATACTATTTTTAAGTGATTTTCTTTCTCCCTATATTATATATATATATATATATATATATATATATATATATATATATATATATAGTGCACGCACATTGTAATCTCTATTATATGGTAGGTGTTGGATGTCGGGTTCAAGCCTACGAGATGAGTTTATGAGTGAGGGCCAGATTTGGGCCAATAATTATAACACATTTACCTGATTCAAAGACATGTTGAGATAAGAATATATATCAAATTGTTCCATTGTATAATAATCATTCTTTTAGAAACTAAAAATTCGGTTGAGGATTAGCTTCTCAATAAAGTATCAAGGGTTGAATATTCAAGTAGGAACTATCTATGGAAGGAAGCATTCCAAGTTGTGGTAGGAGATCATTTAGCTTTTTGTCATAACTGTGTTTCAAAACTTAATTATAATATTAAATTTTTTAACGAGAATTTTTTATTGTAATGTTAATATAATTTTTACACACTTCCAAAATTATAATGTAATAATAATAATAATAATTATTATTATTATTATAATAATTATAATAATTTATTTTTTATAAATATTATATAATATTATAATAAGAAAGAACTTGACCTACTTGTAAGCTACTTACTAGCTTAATTACCTACTTAAGTTAGTCTTTATGGCAACATTTCTCCTTATGACACCTTCTCCTTAACACCTCCTCCTTAGCACCTTAGTCACCATTTTACCATGCAAGGGCTGACCACCTCTTCTCATTCCAAACTCTTATCCTTTCTTCTTCTGACTTCTTCTTTCTTAACTTCTTTTTTAAGCTACTTCTTTCTTTCCTCTACTTCTTTCCTTTTCTTTCTTTCTTTCTTTCTTTCTTTACTTCCTTCTTTTTAGCTAAGAGGCCGACACTCCAGCCCTAGTAAGAGAAAACAAAGCTTGTTTGTCTAGCTAAAAAGAAGAAGAACACACCATCTTCTTTATATTCTTCTCCACCGCACTTCACACTTCTTCCTTTACTTTCTTTCTCTCCTCTTTAAAAAAAAAGAGCGCGCACACACACACACCATACCAAACCCATGAGGTTCTAGCTTAGGAACAGAGAGAACATGCAAACTCTTCTCCATCACTTTTTAACCCGAAGATACACTTTCTTTTTGAAAAATCAATACAAGTCCTCATTCTCTTCAAAATTTAATTTTAGAAGCTATGTTGTCAATTTATTTTTTAATCAAGACTATGTTTGTATATATGTTTCTAGATTATAAAGATTAGTCCATACATGTTTATATTCATCTTTCATTATAGATTCAAGAGCAGGACGCAAGTATACACAAATGTGATCATAGGACACAAGTTTATATATACTGCAAAAATGATCATAGGACACGAAAATAATTATTTTAGGTGAATTTTTATATATATACATATCTATATACTTTCTATATTTATATACTTGCATATTAGCTATGTGTGCATATACGTACATAAACCTAGAAAATCATGTTTTAGAAATTATCCTTTAGGCTAAGTGGTACCCAATTTACATAACCTAACCTTAGTACTACTAAAACCTATTTTGAAAGTTCTATTAGGAGACTAACATGCAAGTATAAGTTTTATATACTTATAATTTATAGCGCTATACATAACTTAGAGGGACCTAGGGTTATGTATCAAACTATTGGAAAATTAATATATTGGAATCGAGGATATCAAATTAAACTGAAACTTGTATTTTTATTGCTAAGTCATTTGATTTGGAGTTTGTGTTTCATATCAATGGATTACTTGATAAATATCGGAACTTGTAACCAAGATATTTATTTTGACTATGAAGCTTATCGGTACCTAAATTAATGGAATGATCAATACCTTATATATATATTTATTTTTAATTATTTTTATATATAAAAGTATAAATGGTTCAATTATTATCTAGTAGTTAGGAATCCATTCTTCTTAATATTATTCATTATCTACTTGCTTATAATAGCGCATGTTTTGTGTTGAGTTGTTCCAACGAAAAAGTTTTAACCTAGGAGAATTCTACGATGATTTTCTCTATGTCGTTATATAATGTTGTGTGAAATTATTGGAGCTCGAAATACAAAAGAGGTTCTGCAAAAAAAATTGAGAATTTTGGAAGGTAACCAAATCTCGAAGACAAATAATTTTCGATCGTATTAAACCCTAACATAGATAGTCATATGTTAGTTAGAGACAGACTCTCAACAGCCTTAAATATATTTAGGAGTCAAATTGTATAAGTTTATGGCAATACACTCAGACACGTAAGCGAAACAAATATATGCAATTCATTTGTACATGTCTTATTCAAGTAGATGGAATATCATGCTGAGTTGTATTCTAGTACTACATAATATTTATTACACATATTGAGCTACATATCCTGTCTTATTCTATTAGATAAAATATCATGTTGAGTTGTATCCTCATATTACGTAACATTTTATACGTATCGAGATATATACCTGTATTATTGTAAAAAAAATTCTACTGAAAGGTATTATTTTATTCACGTGATACCAATGATACACGAATCGAGTTACTTACCTGAGCTAGGAAAGAAAGTTTTAATAAGATAATAGAATTAGGAATTTTTTGTTATTTTAGAATAGATCATTGAGCGGGGAGGAACAAAATGGATCACAGCATATAAAATATTTGCAATAAAATTAATAATAAAACCTGATCAGTTCATATTACTTCTTCACAAGGACTTGCGTTGTGAGAGTGTGAGTGCTTAGCTCACTTTTTCTGACCTGTGTGTTTGTCAGGAACAAAAGTTTATACAAAACTTTGTGTTACAAACTATTAAAAGCAAAGAGTACAAGAGATCTTATACAATAATCTAAGTACAATTATTCTAGAAAAGTATAGCTGTAGAGATCTGATCTGCAGTCGATCACTTTACTCCTTGGATCACACGACAGTAACGAAGAAATACAAAAATGTTACAAACAACTTGGAGAGTTGAGCAGCGAAAAAGCCTTGGTAGCAACAGCTCAACAAGCTTCTACGGCTCTCCTTCTATTCTTGGGGGTCAGAAGACCTCTCCCCGAGATAACAATGATCTCATATTTATAATGTTCCAACACTAGAAACGGTTACTGAAGAGTGTGCGTACGAACATGCAATATTCACTGTGTTTGTTGTCATATGCGTATATTTTGAGGGCATGCAACCCACATTTTGGATAGTTGGTGCATAAATCACTGATAGCTTACCACATGGCTTTCTATGCAAGGAAGGCTCAGGTCACGAGGATAATTATTTGTATACGTCTACGAAGGATATGGCATGTATGCCACATCAGCACAACCATTCCTTAGTAGTTGTTGGAGAGTCTGAAGTTGAGATAACCAATGACGTACTCTGGAGAAGATGGCCATACCGGCGTACTCAGGTTGAGGTAGCCATACTGATGTACTCAGGTTGAGATAGTCATACTGGCGCACTCAGGGTGAAGGACCGATGTTCACGTACTCACTGAGCGGTAGCACCATTGGCGTACTATTGCTAGAGTATCCAAGTCGACGTATTCGAAAGAGAGAGCATCAACGTCTTACTTTGTTCGAAGTAGCACTATTGGTGTATCATAGAAAAGTAGCATCAGTAGCGTACTTGGACTGAGGTAGCAACTTTGGTCACAAAACGACAACTTGAGTTAACGTGCTAGCAATCCTCTGTAATTAATGCTTTGTTGTGTTAGGTTGAGACAACTTTTGATGTGGCAACGCTGGTGTACTTTGATGAAGTAGTGCCCTTGGCGTATTATAGAAAAGTAAGACCCTTGGTGTACTGAGATGAAGCCAGACGGTCGGCGTATAAAAATGAAATGGTAACTTCACTCGGCCGTTAAATGACAACCTGGATCGGCATGCCAATGTTCTTCTACATTAAATGCCTTAATCTCTTCGACTGCTGTGTCAGACTGACAACCATCAAGTTTATCTCATTTAATGCTTGGATGAATGGTGGCATTTTACACCACTATGTTGTGTTGGATCTCGATAAGCAAAGTACGTCACTAAGATAATGCATATGGAATACGCCGCTGAAGCAAATTACATGGAGTACGCCAATAAAGTAAAGCACATCTTTTGGAGTCTAAAGAGTAGTACACCACTGCTTCTATTGAACCTGGATTTAATCACCCATTTGGGGAGGCATACTTTTCATGCTTCTACAAGACCCCCTTTTAAAAAATAAATTCGAAATACTTTGAATTTTGAAGCATGAAAAAGTGGTTCAGATTTGGCCCGTGCTTGGTTCAGTTAGGAAAGACATGACCCTTCGATTCTATACGGTCGGTCCTGACAGATAAAGGTTAATATAACCGAGGTTCATTTCTTTTATTATTTCCACCAATCGACGCTTGGGAAGACCAGCTAATCCATCATTTTTTGAATTTTGTGCATTCTCCTGGAAGATAATAACCGCCACTTCTTCATCTATATATACGTAAAGGACTTGCACTATCATGGCATATCCAAAACCAGTAATCATGGCATCAAAAAAGCTTCTAGCTGGGAACCTTGGCCACCAGCGGTTGGTACTTTGAAGTGTTCCTCTATATCCACTGCTCCTAAGGTTGTCGTGCCTCACACTACTCCCCGCGAGAGCAATGTTGTAGTCGAATCATCGGCTTCTGCCTCAACACCTCCTCTTTCTTTGAGGATGAGGCGAAGGGAGGAGGACAACTTGGTGCTGGCTAATAGTGGCTTATCCTCCTTTGCTCTGACTTTGAAGTCCATCGCTCAGCCTGTAGAGACTATACCAGACTACAACTCTCTGCCATTGGCTTCAGAAGAGAAGAAGATGTTGGAGGCAAGAGAAGTTGTACGATGCCTACTTCATCGTTCGGGTGTGAGTACCATCCAAGAAGTCGCGGACATTGTCGGTGAGATTAACCTCTCTGACTCTAACTCCGACTAGTCATATCATTCTCAGTCCTCTTCTTTCTTCTCTTTCTTTCTTTTGTTTGGGCCATGGTGGCCAGGATATGTAATCCCCATTCTCTCTTAAAAAGAGAAATTCATCTCCAATTGTTCTTAGTAAGCATCGTATTATGGTGACTATGTGAGATCCTGGATGAGAACACAAACAAAATGTCATACTATTCTGCATGCAGCGTAGGTTTTAACTTAAAAAATTGTCATCCCGCATACTATGCATCCATTCCCAAAGGGTTATTAGAGAGATATTTATGAGCTCATGGCTAAATCTTTAGTGTAAATTTTGCCTTAGATTTGACCAGATCCTTGATTTGACGTGGTCTTCAAGGCTGTGCATGCGATACTTTTTGCGGGATTTATTTAGAAGTCGAACCGTTATACCTCACCTATATAAGGATAGATAAATATCCCTCTTCATCATAGTATTGCCATCCTCATAATCCCTCAAACTTTTTTCATCATAAAAGAAATGAGCACGGTTGTTTATCGATTTAAGCTTAAGAAGAGGAGATCAATTGCAACAAGGTTCTTTAGGCATTCGAATAGCCATTAGAGAAGATTTCTTCGAGCAAAGAGATCTTTCCATGATGATGTTTTTGTCGTGGACCCATTATTTATTGTGTATCTAATATTAGACACAAATAATAGGTTAGGGGTTGAAAACAATACCAAAGGTAATGTGGACATAATCAATTTTCAAATAGGATCTCGCAGAATATATTTGTTCAGAGGTAATATGGACATAATAGGATATAATTTTGTGAGGAGTATAGACAACAAGTTTGAAGACATAATACTATCAGAGGTAATGTGGACTAGGAGAAAATGGTAGTTCAGCAAGAGGCACCATTGTTTTCTCTTTTGGGGGTGATGGATAAAATATGATTCAGAGGTAATATAGACATGAATCACATTATCAATGCAAGATTACTTCAAATCCTACCAGGGATTAGAAATAAGATATCCTTAAAGCAACTGGGCTTCAAAAATGGGATACTTTGTTGGAGATAATTTTTTAGATGATCTAAATGAGAATGTTTCATTGGATCTGAGGATTGTTTCGCTTGAAAACTTTGATGACTTATTACCTACTTCTTATCCAAAACGAATAAAGGTAATAGTTTGAGGGGTATCTTAATTGGCTCCGCTGGAGATGGGGAAGTATATGTCTTATCTAGACGTAATACTTCTTAAGAAATTTATTGTTGATGGGTATCATCATCAAATCACCATTAGGCTTAGCAAGCCTGTAGGCACCATTGGAGAACATTTGCACTTGGTCTAATTCTCCTACAATAACAGTTTGTAAGCAAGTATACAGATAACACCGTTCGAGGCACTATATGGCCGAAAGTACAGATCTCCTATAGCTTGGGATGATATTGTTGAGAGACAATTGTTTGATCCCAAAATGATAGCTCAGACAATTGAAGTAATCAAGCAAGTATGAAAATATATCAAAGTATCCTAAGATCGTCAGCATCATTGGGCCGATTCACATCGGTGATCTCTTGAGTTTTCTGTCGGCGATCATGTATTCCTTCGGATTTTGCCTACCTGAGGAGTCATCAGATTCGATGTAAGAGGAAAGCTTAGTCCTCGGTACATAGGCTCATTCGATATTCTTGAGCGAGTAGGAGATGTTTTATATCGTCTTGTTCTTCCGCTATCGCTTAGTAAGATACATAATATTTTTCATGTATCCCAGTTACGACGGTATATACCGAATACGAGTCATGTCCTGGATTATTTAGAATTGGTTGTTGGTACCGACCTTTCGTATGAGAAAATACATGTATCTATTTTGGACCGAAGAGAGAAGATTCTCCAGAAATAGGTCATTCATTTAGTCCGAGTTGCTTGGGGGCATCACTCACCAGGCGAGTCGACCTGGGAATGCGAGGATGATATCTGAGCTAAATACCCATATTTGTTTGACTAGTAAGGTATATTTGTTTGTATATCTCGTACCCTGATCTTGTCTTGTGCATGCTTGTCTTATTCTAGGTAGTTCGTAACATGTGTTGATATTCGTATGGTCTTGCTTATTTTATTACCTGTCTGATCTCTAGAGATACCTTGATAGACCCGGTGCCTTGTTGAAATTCCGAGGACAAAAGTTTTCTAAGGAGGTGAGAGTTGTGAGACCCGTCTTACTATTTTAGTATTATTATATTTTAGCTGGTATATGTGTGTTATAGCTGTATAATTGCTTTTCGTGTAATTTATGGATTTTTCTAGCTATTTTTATGTAATTTCTAGATTTGTGCTTGGTGACTCTCCCTTACTATACATAGCCTTCCATTTCTCTCTCCTCCTCATTCTTCTTTCTTTTCTTCTCTTTATTCATTTTCTTCTTCCTCTTCCATCTTCTCTCCCTAGCTGAAAGCAGCCCGAGGCCAGCCTCCCCATTCCCCTTGGTGGTAGTAGTAGTAGCTTAGTAGTGGGTTTAGACAAGTACATCTTGCCAATGAGAAAGAACTTGCACTTTTAGCCACTCTTGTATTTTATTAGTCTATATTGTGCTTTATGAACTTCTCTTCATGTTTACTCCATATTATTTTTGGTTTTGATGCCTTGGTTGGAGTAGATCTAAGTTTCAAGTTTGGAGCTTTCATGAGTTTAGTTGGTTTTAATCTCTTATAATTTGATATTTTCCAAAATTAGTAGTTCCATATTAATGATCACTTGATTTCATGCGATTTAAAACTTTGTTTTGCTAGATTCAGACTTGAAATGAGGATTTCATGGAGAAAATAAGTTTTCAGCCTTGGAGCTTTTCCATGGCTGAAACTTGCGATTATGGAACGAATGAGTTCTATGTGGCCCGCTTGGCAGGAGGCCTGGACTTCTCGCTCTAAGTCAACATACGACCATCTTGTTGGACGCATGACTGAATTTGCACATGTGCCCCTTTTCCAAATTTATGGAACTTGAACGTATGAAAGTTCTCTAAGTTCAAAAGATTTCATGTGGCCAAGTGTGTATGTGGCCAAGAGGAGTATGTGGCTGAGTCATCCATGCGGCCCGGAGCTACGCGTTCCTCTTTCCTTCTAACGTATGACTCAGTACCGTCTTGGCACGACTTTCCATAATTTTGTCTTTTCCTTCTAACTCCCTTTCTTGGCCAGTCACATCAGTCATTTCTCTGACCTTGTATTTATTGTCTGTCACTCACCTTGTCCTGGGGAGTGGACTTTGCATCTTTTATGCGGCCAGTGTGCTACATACGGCCAGCTCTTGCATGCGGTTAGCTTATCCCATGCGCCTATGATACTTGTAGTAGCTTAACTTCTTATGATTTATTCTCTTATGGTTTAACTGCTTCCATTGTTTAGCATATTCTATTTGATTATTATAAATGCAAAATTTCTCCAAATTATTTATAACCCGATTTGTGACAACCTGCCAGAACCTGGAATTCTCTGATCATGAATTGTATTGACACTGTTAATCTTGAACTCCCGATACCAGACTTGCACTGATATTCCTGATAATAGATTATCGTATCGAGTTAACCTGATATGTACTGATATTCCTGATAGTGGCTCGATGAAGCACACTCCTGACATGCTAGAATTTCCTGAACTGAAATGCTTGAACTGATAAGATAAATTCACGTAGTTGATTTGCGTGCTCCTGTCCTGAATGTACTTGTCAAGCTACTGTCATGTCCTTTATCATGTCTAAGGAAAACTCATGTGCACCACGGTTAGAAATTCTTAATAACTTGCCCAGGATAACAATTAGAATAATGAATTAAAGGCATCTAGAGAAATTTTCTGACTATATGCAATCCCGATATTCCAGCGACACCTGATGGATTTGGAGCTATCCGTCGTGAGAGACACACTTTCAGCACGCCGTCGAGTGTTGCATTTACCTGTAAATTACTATATCTGATATAATATATTCTATGTATCCTTATGCCTGGATAACCCAGCTAGTCTGTAGGGCATATGGCTGTATAAAATTTTAAACTACATGTGTTAGTAACTAGGACTGTGATAATCCTAGTTAGCTAATGATAGCAAACCGTAGGGCATGATTGGCCGTGATGGATTTATTTTTAGTCTAGTCTAGTCCTGTCCGGATTTATTTAACAACTGATCCAGAAACTGTAACCTGAGTACTAATTTCAGATATCCTTATTTAAATATTCCAGAATTGTTTAACTATTATTTTACCTACTGCACTTATTTAACTTTTTTATGTGCTATTTTCTTACTAATTTGTCTGTATGCTGGTTTTAGTTCAAAAGTTGGCTCCCTTTTGGTACTTATTATTTTGGGGTCTGACCCCACTGGTTTTTTATGGCCAGATCTGGAGCTGGACCACAGGATCTTCTGTACTTTCTGTCTCAATATGGTGAACAGCAGGAGAACCCGAGGACATGAGTGGATTTCTTCTTCATCACCCACTTGATCTTGTACTTATACTTTTGAGGCATTTAGTAATCGAGCACGTGTTTAGCTCATATTTTAGAACTTAATATTCTAGAATGCGGGCTTACATGTAAAGCATATTCTAGACTATAGATAGATCTGACCATGTAATATTATACTCTTGCTATTTTTTTATTTTGTAACTAGCTTTATGATCATATGTGTATGTATAGTTTGGGACATCTTATTATTATATAGTTTTAGTGATCATACATCTTGTAACTTGTTTCTTGCTTGAGATTGAGACACCTAGGACTCTTGACCCAGGAATGACTGTTGGATTGTAGAGTAAACTCTCACATGTGTAGACAGTCGTGACCGTATCTCGGAGTATTAAGTAATATGGTGTACGTAGCTGGCTTTGTCTGCCTCCGCTCTCCAGTATTTGGGTTTTGGGAGTGACATGGTTTAAGTGGTGGCTCATGCAGGTCTAAATTTTTTAGAAGTATGGGAGTATTTACCAGATATTTTAGATATCTCAATCATGATACTCCTTGATCTCCTCCAGTGTCAAATTTATATCCTTGAAATCTTGATTCAACATCTTCCTTGATCCTCGATCAATCATGTCCGTCTCTTTGATGATCCTTGTGCCATTTATCTTTCAGGGACATTGTTCCTGGTCCTTATGTTCATTCCACCTGAGTTCCTCCAGTAGCAGGACAGCATCCTGATGCCCAGTAAACCCTTGAGGTTCAGCCTCAGAATTTCAGGGTCGGGTCCAGAATATCTCAAAATGAGGAACCTCAGATCCAGCCTGTGCCTTCCGTACAACCAATACCTGAGGCAGGAGGGGGCAATAATATGCTGATTGATATCCTTCAAGAATTGTTCGTATCTTAAGGACGTCGAGAGAACATACTCACTCAGTTAGTACAAGAGGATTTGGAAAGAGACAGACATCGTGCCAACAACTCAGCAAGCAACTTCAAGCGCCTCCAACCCTCGTATTTCTATGGCACCGAGGACACAATTGCATTGGATGTATGGCTTCAGGACACAGAAGCTATCCTAGAGGCATCTCGAGTACCGAATAGAGAGCAAGTGTCAGTGGTATGACTATAATTGCTAGACTTGGACCGAGACTAGTAGACAGCACAAATGATTTCACTAACTATACCTGTCCCTTGGGTTGTCTTCAGTGAAAGGTTTCAGGCCAGATATTTTGACACAATGTCGCGTTATGATCTACAACAAAGGTTTAACAACTTGAAACAGATAGGCAGGACTATCGACGGCTATGCGACAGATTTCTACAGACTTAGTTGGTTTGCTCCCACCTTGGTGGCAACCAAATTAGATCGAGCAAAAAGGTTCCAGCATGGACTTCACCTGGAGATCATATTGGTAGTATAACAGCATGAGTTCTAGAATTTTATGCTGTGTTAAGAGCATCAAGAAGGCATGAGTATACCTCCTAGAGAATCATGGACAGGACTGGGGGCAAAAAAGGACTCACACATCAGGAGGTTCTTACACTCATTCTTCTGCACCAGCCCCGGTAGTTAGGGCTTTAACTATCGGATCTCCGAGGAGGCCAGTTTTGACAGCCTCAGTTCAGCAAACAACAATAATCTGAACTCAACAACAAAGGATATATTCTTTAGTAGGGTATTCTCATTATGGAAAGCCTTGGCACGTAGTTTCTGAGTGCCGTAGAGCACTAGGGTTGTGCTTAGATTGTTGAGCTCCATGCCACAGAGTGTGATCTTGTCCACACAGAGCCAGTTCATATCATCTTTCCCGGCAGGACCGCAGTATAGGGCTCTAGTACTGGTTCAGCAACACCAGGGTCAGAGGCCCTTGCCGACCCAATCTCAAGTATTCCAGCAACAGAGGCAACAACAATATGTACAGGCCCATGCTCAATTACAGGCCAGGCAAGGAGGTTCGCAGCAGAGAAGACCAGCACTGAGCGAACGAGGTCAGGCGATGGCACTCACTGTGGAAGAGCAGTTATCTTCAGTAAAGTAGTGGAAGGTATCATTCTCGTCAATTCTCATTCATCTTAAGTATTATTTGATTATGGTGCATCATATTCTTTTATGTCTACATGATTTGTGACACAAGTTGTATTTAAACCCGAATCATTATCAGTAAAACTCAATATACTTACTAGTAACAGTATCATAGGAGTCGATAGAATTTATGCCTCGTGTCGAGTCATAGTATACGGGCGAGAGTTTCCCGCTAGATTAATAGATATTTTTATGGAAGATTATGATATCGTCTTAGGCATAGATTGGTTGAGTGCCCGATACACGATAATATTTTTCCATAATGGCAAGGTTATCTTTCATATCCCTGGTGAGAAAGAATTCTCATTTTTTAGAGGCGAGCCGGAGTCTTCATTAGTGATCATGAGAATGGCAGTAACAGAGAAAGTACAATTCCCCATAGTTGTTAATAAATTTCCAGATGTATTCCCAGAAGAACTTTTAGGCATGCCACCAGAAAGGGAGATCGAGTTTACCATTGATCTACTTCTAGAAACAACACCAATGTCAGAGAGAGTCTACAGGATGGTGACTTCAGAGTTAGAAGTCTTGTACTGGATAATAGAAGAATTAAGAGCCAAGGGATTTATTCGTGCTATTGGATCACCTTGGGGAGCCCCAATGCTACTTGTAAAAAAGAAGTATGGAATGTCATGATTATGTGTGGATTATCGTCCCCTCAATACGGTAATCATCAAGAACAAGTATCCCTTGCCAAGGATCGACGACTTGTTCGATCAGCTTAGTGGAGCAGCAATATTTTCCAAAATTAATTTGCAGTCAGGATATCACCAGATCTGAGTCAGGGAGCAGGATATACCAAAGACGGCGTTCGGATCGAGATATGGATATTGAAATTTTTTAGTAATGCCCTTTGGAGCAACCAATGCGCAAGCAGTATTTATGGATCTCATGAATCGTATTTTTATACCATACTTAGACAAGTTCATGATAGTGTTAATTGACGATATCTTGGTGTACAGTCGGAGTGAAGCATAGCACGAGCAGCATCTTCGCGCAGTTCTTTAAGTCCTTAGAGAACATAAGTTATATGCCAAGTTCATCAAGTATGAGTTCTGGCTTGATCGCATATCATACTTAGGACATATTATTGCTAAAGGAGGAGTTGAAGTGGATCCCTAGAAGATAGAAGCCGTTGAGATGTGGCTAGTTCCCTGAATAGTTGCAGAAGTTCATAGTTTTCTGGGTTAGCTGGATATTATCGAAGATTTATGTCAGACTTTGCTAGAATTTTTGCACCCTTGATGCAGCTAACACAGAAAGATGTGCACTTTGATTGGACAGATGAATGTCAAAACTCTTTTATAAAGCTCAAGCTGAAGTTGATCAAGGCACCTATTTTGACTCTTTCAGATGGAATATGTGGTTTTATCGTATATTGTGATGCGTTAGGCAAAGGTTTGTGATGTGTTCTTATGCATCATGGCAAGGTTATAGCTTATGCGTCTCGGCAGCTTCGAGATCATGAGAAGAATTATCCGACACACGAGAGTTAGCAGCAGTTGTCTTTGCACTCAAACTTTGGAGACATTACCTCTATGGAGATCGAGTAGAGATTTATAATGATCACAAGATGTCACTACCACATTTTCTAGGAAGGGTATTTTGGTAATTTTATAGTTAATTAAATATTGTGCATGTTGTATAATTATTTATTATATTATTTAATTATTGTTAGATGTTAGATTAGTGATTGGGACTTATGTTAGTGGACCTAACTAGTTTAGTTTAGACTCATAGACCAATATTTATTCATTGTTAGAATTGAGCCTATTTAGAAGCCCATTGATTATGAGGATGATTAATTTAATTAAACCATTAGACTAAAACCTTTTCTCCTTAATTATTTTTTCATGAGAGGCCCCAAGGGGTATAATAGATATTATATAGTATCTTGAGGAAGGGGCAAGGGGGGTCGACCTATTAAAAAAAGGAGTCTCTTTCCTCTTTTTATTTTAAATCTAGATCTAGAATTTCCTTCAACCAAATTTTCTCATTTCCACATCAATTTCCTACCAAATTTTATTCTAATTCCTTCCCAAATCACCATTGGAGGCTAGTGGAGCAAGGATCTAGAAGGAGAAAGTAAGGATCTACAAAGAGGAGCAAGGATCTACAAGTTGAAGGCCAATTTTATCACATTTGGAGGTTGCATTAGGAATCCATCTTTCAATAGGTACAATTTAGTTTTTCCCTTCAATTAGGTTCTAAATCTGAGAATTAACCATGATAAATTAACCCATATGCATAGGCTACCCATAGGAAATAGAATTGAGTTCATAGGAGGCCTATTGAGAAAGTTATAGTACTTTTTGTGTCAATTTTAGGAAAATTCCGAGATTGACACTTGTTGTGTTTGTCAATTGGTCCTATAGATCAACTTGGCATGTGTTTGTGTGTTTGTGGCTAGTGTCATATCCACAATTGGGTACGCGTAGGTCGTATCCCAATAAATTGGTGATACGTGTTGATTTGGGGGGTTTTTCTCCGACACGGGGCTTTGTGCATGTCACATTTTGACACGGACACGTAGATGTGTGTTTGACTCTTCGTATTGTTCATAAATAATATATTAGACTTGCTTGTGTCCTTCGAGATACGTTTGGTTGTGTGGTAGACTTGGGTCGCAAGCGTATCATAGATCTAGTGTGATACAGGTGCGATGCACTCCACGTGTTTATTGTATTTTATTTCTAGATCTAATTTCTATTATTCTTAACTATAGTAGTAGATGTATTCCTATATATATATATATATATATATATATATATATATATATATATATATATATATATTGTTATGTATACACGTGTTTTTATATGTGCTAGTGTATCATATATACCTATGTGTTATATATATATCTGTAGTTATGCCTCTATATATATAATAGCTAATTGAATAAGTTATGTTATATATAACTTGTATGTTATATTATATGTATACGTGTATCTGATGCTATGTATATATATGAATGGTATACTATATCTAAAGTACATAGAAGTATATATATATATATATATATATATATATATATATATATATATATATATATATATATATATATATATATATATATATATTGGTATAGTTGGGAGAGGGTATACATATATATATAGTTGATATATATTGGTGTATATATGTATGTGTGTTGTTGTGTGTGTGTGTGCATTTGAGGGGGGGATAAGGCTCGGTAGAGAGCAGTTTTCAGCAGCAGCAACCACAACTTGTAGAAGCAGCTGCAGCAGCAGCAGCTTCCAACAGCAGCAGCCGCAGATTATAGAAGCAGTAGCAGTTTCCAGCAGCAGCAGAACCAACAACTTCCAGCAGCAGCATCGGCTTATAGAAGCAGCCGTAGCAGCTTGCAGTAGCAACAACAGCAGCTTCTCGCAGCAGCAGCAGCAGTTTACATCCGCGGGCAACAACAGGTTCAGTAGCAGTTAGCAAGGTAGTATGGTTAGTTGGTATATGTAGTATATGTATCCTTGTATTGAATGTATATTAGATGGTAACTAGTATATCTAACAGTTAGAAATAGTTAGATTTGGGTAATAGTTAGTGATACATTGTTATTATTAATGATTAGCTCTTAGTAGTAAGCTAGTTACTATGATTAGTTTACTAGTTATTAAACTATCTTATTATTAGTACCTAGTTTAGTTAGTAACTATATATATGTTAGTCATTAGATTGGGTAGCTACTATATATATTAGAATCACAATTACCTTGAGATACCAAGGTAAATGCAAGGTATTGAGGATACTCAAGGTTTTGGGTTTGGGTATCAAGATGGGGGTTTAGTAGTACGATATCGAGTTAGTTCAAAACCAAGGTATCCATTTTGTAATTGTAATTAGGATTAATATATTTAATATTGTTTGGATATGTATATATGTACTATTTCCTATCTTTTGTTTGCGTATCCTAAGATACAGTATCTTAGTATCCTAGATCTAGCTTGTTTGGCCTAGTTCATAAGTGTATGAACCCAACATCATTGAGATAGCCTCATTCAACCTAGAAATAGGTAGTTTGACAAAGTTTGACTGATTTGACTTAGAGTTGACCTAGTTTGACTATTTTGACTTAGAAATGACTCTTTGACCTAGAAGTTGACTAGTTTAACTTATTTTTATTCTGAAATCTTGTATTGATATTATATTCCATATCTAGGTCTTTGAGGCACCGTATCTGACATCTTTGAGACTATTCACCGGACTTCAGGCGAGTACATTCTCTGATAGTTTTTTATTTAAGATATCCTCTATGTTCATGGTATCTAGTGTAGATATCCATGATTTCTTGATACGATGGTTACACAGATTGGTATATCTGGATCTCGTCATGAGATATTATTCCTTAGTATATATGATATATCTTATGCAAGCCTTGTTTCATTGTTCTTCTTGTACATGTACAGACACTGATTCTCGGAAAGAGTTATTATCTTCTTAGAGAATCCTGTGCCATAGTGTACCATGGTTGGATCCACTATACCAGTCGGGGTTGGGGAGTATGTAGTATAGATATGTGCTCATACCCTCCTTGTATCAAGTCTTGTTCATTGAATAGTATTAATCATACACCGCACGTATGATTAGCCATGCCATATATCTTTTATCAAGTTTCCAAGCCGATCACATGTTAAAGCTGGTACTCACTCACTGAGTCATTTAGTATTCTTGTTCATTGCCATATTGTTCATTCTTGTATTTATTCCTGTATTTCCTTTATTGTATATCTCTTATATCTATTGTTGCATCTTGTATATTCATATCTATTTACTGTTACATAGTTTATATCATTGATTAGAACTGCTGTTAGAGATGTACTCTGCTCCTTTCCTGACTGGTTATATTTTTTCCAGATGATATTGATGAGTGGTACCATACACATTATGGGCCTCATAATGTTGTGGGCTTAGAGTTAGAGACCCTGGTTCAAAAGGAACTCATCCCGACTGAGACAGATAACCCGAGACTTGTAGCTTCTTAGTATTCTCTTGTACTGGATTTGTCTCCAGTTTATTGTTTAGTATTTCTTCAGACTCATTGATGTTATTATTTTGACTCATGAGTTGTATTGTGACTATTCTATTCTTTATCATATTCGTGCTCATTTCTTTTTTAGATCTATGTGATTGAGTATATTGATTTTATTGGTGGCTCATTATATTGTTAGATAGATTACCCAAATAGCGTTCTACCGTCGTTTCTGCGGCGTAGGCTGAGAGTTGTTCCTGACTTGCATCCTTACATCGGGTGTGGGTCATGACACAAGATTTTGAAGTATGTCTTTACATAGAAGGATCTCAACATAGGCAGAGAAGATGGCTAGAGTTGATGACAAACTATGAACTTGACCTTCAGTATTACCCTGGGAAGGCCAATATCGTAGTGGATGCCTTGAGCAGGAGAGCGGGAGCCTATTTCTTGACAACGCAACAAAGAATATTAGAAGATCTTCAGGAGATGGGCATAGAAGTAGTATTTCTTGGCAATACAGCATTGATGGCTAGTCTGCAAGTTTAGTCCAGTATAGTAGAAAGAATCAAGATAGCACAACCAACAGATGTCAAGCTTCAATGTCTCAGATCAGAGTGTGAGGCAGGACGTAGACCAGAACTAAGCATTTACATTGACAGAACTCTACATTTTGGGAATCGACTTTGTGTACCAAGTTGAGACCTTTGTCACGAGATTATGGCAGAAGCTCATAGTTTACAGTATTCAGTGCATCCCGAAGGAACAAAGATGTACAGGAACATTCGTCAGCATTTCTGGTAGAACGGAATAAAGAGAGAAATAGGTTGGTTTGTATCGAGATGTTTGGTCTGTAAACAAGTTAAAGCTGAGCATCAGAGACCCGCAAGACTTCTTCAACCTTTAACAATTTTGGAGTAGAAATGGGAGCATATCACCATGGATTTCATATTAGGACTTTCCAGATGCCCAACCGATAGAGATGTTATTTGGGTTATAGTGGATCGTCTCACGAAAGTTGTACACTTTTTTCCTTTTAAAATTGGCCAGTCCACAGAATAGTTAGCTGAGATGTACATGAGACAAATTTTTAGACTACATGGTGTGCCAGTTAGCATAGTCTCGGATAAAGATTCTAGGTTTACTTTTTATTTTCGACAAACTCTTTAAGAGAGCTTAGGTACCCGTCTAAAGTTCAGTACAACCTACCACCCGCAGACAAATGGTCAGTCAGAGCCTACTATCCAGACTCTACAAGATATACTTTATTTATGTACCCTTAACTTTGGTGGTTCATGGGAGGATCATTTGCACTTGGTCGAATTCTCTTACAATAACAGTTTTCAAGCAAGTATCCAGATGACACCGTTCGAGATACTATTTGGCCGAAAGTGCAGATCCCCTCTAGCTTGGGATAATATTGGCAAGAGGTAATTTTTTGGTCAAGAAATGATAGCTCAGACAGTTGAAGAAATCAAGCAAGTCCGAAAATATATCAATTCATCCCAAGATCGTCAGCGTCATTAGACCGATTTGCAACGGCGACCTCTTGAGTTTTCTGTCGACGACCATGTATTTCTTCAAATTTTGCCTACCCGAGGAGTTATCAGATTTTATGTGCGGAGAAAGCTTAGTCCTCGGTACATAGGTCCATTCGATATTCTCGAGCGAGTAGGAGATGTTTCCTATCGTCTTGCTCTTCCGTCGTCGCTTAATGAGAAACATAATGTTTTTCATGTATCCCAGTTACGACGGTATATACCAGATACAAGTCATGTCCTGGATCATTCAGAATTGGTTGTTGGTACCGACCTTTCGTATGAGGAAAGACATGTATCCATTTCGGACTGGAGAGAGAATATTCTCAAGAACCGGGCCATTCGTTTAGTCTGAGTTGCTTGGGGGCATCACTGACCGGGTGAGTCGACTTGGGAGCACGAGGATGATATTCGGGCTAGATACCCGTATTTGTTTGACTCGTAAGGTATATTTGTTCGTATATCTCATACCTTGATCGTGTCTTGTGCATGCTTATCTTATTCTAGGTAGTTTATAACATGTGATTAATATTCGTATGGTCTTGCTTATTTTATTACCTGCCTGATCTCTAGAGATACCTTGATAGATCCGGTGCCTTATTGAAATTACGAGGATAAAAATTTTCTAAGGAGGTGAGAATTGTGAGACCCGTCTCACTATTTTAGTATTATTGTATTTTAGCTGGTATATGTGTGTTATAGCTGTATAATTGCTTTCCATATAATTTATGAATTTTTTTAGCTGTTTTCATATAATTTTTAGATTTGTTCTTGGTGACTCTCCCTTACTATATATAGCCTTCATTTTCTCTCTCCTCCTCATTCTTCTTTCTTTCCTTCGCTTTCTTTTTTTTTTTCCTCTTCCCTCTCCTCTCCCTAGTCGAGAGCAACCCGAGACTGGCCTCCCCATTCCCCTTAGTGGTAGTAGTAGTAGCTTAGTAGTGGGTTTAGAAAAGTACATCATGCCAATGAGGAAGAACTTATACTTAGCCACTCTTGCATTTTATTGGTCTATATTGTGCTTTATGAACTTCTCTTCATGTTTACTTCGTGTTATTTCCGGTTTTGATGCCTTGGTTGGAGTAGATATAAGTTTCAAGTATGGAGCTTCCATGAGTTTATTTGGTTTTGATCTCTTAAAAATTGATATTTTTCAAAAAATAATTAGTTCCATGTTGATGAGCACTTGATTTAATACAATTTTGAACTTTGCTTTGCTGGATTCGGACTTGAAATGAGAATTTCATGGAGAAAATAAGTTATCAGACTTGGAGCTTTTCCATGGCTGAAACTTGCTGTTCTGGGATGAAGGAGTTCCATACGGCCAGGTTGGTAGGCATCCTGGACTTCTCGCTCCAAGTTAGCATATAGCCATCTTGTTGGACGCATGAGTGAATCTGCATATGTGCCCCATGGCCAAATGCATGGAACTTGAACGTATAAAAGTTTTCTAAGTTCAAAAGATTTCATTCGGCCAAGTGTGTTTGCGGCCAAGAGGAGCATACGGCTGAGTCGTCCATGCGGCCCGGAGCTATGCGTTCCTCTTTCCTTCGAACGTATGACTCAACACCGCCTTGGCACGGCTTTCCATGATTTGTATTTTTTCTGACTCCCTTTCTTGGTCAGTCACATCGATCACTTCTCTGACACGGCCAATCACATCAGTCACTTTTCTGACCTTGCATTTATTGCATGTCACTCACCTTGTCCCAAGGAGTAGACTTTGTATCTTCCATGCGGCCAGCTCTTATATGCAGCTAGCTCTTGCATGCGGCCATCTTACCCCATGCGCCATGGGATAATTAAGGTTATTATAATATATATATATAGATGTTGAGCGGTTGAATAAAAATTGATAGGATGACACGTGTCATAATTTCCAAATAAATTTGAATTCGGATGAGCCATAAATTCTAGCATATTTTTGACGCTGAAATCTATAGGAAATCATGCATAAAAGTTGAGTTTGTGTCGGTTGACTTTTCGATCAACAAATCGCCTCGATTTGCGTATCATGAGTCTCGAGTTGATAAAATTTAGTTCCTTTGGACAAAATTTAGGAATTAACCTAAAAATCAGAATAATAAGATTAAATAGGATTTTAGAGTAATTATTTTAGAATTAAATAAATTAAAATAAATTATCTTTTGACATGGTAAGTTTGTAATACATAGGCTATTTGGACTGTGACTCGGACTCTGATTCATACCAGCTAAGGACCACAGGCGAGTACATTCTATGACAGTTTTTATTATGTTGATTATCTATATAACTCTTATTGTATAGCGTATATGACTTTGACACTGCTATTTACACGAGTTGGCATCAACGAGACCTGTCACGAGGAGTCGTAATTTGGAATCCTTCGTGCTAGCTGGGGAAAATAGGGAAATATTAGTAGCTTATGTGATCATACCCAACTTTATATGCATCATAGCTCACCCACGCCTCACGTCGGTGCAGCCTTACCGTTACATGCCTCATCGCTGTTACATGTGGTTAGCCTGACCTTGTAGGGATGATCACTAATCAATGTAGTGAGTCTTATTAGTCCCAAACCGATCACATGATATGCTGATGTTTCACACACTTAGTTAGATGATTCTTGACATGTATCTCTAGTATATTGATCTAGCATCTCTACATATTTTAGTTATTGTCCTTGTACACACTTACATACCAGTTCATTGTTCTTGTGTGTACTTGTATTTCTATTTCATTGCTAGATGTATATTGATGATGATGTTCCAGTATTTCTTTATTCCAGCATTCCCTTATTCCAGTATTTCTTATTGCCAGTTATCCATATCTGTCTTGTATTTCTTTATACTGTGCTATAGATTTTGGCAATATATGTGGAACTGCTGTTAGAGGTGTATTTTGTTCCAATCCTGACTGGATATTTTTTCCAGACTGTGACATAGAGGACTTGTTCCGACATACTTGGAGACTTGGATGTTTTGGATTGCAGGTTAGACTATTTATTGTTGTTTAGACTTGTCTTGTATTTTATTGCTTGCTTCGATATCTCATCGTGCTTTATTTTCCGTGATTGAGTATATTCCGTATTTTATGGTGATATCTGTGTCTCCTTATGGAGTTGGATATTCATGTGAGATTGATTAGATAGTTGCATGACCTAGACAGCGTTCTACCGTCGATGATGCGGTGTAGGCTGGACGTACCCACACTCTCGTGCCCCTATACCGGGTGCGGGTCGTGACACCTATGATACTTGTAGTAGCCAAACTTCTTAAGATTTATTCTCTTATGGTTTAACTATTTCCATTGTTTAGCCTATTCTGTTTAATTATTATGAATGCAAGATTTCTTTAAATTTCTTATAACCCAATTTGTGACAAACTTCCAGAACCTAAAATTCCCTGATCATGGATTGTATTAACACTATTAATCTTGAACTCCCGATACCAAAATTGCACTGATATTCCGAATAATAGGTCATCGTATCGAGTTAACCTGACATGTACCGATATTCCTGATAGTGGCTCGACGAAGCATACTCCTGACATGATAGAATTTTTTGAACTGAAATGCTTGAACTGATAAGATAAATTCTCGTGGTTGATTTGCTTACAATTATCCTGAATGTACTTGTCAAGCTACTGTCATGTCCTGTCCTACATTATGTCTAAGGCAAATTTTTGACCACCACGGTCAGGAATTCTTAATAACTTGCCCAGGATAACAACTAGAATAATGAATTAGAGGCATCTAGAGAGATTTCCTAGATACATGCAATCTTAAAATCCCAGCGACACCAGATGGATTTGGAGCTCTCCGTCGGGAAGGACACACTTCCAGCACGCCGTCGAGTGTTATATTTACTTGTAGATTACTATACCTGATATAATCTATTCTATGTATCCTTACACATGGATAACCCGAATAGTCTGCATGGCATGTGGCTATATGGAATCTCAAACAGCATGTGTTAGTAACTAGGGCTGTGATAACCCTAGTTAGCTAATGATAGCAAACCATAGGGCATGATTGGCCGTTATGGCTTAATTTTTAGTCTAGTCTAGTCCTGTCCTGATTTATCTAACAACTGATACGAAAACTGTAACCTGAGTACTGATTTCAGATATCCTTGTTTAAATACTCCAGAACTGTTTAACTATTATTTTACCTGCTCTACTTATTTAATTGTTTCTTGTTCTATTTTCTAACTGATTTGTCTGCATACGAATTTTAGTTCGTAAGTTGGCTCCCTTGAGGTACTTGTTGTTTTGGGGTCTGACTCCACTGATTTTGTATGACCATATTTTGGAGCAGGACCACATGATCTTTAATACTTTTTGTCTCAAGATGGTGAACACCAGGAGTACCCGAGGACATGAGTGAGTTTCTTCTTCTTCTTCTTCATCCACTTGATCTTGTACTTATACTTTTAAGACATTTATCCACCGAGCACGTGTTTAGATCATATTTTGGAACTTGACATTCAAGCCTGTGGGCCTACATGTAAAGAATATTCTAGACTATAGCTAGAGATGACCATATAATATTATACTCTTGTTAGTTCTTTATTTTGTAACTAGCTTCATGATCATCTGTGTATGTATAGTTTGGGATGCCTTACTATTATATGTTTGGTGATCATACATCTCGTAACTTGTTGCTTCCTTGAGATTGAGACACCTAGGACTCTTGACCCAGGAATGACTGTTGGATTGTAGAGTAAACCCTCATATGTCTAGACATCCGTGACCGTATCTCGGAGTATTAAGTACTCTGGTGTAAGTAGCTGGCTTTGGCCGTCTCCGCTCTCCAGTATTCTGGTTCTGAGACGTGACAGCCAGTAATAACCCTTTCTCCTAAGATGATTCTGTAATTTAGGACCTGGTTGATGTGCTCCACAGATGTCCTCATGAGCTTCATGAAGTGATTGTCTTCCTTCAACGTTAGAGAGATAATGCAATAATAGCCCATCGTATGAACGACGATATAGTGTCTTGGATGAGGTATCGTAAATCTAAGTGAACGTCTCTTGATAGAAGTAGCTTCTTTCGGCTCTTCTAGGAAGATCCCATAAGCAGCATAGTCTATAAAAGGATTTCTCCAAGCTTCCACAATAGATGTTGACTTTATGACGTATCTATGTTCAATGTGTAAGTTTTTCTTGGTACAGAACAACTATCTACTCGTTATTGTGATCGAGTATTATCTCTTCAGAGGAGTGGCCAACGATGCAACTAAACCAACCAGTGCATCTGCTTCCATATTCTGTTGCCGAGGCACATGCTCGATGAAGAACTCTTTGAAGGTAAGAGCTAATTCAATTTTTATTGATGATAAGGGATGAGATCTTCATGCCGAACCTTACACTCTCCCCTAATTTGGTTAACTATTAGCTTGGAATCTCCGTAGGCTTCAAGGTACTTTATATCTAATTGTTTGGCTAATTGTAGGCCAATGAGTAAAGCATTATATTTTGCCATATTATTGGAACATGGTTCACTGAGAGAATATGTGCGATAAATGAGTAATTTGTCAGGAGATACTAGGATCTGAGATTAAGAAATGCTCGAAAGTTTCTCTATTCAATTATTTTCCTTCAACATCCAAATATGAGCGCATAGATGGAATTTTCATAAGAGTGGTATAGGAAATGATACCCTATCCATGTCTATTCTGATGCCTACTCCTGCTACGATATTTTCTTTGGGTACTATTCTTGATGCACCATCAAAGAACATTTGTCAGGTGTCATCTTACATCGCTATATCAGATTCTAAGACTTCGTCAGAAATCTAGTCATACAACTTGGATGTCTCTGGTATAGGATGAGCTGCCAGGAAATTGGCTAGTGCTTGATCCTTTAATGCTTTTTATGGGACATATACCATGTCATAAGGAGATAACAACATTGTCCTTGTAGCCAGCCAAGAATTGAGTGTGCTTGATTTGGTCATCAATATCCGGAGAGGATTTACTTTGGATATGACATAGATTGTTTGTCCTGCCACATAATGTCATGCCTTTTGAAAAGCGAACATCATAGCTAAGCATTTTTTTACAGGATTGTATCTATGCTCGGTGCTGATCATCATGCGACTGAGATAGTAGATTGCTTGTTCATGACCTTCATTACTCCTCTGTGCGAGAAAAGCTTCCAGAGAATGATCCATTGCTCGAACATACAGCAAAAAATAGTTTTCGTACAATTGTAGGCACTAGAACTAACAGATTTATGAGGTATCGTTTGACATGGTCGAATGCTTGCTGATATGCTTTATTTCAGACAAATGGCACACCTTTCTTTATTAGTTGAGTGAATGGTCGACATCGAACAGAGAGATTTAAGATGAACCTCCTGATGTATGCCAGACGACCTTGCAGTCTCCGAAGTTCTTTGAGATTATATGGAGGGCACATCTTGAGAATGGCTTTGACCTTATCAGGATCAATATGGATGCCTTTGGAAGTTCTAACAAACTTGAGGAACTTACTACTAGATACTCCTAAGAAGGATTTTGTCGGGTTCATTTTGAGCGGGTATTGGCGCATTAATTCAAACACCATTTTTAGATCTTGAATATGGTCATCTTTAAGACGGCTCTTAACAGCGATATCATCCACGTAATATTCCACTATCTTTCGCAGATGTTCATGGAAAATATTGCTCATGACTCGTTGATCATTGCTCCTGCATTCTTTAAACCAAAGGGCATGACTGTATAGTAGTAAACTCCGAGTGGTGTTCGAAAAGAAGTATGCTTTTTATCTTCGGGATACATCTTTATTTGATTATATTTCGAGAATCCATCCATGAAAGACTTATGTTCAAAACCATATTTGTTGTCGACCATGACATCAGTAATGAGAAGAGGGAACTCATCTTTTGGGCATGCTGAGTTTAGATCCCGATAGTCTATGCAAACGTGGACCTTCCTATTTTTTTTCATAACTGGGACGACATTTGCAAACCAATCAGGATGTTGTTCTTTCCGAACAAAGTTATATGCTATCAGATTTTTAACCTCATCTTCAATTGCATCCATCATATATGGACGAAACCACCGATGTTGATATTTTACCGGCTTAGCATTAGGAAGGATGTTGAGCGTGTGTGTAGCTATATGAGGATCCAGGTTAGGCATATCTTTGTAACTCCAAGTGAAGACATCAACGTACTCTTTTATTAACTGAACCAAGACTTGTTTATCTTCTTCAGAGAGGTTCTTGCTAATGAAGATTGATTTTGGGGAAGACTTGCCTCATATGTTAATTTGAATGACCTCATCTTCTGTAGGTAGTTCGCATTGCTCGAACCGAATGTCCCATTGTGAATCCATCTGTTGGGCTAATGGATTATTTTTAAAAGGTTTTAAAGTTTAATTGTCTTCATCATTTGGGTCGGCAAATACCATATTGACGGAAAGAGCATGCTTGAATACTTCTCCCATGCTTGTATCAGAGTCCCATAATGATGAGTCAAGAGAATGCATCTCTTATTCTGATCCTGAGCTTTCAGGGGTTGGTGGTGGTGTGACATATCCTAAACCGTGGTCGGTTTGCTGATAATATGTCTCAGGTTTTTCCCTTGGAGATCGGTGACGTATAGGGGTACGTCTGCCTTTTCCGTAATTGAGTCCTACGCCAGTCTTCAAATTATAATCCATCCTTTGGATAATGTTTTTGTTTTGTCGGTTGTAGCGGTAGATTTATATCTTTTCATTGTCATCGTAGAAATTATTTATCGGTGTGACCCTTTATACCTAGCTTTTTATTTGATGTTGATTATTGCATCTTGCTGGAAATATGAAGCATGCGTCATCGTGGGACCTATATGACGTACCATCTTGAAATGGTGAGGCCACTGGTATTGATTGAGGTTTATAGGCATACAAGGCCTCTAAAAATTCTTGTACAAAAGGATCAACATCAATGTAGTGCAAAGGAGATACTTTTTTATTCAAAAAAATACAAGATTTCTTCCTCCTCCACACATTCAGCAAGAGTTTCTGTTTTAACCGTAAGTTCGGTAAGATCAACGACTAGGGGTTAATTTGCTTGTGTCGACTGTCTACTATGTCGCATGGCAATGACTAAAGGAGGTAACCTCTTTGGGTCTTGGAGCTTCTGGAGTTTTCTACTTCGGCAGAGAAGGAGCCCGTTTGGAAAGATTCAAAACAAGGGCATCTTTTTCTTTGTTATTTTGTTTGTTATTGCTCTTGTTGAAGGGACGCTTCCCTTTATCTTCGGCACTAGGAATTTGTAGCCCTAGTTGACGGGCAACTTTCGTACTACCTTCGGCAGCCTCAGCTCCTATGATGAACGTCGTCCAGTCTTGAAATTGAGAAGGACCCGTCCAGAGTATTACTGTAGGCAGCAGATTCTTCTTTCAAGTGTCAATGAATGTGGTCACACCCAATTCCAGATTTTATATTTCTTAGATTTCTATAATTTAAATTTTCCTAATAATGTATTTTTGTTATTAAGAGAGGCTATCCGAGACTAGTAGAATATCCATTGGCATTTTTATAGACCCAGTTTAGGACCCGCATGTAGAATGGACACTTGGTTTGGTTTATTTGATTGAACCCATTACTAAACCATATTTCTCTCCTCTAAGTATATATATATGAGTATTTTCTCTCTCCTCAATCATTTTCTCATTTTACTCTTCTTGCTTCCTTCTTCCTCCTCTCCTTCAAGCTCTATCTAGACAACCCTAGCCCTAGGGAGGACTTGTTGTGGCTTAGACCGTGAGAGGTAGAGGCTAGGAGCCACCTGTCATGCCCCAGTACCGAAATACAAAGACAGATATGGCCAGCTATCCTGTACAAGGTGCTATATGTCGTACGGCGATCACGACTGTATAAGACAAGGGAATGCATGCTATAATCAAGTTTTCTAGGGTCAAGAACTTCTATGTCTCAATGATTCAAACAAGAAACAGTAAGCATAGAGCATATATGATAAAGCAATAAGGCGTCCCAAAGGCTTTCACAAAATATTCTGGAGACCAGCTGTACGAAATAAGAAGCTGGAAGAGTAACAAAAGTACATGGCAGTGATCAGCTGCAATCTGATTTAATACATCATGTAAAAAGACTAAAGTCCAGACGAACCAGCTAACAGGTGCTGGTGGCTAAATGCCCAATAGAAGTATATGCACAATGATAAGCAGGGAAGAAAAAACCCACTCGCTATCCCCTGCGACCATGTTCCTGGTACACGCAATGAGTTGGAGGAAGGTACGCTGGATCCTCGGGTGTTGGCTCGAAACCTGGTCATGCAAAACCAGTGGGGTTAGACCCGAAATAGAAAGTACCAAAAAGGAAGCACGAAATGGAGAAAAAAAACAAAAATAATTTTATAATAATATAACAGGTTCAGTGTCGTAACTTAGGTTCATGGCATATTATAGTGCAAAGGACCAACCATACAACCAAAACAAGGACAAGGGTTGAACCATCACACTATGATAGTCCGTTTCCCTAGGCTACTAACTGAATAATACAATCACAACCAAGTCAAATTTCTTTATATCGTCTAATCACTTGTACATCTTGTTAATTATAGAGTCTGAGGTTATCTCAGAAATAATGCATAATAGGCATCCTCAGATCATGCCAGTGTCGAACATGAGCTAACTGAACCAATAGATAAAATAGGTATTCACGAGATGCACCAGTTTCTCGTAAGTCCACTGCGCTAAAAATACGGTATTAGCGGTTCCAGTGTTCCTATAGTAAAATAGTAGCTCGACATAATATTAGGTCAGATACTGCACCCCACTAAGGCAGATGATATACAGTAGCTGTGGTGGCCATCCAGCGCACTTAGAATAAATCTCTGTGAAAAGGTTCGTTGGCATGATCTCGGGATACCGTTTTCTCCAATCTTACTACCACTTTTTGTTACCTAATTAGCCCTATATTGTGTTCAAAATCTCAAGGTGTGGTCACATGAGAATTTTGCTTAAAATATTGTATAAAGTACGGGCACGCTAGATAAGTCAAATCTGGATTCACCCGAGCGTGTATGCAATATTCCGTTAATCAATATCCGAGCCATAGTTTGGTAGTTGACTCACTTATCATGCCTGTGCTGGAGAAATAGTATATATTTATAATATCACGTATTCAAGAATTTAGAGGCATTCTCGATGCACAACCTAAATATAATCACTTAACACGTGACACGATGTGTCGTACCTTGGCGCACATTAAATCATAGAAAAATATCAGGCAATAGTGGTATCAGCACGGATATAGTATTTGAGTCAAATTACCAATTATATATTAGGTCACGAAGAATAAGAAAATATTCAATCAAAATAAGCAAGGCTGCATGGGTCTCTAGGCCGCATGGAAAGTCCATGCCGCATATGACTCTAGGCCGCATGAAAAGTCCAGGCCCCATATGAAGTCAGGTCTCATGAAAAGTCCCGACCGAATATGAAGTCAGGCAGCATAAAAAAATTTGGCCGCATAAGGAGTCAGGGCCGCATGCTCAAGGTTCAAATCTACTCCTTGGGACAAGTGTTGAAGTAACGGGCAATGAATAAAGTGTCAGTGATGTAAAAATCCATAAAGTGTGTCAGAAAGAAAAGACAAAATTATAGAAAGATATGCCAAGGTTTTAGAGTCATGCGTCCAAGGAAAAGTAACTGCATGCTATGCTTGCCGCATATGCCTTCTTGCCGCATATAGGTCTGTGACGCATGGAGTTTGATGTCGCATGGAGGTCTATTGGACTTAGCGAATTTCTCATTCGTTCAGTGAGTGAACACACAAGGAGTTCAAGGATAAGCTCCAGAACACTTGTGTGATGGCAGTCATGCGTCCAACAAGATGGATACATGCTGGTCAGTATGCGACAAAAGCTCAGTCGCATAGCACTCTCAGGCCGCATAGAACTCTCGGCCGCATAACTCCCTGGCCGTATGAAGACTTCGTCTTCTCCAAACAGCAGGTTCGGCCATTGCGAAAGCTCTAAAAACTAAAATCTTACTTTGTCCATAAAATCCTCATTTTAAGTCCAAAATGAGTGAACAAAAAGCCAAAACACTCTAAATTGAAAGCTCTATCATGTAGAAAAAATTAGATTTTTAAGATTACATGTTTAATAGATCAAAACCAAGAAAAACTCATAAAATCCATTAAACTCTAAGTTAGAAATATAGATCTACTCAAAACCACCCATCAAAACAAAAAACTCCAGTTCTAAAAGTGCTTAGAAATACATAATAAATATAATAGAACAATAATGTAGAAGGTTTCTTTATTTCTCATGCACACACTTGCCTTTGTAAAGGGGAGAGAAAATATAAGAGAGGAAAAGAAATGAAGTAATAAAGAGAGAGAAGAAAAAGGTTGGGTTATATATGGTAGGGTTGAGGGTTGAACCAAGGATTCTCATGACTTGAACAAACCCACAAAATAAACCATGAACCAGGTTAAACCAAAGAATGGATCTAGTCTCCATGTACATGCAACCATGCTTAAATAAAAATATATTCTAAATACGTAAATTGGAAACGGGGAGTGACATCTCTATCCACCTTAGAAAAATTTTGTCCTCAGAATTTGAATCCAAGCAATAGCTAGAGAAGTCAGGACAAGCACGATACAAATCTACTAGCAACTACACATGCAAGCAATATCATCACAATATATAGGTGACCACCTGATCACAGAATCTAAGATGTGAAGGCGTAAGAAAGAATATACCTTTTGAATCGAATAGGTACGGGTAACGGGATCGAATATCATCCTCGTGCTCCCATATTAATTTCCCTAGATAGTGACGACACCAAGCAACCCGGACAAGAGAAATAGTCCGGTTCTTGAGCACCTTCTCCCTTCGGTCCAATATGGATACAGATTTCTCCTCGTAAGATAAGTCGGTACCAACGACTAATTCAGAGAGATCGAGAATATGATTTGGATCCGGAGCATACCTACGCAACTGAGACACATGAAATACATCGTGCACCTTGTCATGCCTTGATCTCCCGCAAGTAATCATCCATCCCTGCTAGACGCGAATTACCACGCCATCGCTCCTGCGAGACGATCTTTCTCATCTGGATGTGATATCGTACGAGCGTAAGCCATGTCCGTACAAGGCCATGATCCGAACAGGCGATAAAATGACTAAACCACAGAGTCACATAGATAGTCTTAGTACAGCAAAATAAGAAACGTACCAGCAATTAATAACAAGTTCACAAAGTCGTCAATAGCGAAAGCATTAAATAACACAAGTATAGAAATAAAATAAGCTCTTTATTGATATTGAACAAGTGGTACAAGCGGTGCTAGGCCGAGATTACAAGTCACCCAAGCCCTCTCTCTCGAAACATTAAAAGCGTGCTGAGTGGCTACTTTTGTAGAATGATATATTGGTGATGTTCTAATATTATGTCTTGTATATGTGCTTCAGCTCCGGACGCAACGCTCTAAGGCTCCAGAGCGAACTCCATGCCTTTGCATGCATGAAGGGGAGGGTATCTGCACCGAACGAAGTTCTCCCGCATCCTGCAAGCAATATGGTGGGTTATCAGTACATGAATGCACTGGTGGAGAGGCTTCTTGCCTGCTCGACAAATCCAAACATGTTATAAAGGTTTCGTGCACCATCTATTAATTTATCTTTCTAGTCTTGCCTTAGGATCAGTTTTATGGCATACTGAAAAGCCTAACTCGTGTGGCAGTGCGCTGTGCGATATAAAGGAACACGACGAGACTTACCAACTTACCATTCGTCCTTTCCTGTCCAAGGCAAACCAAGTTAAACCAAGCACAAGCATTTATAATGAAATACAGGGACAATAGCATAATCAAACATAAGTGTCATAACCGAGGTTCTGTTTTAGGAGCACGAGTTACATAGATTATAAGGCGTGTTGCAGAATATGTTCAAGTTTTTCAATTATACACAAGTGTCTCATACTCATATGGTTCAGGTGTTTCAGTTTACTGGATGCGATGCAATAACTCACACGCGAATTTCCGCTAAGCGAGGATGACTTATCTATATGAACATGAGGTTACTGGTTCAGCCATAAAGGACGAGTTATAGCCTCTGGACGGATGGCTGCAACGTTGGAACCATGGAGTCGTCTGCACCATCACGCCCAAAAAATGGCTATCAAAATTATTTCGTCCGGATCGGATCGGATTGGCCCCGGTGCCCCGGTGCGCCGTCCGCAGGAACACAAAATACCCTGTGCACAGGTTGTCCGTGATCGCGCGAACACAAATCTTCCAAATCATATATCACAACTTGATCAAATCATGAATCACATAAATCACAAACTTGCTCCAATCTTGTCCATGTTCATAAACCAATTGGCTCCCAGAGCCGCATGATCTAGGTCCTGAACGAATGTTGCTCCCTGAGCTGTCTTATCATAACTCTTACTCAAATTATCGTATTGTAGTCCCCTGGTTCGGGAACTACCTTGGTGACCTAATGGTCCTGAATACTTTCATATTAAAACTTGCATGAAATGACTAATTGATAGTCTTCCAGCCAAACGAAGTGAATCATATTCTGAGTCATGATCTAGGTCGTGGCACGAATCTATGAGATAAGCATTACATATTTTAGAGTGAACACTATACTTGCTCAAATAAAGGTATACTCGAAACATAAGCAGTACAACTTAGCACGAGCACGAATGTATCGTTGAGTCACGGCATAATCTCTAAGACGAGCAGTATAAATAGGTGAAGCAGTGTACTACGAAAAGTATATAATGGTCTGCACGAAGCATAGCGGAGTCTACTTGAACGAAACTAAGGTATCATGCGAGGGTCCAACTATAAGCCAAGTTTTATCTCCATATTCTAACACAAGCAATACATGATAGGATTATTCCCTTAGCTAGGTGTGTTGTATTCTTATTAGCATACAAGGGGTGATTCACCATGCGACTAGCATATATCATCCATATTTTTAAGTATGCAGGCTAAGCAAAGACAGGTTCATCGTAGCCATCCACCTTAGCGATGATTCACCACGGTCGAGCGATACTCCGAGCGAGCCTTTGAAAGTTTAAGTCTGAGCTCCTGAAGGGCCAAGTCTAGAAATTTTTTGTCTCAAATGAGTCTTTTCGCTGAGCAAAGCGGGTCAGATTATTGCACTTGTGTCATTTGAATCGGCTGTCTGCTTGAGCGGAACGGGTCATTACATACCTCATGAAGCGAAGATGGAAGGGCAAGACGATAAGCAACATCTCCTACCAGCTCAAGAATATCGAACGGACCTATGTTTCGCGGACAAAGCTTCCTGCGAACCCTGAATCTAATGACACCACAAGTAGGCAAAATCTACAAGAACACGTAGTCACCGACACGAAACTCTAAAGGGCTACGATGCTGATATACCCAATGCCGATGCCTATCTTGTGCAACCCGAAGTCGCTCTCTAATCTGCTTAACAACCACTACTGTCTATGTGATCATTTGAAGGCCTAACATATTTCGCTCACCAATGTCGTCCCAAGCCAATGGTGATCTACACTTTCTGCCGTATAGTGCTTCGAAAGGTATCATATGAATACTGGCATGATAACTATTATTATACGAGAATTCTACCAAGTGAAGGTGATTCTCCCAAGATCCACCAAGGTCTAAGGTACAGGCTCGTAGCATATCCTCCAAGGTCTGGATGGTTCTCTCTGATTGTCCATCTATCTGGGGGTGGTAAGTTGTGTTGAATTTTAAGTTGGTGCGCAAACTCTGATGCAAACTTTTTCAGCCAATTATTCTGTAGACTGTCTTACTCAAAAAACGAAGAAAGTGAGCTACCTTTGTGAGATGATCCACTATCACCCAAACTGCATCTCGACCAGTCGGTAATCTAGATAAACTAGTCACAAAGTCTATCGTGATGTGTTCCCACTTTCACTCTGGAATAGGAAGCGACTAAAATAATCTTGTCGATCTCTGTTGTTCTGCCTTCACTTGTTGACATATCAGACATCGCGATACGAAGCGTGCTATCTCCCTCTTCATTCCAATCCACCAAAAGTGTTCCTTGATATCTTGGTACATCTTTGTGCCTCCCGGATGAATGAAATACTGGGAACTGTGTGCTTCAGTCATAACTTCTTGTTGAATATCCCTGTTTGGTATGCATATACAATTTCCAAACCTTAGCGTTCCATCCACATGTATTGTCAACTCCTTCCGAAGACCTGACTCATATTCTTCTCGTAGCTTTTGAATCTTCGGGTCCCCTGCCTGAGCTAGTTTGATTCTATCTACTAAAGTTGATTAAATCTGTAGGCTAACCTGAACTCCTGTGCTCTGTGGAAGTACTATCTCGATACCTATCTCTCGTAAGTCTTCCAGAATGTGCCCCTGAGTAGTCAACATAAATTTGCCACATCTTCTGCTAAGTGCATCAGCTACTACATTAGTCTTGTCTTGTCACACCCGTTCCCAGATTTAGCCTTTCTTGAATTTGTGATATTTAAAAATTTTCTTGTAGATGTATTCATACTGTATTTTATATATTAATTCCTGTTAATTATGATATATTTTATTTAATTGTATTTCTGCTTATTGTGGGAGACTACCCGAGACCAGTAGTGAACATCTTAGCAATTGCTATAGACCCGTGCTAGGACCCATATATATGATGGATACCAGACCCGGTTCACTTTTGGAACCACTGAGCCTATTTTGGATGGTTGAGATTGGTTGAAGAGTGTCATGACTTAATCCTAGGGCTAACCTCATCCACTTGGTATATATATGTGGTTTTCTCTCTCCTCTCTCATTCTTTCTTATTTCCAATTCCTTTCTTCTTTTTTCTTTCTTCTTCCTCCTTCCCTTAAGAGCTCCCAACCGAAGCCCTAGACCTAGACTTGGTTCTAGGAAGAGGTTTGTTAGTCCACCAAGAAAAGTACATCTTGTTCAAAGTGGTAAAGCCATAGAATTTTGGATTTATATATATATATTATTTTAAAAATGTGGTTGATGGAAAATATTCTCCTTGAGTTGCTGATTATATTTATTTCTTGGAGTTTTGGATTTTGATGTGTATATTCTTTTAGATCTGAGTTTCAAGATTTAGGTTTTTATGTGTTCGATAAGTTTTTCTTGGTTTTGATCTACTAAAACTTAGTGTTTTCAAAAACTAGTTATTTCTTATGTTAGGGCATTTTATTTCGAACATTTTGACTTTTGTTTCACTTGATTTTGACTTAAAATAAAGTTTTTATGAAGAAGCAATTTTTGGATTTTTGGAGCTTTTCCGCAATGGCTGAAATTGCTGTCTGGAGAAGACAAAGTTCTCATGCGGCTAGCGCAATATGCGACCGAGACTTCTATGCGGCATGATCCTTATGCGGCTGGACTCTTTGTCGCATAGCCAACCAGCATGCGTCCATCTTATTGGACGCATGACTGTTGATTTACACAAGTATCCTTGAAAACTTTGTGGATTCACTCGCTGAACGAATCAAAAATTTGCTAAGTCCAAAAGACACTCCATGCGGCATCGGACTCTATGCGACATCAAACTTTTAAGGCAAGCAGAGCATGCGGACACCTTCCCTTGGATGCATAACTCTGAACTTTAGCACATCTTTGGCGCATTCTTGGCACATCTTTCTATGGTTTGTCTTTTCTTCCTGACATACTTTATGTCACATCATAATTTATGTCACTTTACTGACATGCATTTAATGTACGTTACTTCGATACTTGTTCCAAGGAGTGGACTTTGCCTAGACGCTATGCGGCACCGACCCCTATGAGGCACTTGCCTCATGCGGCAAGCAGTCCATGCGGCCTGGAGACATATGCGGCCAGCTCGTCCATGTGGCCAGTGCTCATGCGCGTGATCAGTGCGTGCAGCCTGTCCCATGCTGTAAATTCATGTGTGCACTTCACATGCGTGCGTATGACCCTATGCGACCCTAGTAATCTATGTACACGTTCTATGATTTCTTGGATTTAATTATTTTATTTGGAATGTTCCTTTGCTCTATGTGGTTGGTCTTGACAATTTCTTGTGATGGATCCTAAGAAATAGTGGACTTAGTAAACCAGACTTATGCAATAGAATTGGCTATGTGCATAACATAATATTGTGTTGACCCAATAGATGTGAGTGTCATACTGAATCAGTACATGCTAAGTGGACTCGGATCTGTGGCTAATATCTTACTTTTTGTTGGATAGAGTGAGGGGTGTAGTTATACTCGAAAGATGGTCTGCGACCTCGGTCCTTGTTTGGTTTAAGGGTCATCGATCTACTTCAAAGTGGTTCATACAATTTCCCTTTTCTCTCGTTTGGCGGCATTACATAATTGTTGATTTGAGAAAGATTAGTAGATTGGTTACATTTGCCTTTGACCATTGAATAGAGTGAGGGACATATTTTTGCTCGGGAGACGATCTGCAATCTCGGTCCTTGTTTGGTTTAAGGATTATGGATCTGCTCTAGAGTAGTTCATACTTTTCCCTTACTCACGTTCGGCGGCAGAATCATTAATTCGAGGAGTTCACATCATAAATTTAGGCTTCTTATTGATTGATAGTCTGTGTACCTAATTTGAAGAGATTATATTTTGACCAAGTGTCCCAATGTGATAAGGCTCATATGACCAATTGTCAGTTTGGTGATTCGACCTAATTTTTGGTATCCGTGTCGATACATTTACTATGTGCTACTTGTACATGTATTATAATGTGCACGGAGGTGTGACATAACTTGATGCGTGCTACAATATTACATGTTTTGGGTTGTGCATCGAGAATACCTCATATACTATGTGACAGGTGATATTATTATATTATTGTCTCAGTACGGGCATAGCATGTGGGTCAACAACCATAACGTGGTTAGTATATTTGTTTGATTGATTTATTGTATTACGGTTGGAAGAATCCAGATTTGACTCTCGAGCAATAATGTGGATTCGTACCTAGCGTATATGTACCACGGTGTGTCATCTAAGGAGGAATATCGTGAAACCACGACATGATATTCTAATAACTATTGGGCTAATTAAGAAACTAAATTTGTAGAGCATTGGGAGCGAATGAAATCTCGAGATCATGTGTGGTAGCTATCGTTAGGACATGTCTTAGGGCATCATGTTGGTCTCCAACGGATACCGTATATCATCTACAGTAGTAGAGTGCAGTATCCGACTATATTATATATATATATATATATATATATATATATATATATATATATATATATATATATATATATATATATATATATTATATAATTACTTGTGTGGTGGCCTTACGAGGGACTGGTACTTACATACTATGTGCTATGTGTTTATTGGCTCGGTCAGCCCGCCTTACCATCAATATGATCTGAGGATTCCAACATTGCATTATTCTTCTGAGATAACTCAAACTGCCCATAACAAGCCATAGGATTGATTGGCTAATAAAAAAAAAGGTATGTACTGGTAGTCTAGGGACATGAAATATTATGGGGCGGCGGTTCAACCATTGTCCTTGTTTGGTTGTAGGATTGCTCCTATGTGTCACAATAGGCCATGGACCGAAGCTACATACTTTATGTATCTATATCTTAGCTTACATTATGGCCTATGTATTTTGTTCCTAATTATTATTTGTGCCATCTGTTAGTAGCATGAGGACGTGGACTATCATGGTAAAGTGGTTCAACCCTTGTCCTTGTTTGGTTGTAGGGTTGAACAATTGCGCTACGATAGGCTATGGACCTAAGATACGATAAAGACAACTTCGTCATGTTCATAATTGGTTAGTCTTACCCTGTCTCGGAGTAGTGCGGCACCTCCTATCCTTGTTTGGTTGTAGGGGTGTCCTATTACTCCGATGAAAGGTCATACGCTGGCTGTTATGGCACGGATTATCCTATTTATGTATTTTATTAGTTTTTACTTTATTTACTTGTGCTCCTTTATGGTACTTGCTATCATGTCTGACCTCGCTAGTTTTGTTTGGCCAGGTTTAGTAGCAGCGCTCGAGGATCCTGTCCTATATCTTTTCGATGGTGCACACTGTAGAAGCATGAAAAATACGCTGGATAGCTCTACGCAGCACGGTGATACAGGGCAGCATAAACAGAGGACCTCAGAGCCATCAAGCGTGCAAAGGAGCTTTTCTGCTGAGCAAAGCGTAAAATATAAAGCTCAAAAGGACCATCCGCGTAATGCAGTACGCCCAAGGCCGCTTCAGCGTAAACAGGATGCTTCATCGCCTCTATGGCATAAAACTCATCCGCTTTCAATGCAGCATTAAAGTGTACGAGGAACGCTTCGTATTCCCCAAAATGAACCTGGTAAATCACGCAGTGAACCTGACATCTGACTCCTGACAAAGAGTACTGCACGGCTACACAGACGACGGCTGGAAAAATGACAGACCACTCGGAACACGCCTCTGCAATTAATGCACAGGATGATGGCGGATCCCTGCATTTAATGCATGGAATTTATTTAAATATCACCGAACCGTCGTTTACTGACATCTCCCTTGCGTAAACTGCGTTTTCGCATATAAGGGGATACGCTGCCTTGTTTTACACAGGCAGACGTGAGCTGTTTACGCTCCGTGGAAGACAAACAGACTGCCACGTCAAAAGCTGCTCTTCGTACAGGGCTCGAGGCACGTCTCTGCACCTAATGCTCAGAACGGTGGCTGGCCTCCGGAATACGCCTCTGCAATTAATGCACAAGATGATGGCGGATCTCTACATTTAATGCGAGAGATTTGATTATATCTCCAAGAGCCGTAATTTCGGCTGAGACATCCACATCATCACTCTCGCACATTACGCAGCGGCTTCTACGCCCATTCAGCTTCTGTGCCCGCTCGGCTTC
The DNA here is from genome assembly GCA_036927795.1 of Iris macrosiphon. Taxonomy (NCBI): domain Eukaryota; kingdom Viridiplantae; phylum Streptophyta; class Magnoliopsida; order Asparagales; family Iridaceae; genus Iris; species Iris macrosiphon. The sequence goes on from JAYESA010000014.1 coordinate 135,341,658, forward strand.
TACGCCTCCCCAGCTTCTATGCTCACTCGGCTTCTACGCCTCCTCAGCTTCTATGCTCACTCGGCTCCTATGCTCATTCGGCCTTCTGTGCCTACTCGGCTTGTAAACTCCCTCGACCAGATTTCAGTAATTTAGGATTATTTCTGACAAATGAGAATATTTGTAACTTTTTAAAATTTATTTATTACATATTATATTGATTGTGCACCTGTCCATTACACAATTAATTAGGGCATTACACTAGCTGTTAACCCTAAACAAAGTCCACATACCTGCCCTAGACATGTTAGACTACTTTTTCTGCATTTTGTGCAACTCCCAGATACCTTATTTGGTGCTTCATTTTAGTCGCACAAATATCGTTACAGACGTACGTATTTATTACCTATTTAAATTTTTGCTCTTTACCCATCTCTGTACCCCTAGGGATTTGAGGACCGGTAGGCACCTATTTTGCCCAAACAAAAATACGATAATATTCTACTCTAATTATACTACAATTAGTGTATTGACACCGTAGAAAAATTATGACCCTAACTGCCTCTAAATAATTAGTGAACACCGTGCGCAGTATTTATTAATTAATAAATACGAGGATCTGTATCACTCAGAATCAGACCCTGACTCTGTCCAGGCTCACCCCCATACTTCCCAAAACATTTCTCCAGTTGTTTCCCTCATTTCTGTACAATTCAGTATTTCGGGGAATCAGTATTTTAAATCAAGCAAATTGCGAAATTACGCAAAATACCAACTTTGGGACCTATTTGCAAATTGTGAAAGTTCAAGGGTTTTTATGCAAAAATGCATGTGAGGTGGCATAACCTCATTGGCTATTAACCCTAATCCCTACATGTGGCCCTAAACATCCAGAAAAATATGTTAAAAATATCCTAAAAATCAAAATTACCCAAATGCCCCTAAACTTCCCCTTAATTACAACCCTGCCACTCCCCCTAAACCTATAAAACCCGACCCCCCCTCTCTTCAAACCCTCACAGCCACCTCCCTCCGCCACCACCGGCCACCCAACTCCGGCGAAGCCCTCGCCCTTACCTGTAAACTCCCTCACCCAAAATAGGTATTTTATGTATATTTTATATTATTATATTTATTATAGATGTTGAATTTATTTAGAGTATTCTCTTAGTTAATTAGAAAATAATTTTTTTTAGTATATTTACTTATATAAATATTTATTTAGAATTATTTTTAGGCTATTTTAGATTATTGAGATATTTCCATAATTTTTAGTTAATTAAAAACTAGTAACACTAATTTTCTAGGACTTTGAAGAATTTATTTTATGTTCAAACTTAATTAAAAATATTCCAAAATTTTATTTTAGGTTCTAAATAGTCAAATATATTTTCTAGAATTTTCTGAGAATTTTCTGAATACTTTTAGTATTTATTGGGAGTTATTTAGACTAATAACTAATTTTTAGGACTTGTAGAATTTATTGTGCAAGCCCAGGAATATAGAATGGACCCACGTTATTTTTTAGGGTTTATAATATTATTATATATTTTTTGAAATTATTTTAGAATTTTTGGAATAATGTTAGTATTTATTTTTAGTTAAATGGATAAAACTAATGTTTAGAGCTTCTCCTAATTATAGTAGTAAACTTATGAATATAAAATTATCCCAAATATTTTTCTTCGGTTTATAGGTTCAAAATATATTTTATGTAATTTTTCCAGATTTTTATGATTATTTTAATATTTATTTAGAGTTATTTAGATTTAAAATGACTTAAATAATGTTTTGATAAAGGCAAATTAAAAATAAATAATATAACAAAAACCATCTAATCAGATTCTGACACGTGTCAGCCAATAAATATCCATTCAGCCGCAGGTACATCCCTATATATATATATATATATATATATATATATATATATATATATATATATATATATATATATATATATATATATATATATATATATATTATAATCCTAATTATCTCATTATTTTAGAGAGAGAGAGATTTTGGAGAATTGCCATCTAGGGTTCCTTCATCTTCCACAAGCCATTGCGCATAGCTCCGGACTCCAAACGAGGCCTAGTTTCTTGCGTTAGAAAGATATTACGGTTAGCTTTCTTATTATATAATTTATTTTACGAAATTATGTATTAAATTTTGGAAAATTCGTAGAGCACAGCATGTCCAAAAATAGACGTATTTTAATATTTTTGCGATTTCGGGAGAACCAGAAATCAGAATCATGAACCGTTTAAAGTTTTGGAAAGCTAATGTCGAGATCATTGACATATATTTTTCCCAGAATTTAATTCTAATTATTTATATACTGTTAATTCTGTAGAACTTCTAGGTTAGAATTTAACCATCGGTGCACAATACAAAATTTGTATGTGCCATAATTCTCAAACGAATTTGAATTCGGACGAGCCGGAAATTCCAGCATATTTTTGACGCTGAAATCTACAGGAAATTATGCATGAAAGTTGAGTTTGTGTTGGTTGACTTTTCGGTCAACAGATCGCCTCGATTTGCGTGCCATGAGTCTCGAGTTAATAAAATTCAGTTTCTTTGGACAAAATTTAGGAATTAACATAAAAATTAGAATAATAAGATTAAAATAGGATTTTAGAGTAATTATTTCAGAATTAAATAAATTAAAATAAATTATCTTTTGACATGATAAATTTGTAATACATAGGCTATTTGGACTGTGACTTGGACTCTGATTCATACCAGCAGCAGGACCCCAGGCAAGATACCTTGCCAAATTGCTTACAGTATTTTACATGCTTAGTATATTTCTGTATATTTATTGCATTTCTGTTTATTCTTGCATGTGTAGTTTTCTTTCAGTCATTACTATGTATTAGATATGTTGACACACACATGGCACTTAGTATCATAGAGGACAATCATTAGGCGTATGGGCTTTTAACCACTCTGGTAAACCATAGTAACTAGCACGCACTATGGTGGTCATGTCCGATGGTCGCTACCCCCGAGGTATGTCGATTGATGGAGTCCGAGGGTCGCTACCCCAGAGGTATGTCGGCTGATGATGTCCACTGACGAGCGTATGAGTTGTGAGGATTAGATCGAGTAGCCTAACCTTGCCCATACGTCAAAAAGTTATCCTCATTTGCATTCATATAGATGGTCTTGTACAGCGTACTTATTTATTTTCAAATAATATGCATGTTTACTGTATTCAAATTGGCTCATATTTTCTGTATCTTGTTACGTCCCTCTGAGGACCTGGTCCCCTGCCAGGTGTATCTGTTCTTGAGTAATTATAGGAGCGCAGATTTGGATGATTACTTGTGTTGCGAGGATGTCTTCTCTTCGAGCCCATGGTCGTTAGCTGGTATTCCTATATTGTATTTGTTGTGTTATACTTTTCCATTCGAGTTGGTAGTGGATTTGTTTCCATCCAACTATCATCCTTAGATATTTATGTTGAGATCTAGTTATATAGATGCTGGTTATTATTTATATCTGATTTTTATGGATGAGATTTAGATTATACCCTGTGACTTGTGATACATTTTATACCACTTGTGGACTTGATATTCATATTACAGCGTACGTGTGGATTTGGTTTCTATATATTGGAGTTGCCATATCTATGCGGCTGGCATGCTTACGTGTCCTAGTCCTACATATTTTTGGGACTGGGGCGTGACATGTTTTTGTGGTGGCCCATGCAGGTCGAGAGCATATTGTCTCGGTTACGTTACTGTACCGAACAAGCCTGCACCAGGACTAGAGTATAGGATCTCATCCACAATTGACTATGACTCATCTTTCTTCTAATCTATTCTATTTGAATAATTGCATCCTGCTTGATTCCTGTACTCCCATAATAGTTCCTTTAGTATAGTCTCTCCTAGAATATAGAAGTTCCTGTTGTTAGATGATAAGTAGGGTAACCTTCCTATTAAGAGTACAACTAGAGTGCTGACACACCACTAAGTTTAGGATGTCTAGTGAACCCTAGAATTCCTTATCTCTAGAATTGGTTTACCATTGCCCCCTGATGTGTTTTGAGGGCTTGAGAGTAGTATAGACACTACTAGAGTTAGTTAGAAGTTTACCATTATGGTTGCCCCTAGCATTGAGAAACCAATAGAAAACCAAAGTGAATATTAGGACTGAACCTAACCCACGCCGTTAGATGAGTATTGGAGAACCATAAATTTAGATTCTTGTCTTGAGATAAGCAGACAGTACCTTAGAAAGCCAAGAGCAATGCATAGAATATTTTCCTAATCATACCTCAAACACAGAGACTAGCATACCTCTTTCCCTTGGAAAACCATGATGCTATCTAGAGCCCCTCTATTTTCATATATTGTTCCCCTGTGACCATAGTGTTCGCTAATTGTGCGACGACCAAAATTACGTTCTTCTTTTCTTTATCTTTCAACTCGTGCCACCTGACACTTCTGATAGTAGGCCAAGTAATTTATTTCTTTGTTAAGGACACATAGTTTGCTAGGATTATAGTTATAATCTTGAATTTTGAAATTGTGTGCTTAGTAGTTAGAACTTGATAGTTAAGTTATTCTTGTAGATTGAGACCTGGTGCTTATCCCTTAGTTTTAAATTGCGTAACTTGTACCATACCTCAATATGAGTTATATTTCCTTTCCCTTGAGGCCAGTAACTGTCCCATTCTTACTATTGACACTTGCACTATGACTAAGAGTTAAGACGACCATGACCTATGTAATATAAGAGGATACCCTAACAAGTACCAAGACCCCTTCTCGAAGACCTTAATAGGAGCTTCTACGGTACCCTTAAGACTGTCATAGTATTAGTTTATTGTTTTAAGTTGGGTAGTATACCTCACAACCTAGTATCACATAGTCTTTTGACCTATTATTAAAGTGTGATTGAACAACATTAATTGTATACTAGCATAAGACGACAGTGGTTATTCAGACAATAGAAGTTAGAGGTCCTTGCCCATATTTGGTCGACTAGCGACATAGACAAGGAGGTTGTATGATAACTATAGGGATTGTAGAGTCTTTTATTATTGTTGCTTAGTTGTTTTGTTTTGTGAACTTGAATTAATTTGTACCTCCTTTCATCATCATCTAGTGTACTTATATTTGCTGCACTACCTTGACTTATGTTGCTATTATAGCCTAGTTTTGCAAGCTTACTCTTTTATCGAGCTTGATCATGAGATATGTATTATTGGGGACGCCTACTAATACATTTCAGAATTAGTGTATTAAGGTCTAGCTAACCTCAGTGCGCTTGATTCGCCCTTCGTAATACTACTTTACGTGGATTGAGATATGTAGTGATTGGTAGACGAATATACTTGCCCCTAGATATGTCTGAGCGGATCGTATCGGTTACATAACTGTACTAATACGAGCATGAGAACAAATAATTACCAAAATAGGATTTTAATCCACAACTGCTTTGACAATTCCTATTTAAATTCCTTAAACTCCTTGATCCCGATACTTCTATTCTATTACCTCACCCTTGAACTCTTTATTATTGGTCTCCGTCTTCCCTTATTTCGGAAAGACGAAACCTCATGCTTGGTATAAGTTTAATACACAGAGAGTACTAGATATACCCCGTAGGCCGATCACATACTTGAGGATTATTCTTTTGTAATTAAGGACATATCATATATGATATAATCAGCATTGAAGTTTTGAGGATTGAATGACATGAGTAAATAAATTAAGGAATATTTTTCTTAAAGTATATAGCCTTTTATGATAGATGGGTAAATTCTAAGTTGGGTAGCAGTGCATTGCCAACTTGAGAGGAATTTCTTTTAGATTATGATCAAGTAAGATTAGATTGGGAGATTCAAGTCATTTTAATTTTGAGAAATTTTAAAAGAAGGATTAAGATAATGAGGATTTAACGAATTTTAAAATCTTGATATTGAGGACCCAATATTTATATTTTGAGCACATGATTTAAATTTTGAATATTGAAGGATGAATCATCGATTTAAATTTTAAGGATAAATATAAAATTTTAGACTTGAATAATTGGTGAATTAGATTTAAATTTTATAATTTGATAATTTGGATTAAAAGTTCAATTTTGATTGTTGGGCCACCTATTTGAAATATTAAGGATGTAAATTGAGTTTAAATACTTGAAGAGTACAAAATTCTTAATTTGAGAATAGGAATAAGATTTGATTAGAATTGTTTATTGTTCAAAGTCTAGAGGAGATTATGATAGTTAGAAATGGTGATATAAACTTTGATGTGGGATGTCATATAGACTTGAGTTAGATTTGAATGTTGATTATTTAAAAAAAAAATCGAGAAGAGTTTACGACAGATTGAATTTTGATTTAAACAGTGGTTATCTTAATTTTGAAGTGATCGCGATAGATTTGAATAGATTTTGTTATTCAAATTTTTGGAAGAGATTGCAATTGACGTACCTTATGTACGAATGTGAAGGATTTAACAAATTATGCCTTATTTTAATTTCGAGGACGAAATTATTTTAAGTTGGGTAGATTGTAAACTCCCTCACCCAAAATAGGTATTTTGTGTATATTTTATATTATTATATTTATTATAGATGTTGAATTTATTTAGAGTATTCTCTTAGTTAATTAAAAAATAAATTTTTTTTAGTATATTTACTTATATAAATATTTATTTAGAATTATTTTTAGGCTATTTTAGATTATTGAGATATTTTCATAATTTTTAGTTAATTAAAAACTAGTAACACTAATTTTTTAGGTATTTAAAGAATTTATTTTATGTTCAAACTTAATTAAAAATATTCTAAAATTTTATTTTAGGCTCTAAATAGTCAAATATATTTTCTAGAATTTTCTGGGAATTTTCTGAATACTTTTAGTATTTATTGGGAGTTATTTAGACTAATAACTAATTTTTAGGACTTGTAGAATTTATTGTGCAAGCCCAGAAATATAGAATGGACCCACGTTATTTTCTAGGGTTTATAATATTATTATATATTTTTTGGAATTATTTTAGAATTTTTGGAATAATGTTAGTATTTATTTTTAGTTAAATGGATAAAACTAATGTTTAGAGCTTCTCCTAATTATAGTAGTAAACTTATGAATATAAAATTGTTCCAAATATTTTTCTACGGTTTATAGGTTCAAAATATATTTTATGTAATTTTTCCAGATTTTTATGATTATTTTTAATATTTATTTGGAGTTATTTAGATTTAAAATGACTTAAATAATATTTTGATAAAGGCAAATCAAAAACAAATAATATAACAAAAACCATCTAATCAGATTCTGACACATGTCAGCCAATAAATATCCATTCAGCCGCAGGTACATCCCTATATATATATATATATATATATATATTATAATCCTAATTATCCCATTATTTTAGAGAGAGAGAGATTTTAGAGAATTGCCATCTAGGGTTCTTTCATCTTCCACAACCCATTGCGCATAGCTACGGACTCCAAACGAGGCCTAGTTTCTTGCGTTAGAAAGATATTGAGGTTAGCTTTCTTATTATATAATTTATTTTACGAAATTATGTATTAAATTCTAGAAAATTCGTAGAGCACGGCATGTCCGAAAATAGACGTATTTTAATATTTTTGCGATTCCGGGAGAACCAGGAATCAGAATCATGAACCGTTTAAAGTTTTGGAAAGCTAATGTCGAGATCATTGACATATGTTTTTCCCAGAATTTAATTCTAAGTATTTATATACTGTTAATTCTGTAGAACTTCTTGGTTAGAATTTAACCATTGGTGCACAATACAAAATTTGTATGTGCCATAATTCTCAAACGAATTTGAATTCGGACGAGCCGTAAATTCCAGCATATTTTTGACGCTGAAATCTACAAGAAATCATGCATGAAAGTTGAGTTTGTGTCGGTTGACTTTTCGATCAACAGATCGCCTCGATTTGCGTGCTATGAGTCTCGAGTTGATAAAATTCAGTTTCTTTGGACAAAATTTAGAAATTAACATAAAAATTAGAATAATAAGATTAAAATAGGATTTTAGAGTAATTATTCCAGAATTAAATAAATTAAAATAAATTATCTTTTGACATGATAAATTTGTAATACATAGGCTATTTGGACTGTGACTTGGACTCTGATTCATACCAGCAGCAGGACCCCAGGCAAGATACCTTGCCAAATTGCTTACAGTATTTTGCATGCTTAGTATATTTCTGTATATTTATTGCATTTCTGTTTATTCTTGCATGTGTAGTTTTCTTTCAGTCATTACTATGTATTAGATATGTTGACACACACATGGCACTTAGTATCATAGAGGACAATCATTAGGCGTATGGGCTTTTAACCACTCTGGTAAACCATAGTAACTAGCACGCACTATGGTGGTCATGTCCGATGGTCGCTACCCCCGAGGTATATCGATTGATGGAGTCCGAGGGTCGCTACCCCAGAGGTATGTCGGCTGATGATGTCCACTGACGAGCGTATGAGTTGTGAGGATTAGATCGAGTAGCCTATCCTTGCCCATACGTCGAAAAGTTGTCCTCATTTGCATTCATATAGATGGTCTTGTACAGCGTACTTATTTATTTTCAAATAATATGCATGTTTACTGTATTCAAATTGGCTCGTATTTTCTGTATCTTGTTACGTCCCTCTGAGGACCTGGTCCCCTGTCAGGTGTATCTGTTCTTGAGTAATTGCAGGAGCGCAGATTTGGATGATTACTTGTGTTGCGAGGATGTCTTCTCTTCGAGCCCATGGTCGTTAGCTGGTATTCCTATATTGTATTTGTTGTGTTGTACTTTTCCATTCGAGTTGGTAGTGGATTTGTTTCCATCCAACTATCATCCTTAGATATTTATGTTGAGATCTAGTTATATAGATGCTGGTTATTATTTATATCTGATTTTTGTGGATGAGATTTAGATTATACCCTGTGACTTGTGATACATTTTATACCACTTGTGGACTTGATATTCATATTACAGCGTACGTGTGGATTTGGTTTCCATATATTGGAGTTGCCATATCCATGCGGCTGGCATACTTACGTGTCCTAGTCCTACGTATTTTTGGGACTGGGGCGTGACATTACCCCACCTCCCCTCCGGCCAAGCCTCATCCCCTCCGGCCGCCTGATCCGCCGTGGGCAGCCCCCGCAAGCCAACCCCCCCAACACCATCACCCACAGCCACCACCACCCGAACCACTCCCACCACCGCCTCCGACCACCGAGCACCCCCACCACCACCACCACTCGACTCGCCCCGATCCCCTCTACCCGACCACCACCCTCCCACCGCCCCACGATCGTCCCTCCGGCCGTCCTCAGCCCCGCAGCACCCCCAACTCCCCCTAACCCTAACAGCACCCCTTACCTCCGACCGCCTCTAGCCACCACCACCGCCACCGTAGACCCCCGCCACCACCACCACCGCCACTCTTCCCTTCGGCGTTTCCCCACCCTGCACCGCCTTCCCCGCCGCCGCAGCCGCCGCTGCCACCCCCGCAAGCAACTGCTGCTGCTGCCGCTCCTCCGGCCAGCCACCGCCACCTCCGCCGTCGTCCTCCCGCCGGCGACGACGCCTAGGTCCCCCATGTCAGTAGGTATACCCCCCCTCTTCTTTATACGTATGTACGCATAATTCTATATATGTATGTATATATGTATATATATATGTATATATATGTATATTTATATATATATATATATGTTTTATATTATATATATTATATATTATTATATACTGTATAAATATAGTATATTTATACAGTATATATATATATTATTATTATATTGTTATTATATATGTATGTATATATTTATGTATATATACATATATATATACCTATGTATATTTATACCTATATATTTATATATGTATATGAAGTATATATATAATATCTATTTATATATATATTTACATATAACATATTATGTATATATATATTATAATTATATTAGTATACATATATATGTATATATATATGTATATGTACATCCTTATTTCTTGTTATACATATATATATATATATATATATATATATATATATATATATATATATATATATATATATATATATATGTAGCATATATAAATATATGTATACATATATTTATATATATTCTATATATATTTACAATTAATCTATATATGCAATATATACATATAATTATTATATAATATGTATTATGTCATTTAAATATATTATATAATATATTGCTGGATAATACAGCATATGTATTTATATATATGTATTTATTTCCTGCACTTGTCATTTCAATTTATTTTATATATTATCTACATATAATATATACTATATATATATATTATCTACATATAATATATACTATATAATATATTGCTGGATAGTACAGCATATGTATATATATGTATATTTTACATTCTGCACTGTTATTTCCTTTTTATCATATATATATATGTATACATATATCTATATATATATATATATTATCTATATACTATATAATACTGGATAATACAGTATTGTTATACGTATTTATATTTCCAGCACTATCATTTCCTTTTTATTATATATATGTATATATATATATATGTATGGTATATATATACTATATAATACTATACTGGATAGTACAGTATATCTATACATTTACATTTCTGCACTGTCTGTTCATTTTTATATATATATATATCTATGTATATATATACATTATCTATATATATATAATATATATTATATACTATATCTATATGTATATATATACTCTATATATATATATGTGTATCCTATATTATATATATATATATTATCATATATGTATATAAGTATATATATGAATATACTTTTATATTATAACCATGATATTCACGAACCCTGTATGTTTTAACAGAAACTATCTCCAGCACAGCCAGTGACCCCCTGTCACCAGCACCCTCAAACTTGAATTTGAGAACAGGTTTCCAACACTACCAGGGAGTAGGCAAGTATACCTTGCCAAGTTTACTGTTTAAATTCAAATATTGATTTATGTTATTGTTCCTGAATTCCTTATGAATATAAGTACCTGAGATTGCCTTAGGTACAGTCAATAGATACATAGTGTAATTAACTTAGTTTACAGACTTACCAAACATCTGTGAGAGTATCCTGATATTCTCCTAGACCCTTTCACAGGAACACGCAACAAGGTTGCATTACATATTGGGATGCACACTGCGTATTTGATTAGCTACCAATACGTATGACCTGCATCACGGCTTAGCATAAAATCAAAAAAAGTACGACTTGACATTTAGTTACATTGGGTGGGAAAGATAACTAGTAGACGTATGGGATACCCCCTCCTTAAATGTTTTTATACCTTTGTACCATGCTCCTCGGAGATGGTCGATTGCGGAGTGCCCTTGAGTCAGGGGGCATATGACACATATACTAGCCAGTCACTACGATTGGTGAATTAAGTCAGCATATGTCTAGCCGACACATTCCCATGCGTACTACAAGGTCTTTATTTGCATTTCACGTAGATGGTTAGTACCCTGTGTTTATTTATTTATTCAGTATTTACATACATGGCATGTCATTTTCTGTATCTTGTTACGTCCCACTGAGGACCTGGTTCCTGCCAGATTTAGACGAGGCTTTCTACCCCACGGTGTACGGACCTGATCAGGAGACTAGGTGTGCTACCGAGGAGGAGTTAGAGGAGACACCCTCAGAGATGGCCTGAACCCAGAAGCTTGATAACCTGGAGATGGAGCTGGTTCCAGATAGACGCTACTTAGTCTATCTTATTTTTCTGCGCTATTATTAGCTTTTGTTATGGGTTTGTTCCCATCAGATGTACTATGACTTTATCAGACTCAGTTTTTATATATATTCAGCACTTATTTCCTGACATTTTATTGTGGATGAGATAGATTTTACCTGTATTAGACTTGTAGTATTTTAGGACAGCGTAGCACGTTCCTTTGGGTCCATTAACATGGATTAAACCCTTAGTGACGTGTCAGCTGGCCAATGACACGTGGCCTAGTTCCTGACATTTTGGCACTGGGGCGTGACATGGCTTTAGTGGTGGCCCATGCAGGTCTTTTACTAATTTATTGCTAGTGGTATGATGACATGCCTAGCAAGCCTGCAATAGGATAGGAATACTAGGTCTCATCCACACTGACACCATCCTTAAATATTTTTTTTATTTGCATCCTGCTTGATTATCATTTATTATTTCCTTCGTGTTTTTCTAATTATTCTATTTTCTTCAGAAATATGGACATACCCGGGAAACCTGCGAATGATGGGGCTGACCAAGCCACAAACCCCTCGCCAAGTGTCCAAGGAACCCCATACAATCATCAGAACTCTGGTCATGAGACAACACCAACACCGCAGGTGGAGACACCTTTGCCTACACCTCCAGCCCTTCCTGCTCTGATGCCCCAACCTGAGGGACAGTCTCAAATGTTCCAGTTCCTCCAAGCTATGTTGCAGACTCAATGGCAACAGACTGAAGCCCTGAGACAGTCTCAGTGGCAACAGACTGAAGCCTTGATGCAGACCTTGATGACGGCTTTGGAGAGAACTACTGCCCCGGCACCAGCACCTGTCCAACCAGTGGGCACAGTCCGAGGTTTCCACCAGATGAGCCCAAGAACCTTTAAAGGCAGCGAAACCCCAAAGGAGATCTCAGACTGGATATCCAACACCGAAATGCTGCTGGAAGGCTCACAACTCTCCCCCGACCTATGGATGACCGCCGTGAGGGCCCAACTCCTCAGCAACGCCCATCACTGGTGGGAATCCATAGAGCGTATCATCGGCAAAGACCAGACTTGAGAACAATTCTTGGAGCACTTCAATGCCAAGTACTTCCCCGCAGCAGTCCGAGATGCCCTATATTCCCAGTTCCTGCACCTGGAACAAGGGAACATGTCCGTCGATGCCTACGATGCAGAATTTTGCCGACTAAGTCAATTCGGTGCCATGCTGATACCGAACGAGCTGGAGAAGGCCAAGAGATTCTACCGCGGCCTCACCCTAGAGCTCCAGAGATATACGACGGCGCAGTCAAGGATCTCCTACGAGGAGGTTCTTACAGAAGCAAGGGTGCAAGAAGCAATTGGCCGAGGAACAAGACGCTTTAATCCAACCTTCCCGGCCAAAAACTAGCAAGGAGCAGGAGGACCTATCCGCCGCCCACAAAATTAGATGCAGCAGACGACGGGACCCTACCAGAAGAAGGAGCTCCCGACTTGTCACTTTTGTGGCAAGAAGGGACATTTTGCCAATGACTGCAGAAAGAGGCTAGGATTATGCCTAGTATGTGGAGCTGGTCAGCATATGGCCAGAGACTGCCCACAACGCAAAGATACAGCACCTCAGTACGGGCAGAAGCCAGGAGCACAAGCCCAGAAGATGCTACCTTCAACATCTGGAGGATATCAGAAGAGAGCACCACTGGCCACTCAGGAGGCCCAATTCAACAAGGCTAGATAACAATCTGGAGGACAAAGGCACGGGCAGGCCTTTTCTTTAGCTGCAGTTGCAGAAGAGCCAGAAGGTGAAACCATCACAGGTACCATTTTAGTTGCATCATTACCTGCAACCGCATTATTCGATTCTGGGGCTACACTGTCTTTCATATCTAGTAGTTTCGTAGCCATGCACAAACTCGCCACTTCCCCACTGCCTAAGTGTTGGAAGATACTTACTGGAGGAGGCATTGTTCCAGTTACCAACATTATTGAAGCATGCCCGGTAGTCGTTTGTAGTCGAGGACTAAGAGCACGATTTTTGGTACTTCCAATGCCAAATTTCGACATTGTCTTAGGCATGGACTGGCTAAGCCAGAACAATGCTATCCTAGACTGCCGAAAGGGAAGTATTATTTTTAGACCCCCAGGTCACCCGGAGTTCGAATACGTACGAGGCACCATCGAGCAAGGAGTGGGCCAGACTCCTAGATCTTACATGGCGATGGAGACAGCACTTCCAGAAATTGTAGCAGAGTTCGAAGACGTATTCCCGGAGGAATTGCCAGGTCTACCGCCTGACAGAGAAGTAGAGTTCGTTATTGAGGTGATACCCGGAGCTGCACCGGTATCTTCAAATGTGTAACGACTGAAGAAGAAGGAACTTGACGAGCTGAAGCTTCAACTGGAGGAACTACAGATCAAGGGATTTGTTCGTCCTAGTGCATCACCCTGGGGAGCACCAGTGTTGTTTGTACTAAAGAAGGATGGGACATATCGAATGTGTATTGATTACAGAGCCCTCAACGCTTTGACAATCAAAAACAAATATCCCTTGCCGAGAATTGACGACCTGTTCGATCAACTGACAGGAGCCGTTGTATTCTCGAAGATAGACTTAAGATCAGGTTATCATCAGGTCAAAGTAAGGAGAGAAGATATTCCAAAGACAGCATTCAGGACTCGTTATGGTCATTACGAGTTTCTGGTAATGCCGTTTGGACTAACTAATGCACCTGCCGTATTCATGAACCTGATGAACAGAGTCTTCCACCAATATCTGGACCATTTCGTGGTAGTCTTCATCGACGACATCTTGGTGTATTCGAAGAGCCACGAGGAGCATGAAGAGCACTTGAGATTAGTGCTAGAGACGCTGAGACGGGAGAGCCTTTATGCTAAAATGAGCAAGTGCAAATTTTTCCTTGATCGTGTCGCTTTCTTGGGACACGTTATCACAGGAGAAGGCATCTCGGTGGACCCAGCAAAGATTTTATCTGTAGAGACATGGCCAATCCCGACCAACGTCTCAGAGGTAAGAAGCTTTCTAGGACTTGTCGGATATTACCGGAGGTTCGTAGAAAACTTTGCAAGAATCGCGGAGCCGATTACTCGTCTTACCCGCAAAGAGCAGGAGTTCATATGGTCTGAGGAATGTCAGAAAGCTTTTGATGAATTAAAGAAGCGTCTGACTATAGCCCCCATCTTGACTATACCATCTGGATCTGGAGGTTTCGTAATTTATAGCGATGCATCCGGAAAAGGATTTGGTTGTGTCTTAATGCAACATGGGAAGGTTGTAGCTTATGCCTCAAGACAACTGAGGACTCATGAGAAGAATTACCCCACCCACGACCTGGAGCTTGCCGCAGTCATCTTCGCCCTGAAGCTATGGAGACACTATCTATACGGCGAACGAGTGAAGATTTTCACCGATCACAAGAGCCTAAAATATGTCTACACTCAGAAAGACTTAAACCTGAGACAAAGACGATGGCTTGAAGTGATGACGGATTTCGAGATCGATCTGTAGTACCATCCTGGGAAGGCTAATGTGGTAGCTGATGCTCTAAGCATAAGTCCCTCGGCATTCTTTATGATCACCCAACCAGGTCTACTGAGAGATCTAGAAAAGTTGGGAATAGAGGTCATTATGCCAGGACTTGATGGCCAATTATCAAACTACCAGCTGCAATCAACCTTGGTCGAAAGAATCAAAGCTGCTCTACCAACAGATACAAGATTTCAGAGGCTTCGACAAAGAACAGAGGCTGGAATCCAGACAGGATGTCGCATACACGAAGATGGGACTCTAAGATGTGGCAATCGTCTTTATGTTCCAAATGGAGAACTTCGTAATGAGCTGATGTCAGAAGCTCATAGCTCAACATACTCTATACATCCAGGAGGCACAAAGATGTACAGAGATTTGCGACAATATTACTGGTGGCATGGAATGAAGCGGGAGATAGCACGCTTTGTGGCTAAATGCCTGGTGTGTCAGCAAGTCAAAGCTGAGCATCAGAGATCTGCCGGTCTACTTCAACCCCTCCCAATACCCGAGTGGAAATGGGAACACATTATGATGGACTTTGTTACAGGCTTCCCAAGAAGTCCTAGTGGCCGTAATGCTGTATGGGTGATCGTAGACAGACTCACCAAGGCTGCTCATTTCCTACCTTTTAGAGTCGGACAATCTACAGAAGTCTTGGCGGATATGTACATGAAGGAGATAGTGTGTCTGCACGGAGTACCAGTCAGCATAATATCTGACAGGGATACGAGGTTTACATCTTACTTTTGGCGAAGTATGCAAGAAAGTCTTGGTACCCGTCTCAAGTTCAGCACCTCGTATCATCCGCAGACAGATGGCCAGTCAGAGCGCACCATCCAGACCCTAGAAGATATGCTGAGAGCCTGCATGCTTGATTTCAGCGGATCTTGGGAAGATCATCTACATCTGGTAGAATTCTCCTACAACAACAGCTATCAAGCGAGCATTCAAATGGCTCCCTTTGAAGCTTTGTATGAAAGGAAATGTCGTTCCCCAGTATGCTGGAGCGATGTTGGCAAAAGACAGATCTTGGGACCAGAACTGATTGTTCGTACGGTGGAGAAAGTAAAGAAGATCCAGGGACACCTACGGGCTACACAAGACAGACAAAAGTACTGGGCCAACATTCACCGACGACCTCTAGAGTTCCAAGTGGGACAGCATGTGTTCTTGAAGATCTCACCTACCCGAGGTACTATCAGATTTGGAGGAAGAGGAAAACTGAGTCCAAGGTACATTGGACCCTTCGATGTGCTAGATCGCGTCGGAGAAGTTGCTTACAGGCTAGCTCTACCTCAGACCTTGGAGGGAGTACATGATGTCTTCTATATATCTCAACTAAGGAGGTACATTCCAGACCCGAGTCATGTGTTGGACTATTCAGAGATCACCATCGGGCCGAGCTTATCATACCAGGAGGAGCCTGTAGAGATCCTGGACCGAAGCGAGAAAGTGTTGCGAGGTCAGACTATTCCTCAAGTTCGTATTGCATGGAGACATCATGCACCAGGTAAATCAACCTGGGAACGAGAAGAGGATATTCGACAGCATTTTCTTCATCTATTTCCAAACCAGGGTATGTCCAATATTTCAAACTCAATCTTCCTTAATCATTATATGTCCTAAATCAATCTTTCATTCTCATTATATGTCTGTTTTTATTTCGAGGACAAAATATTCTATGGAGGGTAGATTGTAAACTCCCTCGACCAGATTTTAGTAATTTAGGATTATTTCTGACAAATTAGAATATTTGCAACTTTTTAAAATTTATTTATTACATATTATATTGATTGTGCACCTGTCCATTACATAATTAATTAGGGCATTACACTAGCTGTTAACCCTAAACAAAGTCCACATACCTGCCCTAGACATGTTAGACTACTTTTTCTGTATTTTGTGCAACTCCCAGATACCTTATTTGGTGCTTCGTTTTAGTCGCACAAATATCGTTACAGACGTACGTATTTATTACCTATTTAAATTTCTGCTCTTTACCCATCTCTGTACCCCTAGGGATTTGAGGACCGGTAGGCACCTATTTTGCCCAAACAAAAATACGATAATATTTTACTCTAATTAGACTACAATTAGTGTATTGACACCGTAGAAACATTATGACCCTAACTGCCTCTAAATAATTAGTGAACACCGTGCGCAGTATTTATTAATTAATAAATACGAGGATCTGTATCACTCAGAATCAGATCCTGACTCTGCCCAAGCTCACCCCCACACTTCCCAAAATATTTCCTCAGCTGTTTCCCTCATTTCTGTACAATTCAGTATTTCGGGGAATCAGTATTTTAAATCAAGCAAATTGCAAAATTACGCAAAATACCAACTTTGGGACCTATTTGCAAATTGTGAAAGTTCAAGGGTTTTTATGCAAAAATGCATGTGAGGTGGCATAACCTCATTGGCTATTAACCCTAATCCCTACATGTGGCCCTAAACATCCAGAAAAATATGTTAAAAATATCCTAAAAATCAAAATTACCCAAATGCCCCTAAACTTCCCCTTAATTACAACCCTGCCACTCCCCCTAAACCTATAAAACCCGACCCCCCCTCTCTTCAAACCCTCACAACCACCTCCCTCCGCCACCACCGGCCACCCAACTCCGGCGAAGCCCTCGCCCTTACCCGACCTCCCCTCCGGCCAAGCCTCACCCCCTCCGGCCGCCTGCTCCGCCGTGGGCAGCCCCCGCAAGCCAACCCCCCCAACACCATCACCCACAGCCACCACCACCCGAACCACTCCCACCACCGCCTCCGACCATCGAGCACCCCCACCACCACCACCACTCGACTCGTCCCGACCCCCTCTACCCGACCACCACCCTCCCACCGCCCCACGATCGTCCCTCCGGCCGTCCTCAGCCCCGCAGCACCCCCAACTCCCCCTAACCCTAAAAACACCCCTTACCTCCGACCACCTCTAGCCACCACCACCGCCACCGTAGACCCCAGCCACCATCACCAACCTCACCGCCACTCTTCCCTCCGGCGTTTCCCCACCCTGCACCGCCTTCCCCGCCGCCGCAGTCGCCGCTGCCACCCCCGCAAGCAACTGCTGCTGCTGCTGTTGCTGAAAGCAACTGCTGCTGCTGCCGCTCCTCCGGCCAGCCACCGCCACCTCCGCCGTCGTCCTCCCGCCGGCGACGACGCCTAGGTCCCCCCTGTTAGTAGGTATACCCCCCCTCTTCTTTATACGTATATACGCATAATTCTATATATGTATGTATATATGTATATATATATGTATATATATGTATATTTATATATATATATATATTTTTTATATTATATATATTATATATTATTATATACTGTATAAAACAGTATATTTATATAGTATATATATATTATTATTATATTGTTATTATATATGTATGTATATATTTATGTATATATACACATATATATATATACCTATGTATATTTATACCTATATATTTATATATGTATATGAAGTATATATATAATATCTATTTATATATATATTTACATATAACATATTATGTATATATATATTATAATTATATTAGTATACATATATATGTATATATATATGTATATGTACATCCTTATTTCTTGTTATACATATATATATATATATATCTATATATATATATGTAGCATATATAAATATATGTATACATATATTTATATATATTCTGTATATATTTACAATTAATCTATATATGCAATATATACATATAATTATTATATAATATGTATTATGTCATTTAAATATATTATATAATATATTGCTGGATAATACAGCATATGTATTTATATATATGTATTTATTTCCTGCACTTGTCATTTCAATTTATTTTATATATATATCTATGTATATATATATATCTATATATATATATTATCTACATATAATATATACTATATAATATATTGCTGGATAATACAGCATATGTATATATATGTATATTTTACATTCTGCACTGTTATTTCCTTTTTATCATATATATATGTATACATATATCTATATATATATTATCTATATACTATATAATACTGGATAATACAGTATTGTTATACGTATTTATATTTCCAGCACTGTCATTTCCTTTTTATTATATATATGTATGGTATATATATACTATATAATACTATACTGGATAGTACAGTATATCTATACATTTACATTTCTGCACTGTCTGTTCATTTATATATATATATCTATGTATATATGTACATTATCTATATATATATAATATATATTATATACTATATCTATATGTATATATATACTCTCTATATATATGTGTATCCTATATTATATATATATATTATCATATATGTATATAAGTATATATATGAATATACTTTTATATTATAACCATGATATTCACGAACCCTGTATGTTTTAACAGAAACTATCTCCAGCACAGCCAGTGACCCCCTGTCACCAGCACCCTCAAACTTGAATTTGAGAACAGGTTTCCAACACTACCAGGGAGTAGGCAAGTATACCTTGCCAAGTTTACTGTTTAAATTCAAATATTGATTTATGTTATTGTTCCTGAATTCCTTATGAATATAAGTACCTGAGATTGCCTTAGGTACAGTCAATAGATACATAGTGTAATTAACTTAGTTTACAGACTTACCAAACATCTGTGAGAGTATCCTGATATTCTCCTAGACCCTTTCACAGGAACACGCAACAAGGTTGCATTACATATTGGGATGCACGCTGCGTATTTGATTAGCTACCAGTACGTATGACCTGCATCACGGCTTAGCATAAAATCAAGAAAAGTACGACTTGACATTTAGTTACATTGGGTGGGAAAGATAACTAGTAGACGTATGGGACACCCCCTCCTTAAATGTTTTTATACCTTTGTACCATGCTCCTCGGAGATGGTCGATTGCGGAGTGCCCTTGAGTCAGGGGACATATGACACATATACTAGCCAGTCACCCCGATTGGTGAATTAAGTCAGCATATGTCTAGCCGACACATTCCCATGCGTACTACAAGGTCTTTATTTAAATTTTACTTAGATGGTTAGTACCCTATGTTTATTTATTTATTCAGTATTTACATACATGGCATATCATTTTCTGTATCTTGTTACGTCCCACTGAGGACCTGCTTCCCTGCCAGATTTAGACGAGACTTTCTACCCCACGGTGTACGGACCTGATCAGGAGACTTGGTGTGCTACTGAGGAGGAGTTAGAGGAGACACCCTCAGAGATGGCCTGAACCTAGAAGCTTGATAACCTGGAGATGGAGCTGGTTCCAGATAGACGCTACTTAGTCTATCTTATTTTTCTGCGCTATTATTAGCTTTTGTTATGGGTTTGTTCCCATCAGATGTACTATGACTTTATCAGACTCAGTTTTTATATATATTCAGCACTTATTTCCTGACATTTTATTGTGGATGAGATAGATTTTACCTGTATTAGACTTGTAGTATTTTAGGACAGCGTAGCACGTTCCTTTGGGTCCATTAATATAGATTAAACCCTTAGTGACGTGTCAGCTGGCCAATGACATGTGGCCTAGTTCCTGACATTTTGGGACTGGGGCGTGACACGGCTTCTATGCTATCAGGCTTCTACGCCTACCTGGCTTCTATGCCTACTTGGCTTCTATGCCATGGTGACAGACATTGGCTTCTACGCCAACCTCTTCTACACGAGGGATACCTACCTACGTGGCTTCTATGCCGTGATCTTCGCAGTAGTTATACGCGTTTTGTTCCTTAGTTGGACCCGCGTCACACGCTCATTCAAAAGATCATCTATACGCAGGCATTGGTTATTTTAACCGTTGTGTAAAAGGGTGCTGTACTTTCCACTACTCGATTTCTACACCGACTGAGTGGTCTCTGTTACTAAAAACTCTATAAATAGAGACCTCTATCAACAGAGGAACAGGTCAGAAAATTCAAGGGAGAGGGTCGAGAAATTGATCAAAAGAACTAAGAGGTCGAAGAATTGGAGATCGAAGAGAGGTCGAAGGGTCTTTGAGAGAGAAGAATCCAGAGTTCAGGCGAGGAGTAGCGATCAACAACTTTGGCATCGTACATCCACTCTCCTCAGCAACCTCCGAAGCTGTTCCCCGTCTTCTATGGCACTTCTTCACCATCGTGTGGTCCAAGGGCTAAAGTGATCGACTGCAGATCAGACACCTATAGCAATATTTACCCAGATTAAAAAATTGTACTCCCACATCCTAGTATAGGATTAATTGTACAAGCTTGTTTGTAAACCAAAGAAACGGGTTTCGTATAAACCCTCGTCTTATATACATTCTTTCGTTTATCACCATAAACAAGATGGCGACTCTGCTGGGGACATCTTTCTCTTCTGATGAGGAAGCGATTGGTCAACACGATGCGGTATCCGTGGAATCCGTGAAGAAGACACTGGTCGTCCAGTTCGACCAGTCTGCCTACGAAGACACTCTTCGGACAGGGGGTAGCTCTCACTCTCTCTCTGTTCAAGACAACAGGAAGCTACGAAAGGTCTGGATGCCCAAGACATCCACTACCATTCCTGTCGACTCTCCGATTTCTCCTACCAACGAGGTTGTAGCATTGCTCCCTCCACGCCTTATGCATAAAATTCAGTCGCCTGTCTCTGACGAGGCCGACAAAACTTCTGGCAATGCCTCAGCGCTAACCCAGAAGTATACTCCATGCCTCGCGTGTGAAAATCAGTCTCCCGTCCTGGGCGGAATAGACAAAACTTCTGGCAATGCCTCAGCGCTAACCCAGAAGTATATTCCACGCTTCGCGTGTGAAAATCAGTCTCCCGTCCTGGGCGGAATAGACAAAACTTCTGGCAATGCCTCAGCGCTAACCCAGAAATATACTCCACGCTTCGCGCATGAAAATCAGTCTCCCGTCCTGGGCGGAATAGACAAAACTTCTGGCAATGCCTTAAGGCTAGCCCAGAAGTCCACTTCGCGCTCTGCGCACAAAAATGCATCTGCCTTCCGCGGAAAAGCAGATGATCCCTGCAATCTATGCAAGGGAAAGCAAGTGGCAGACTTCTCAACTTCTCGGCCCTTACGCCAACAAGGGGAAAATCTGCCCACCCTCCGGATTACGCGAGGAACTGGTGGCCGACTGAGGGCCTCCTCGGCTCTACGCCAACCGGAGCACAGCGCCAAATTACGCCAGAGGGAATCCCTCAGCGTACGGAAAGCTCGATTGACGGAAAGAGACCCTCCTCGGGGATTATTCGCAGACCAGATGGCCAACCTGTTGTATACGGGTGGCACAGAGAAAATTGGGGTTCCCAAAATCCGCATGCCCACTGCGGTGAACAGAAGAAACAAGCAGTCTTCTTCTTCTTCTTCGATAAATCCTTCTGACCTGCGTACATATCTAATCCAGAAATGCAAGGATAGGGGATCTTCCAACATGTCTATTACGCCTCCTAGCGAGCACCGTTGTAATAGTCATAGGATTGTAGTTAATTGTTGCTGTTCTGAAGCAAGACGGTCGATTTTCGACCGGTTAAGCTACTCTCCGTCTTCCCAAGAAGAAGACCCCACACAAGCATCGGTGAACATGGCTTCACACATACCTAGAGGACGATCAAGCTCAAGACGGTATCCCTCTAGGACTCCAAGCCGAAGGAGATTCAACCAACTCCTTAGAAACACTGAAGCTGGGGTGTTCCAAAACACCCGTTCGAAGTTACGACAACCGGCTTCGTACTCTTCTGATTCCGATGCTGGGGGTCGCCACCCCCCCGAGTCAGATGCTGAAAGTATAGAGTCAACTTCTACAGCGACCTATACTAATCCTTCAATGACACCCAGGGAGATGGGAGTTTATGCCATTGGAGATGAACACGAGGAAGCTTCGCCGTCAGGGAGCGCGGAACAACGCATCACTATACTGAAGACGTCTCTGAAATAAATGCAATCCATGATGGAGAACATGCACCAGATGATGCTGATCCAACACACAGCTGTTATGGCTCAAACAACGGTCTCTCCAACTCAGATACGTGTGGGCGTGGACTTACCACCATCCAACACAATCCAAGAGCCTGCTCTAGACCAGGAGTCAGCAGTTCCTCCGCTTCCTCACTCGGAGAATGTATTACCTCCTGTTGGAGTCATGATACAACCGATTCTGCACCACTCCGAGGTCTCTCTACCGGCTGAAAACCCGATGCAAGCAGTACGGGAGTTGAAAGCCCAGTTTGATGCCTTGAAGCACAAAGATCAGCTCAAGAAACTGGGAATCAACCAGCCTTACCCGGCTATCTGGGAAGAAGTCCCCTTCCCTCCGAGATATAAACCACAGACCATGGCTTTATTCGAGGAAAAAATATCACCAAGTCAGTACATGAACTACTTCAGTATGATGACAGTGCTATTACAAGGGAATGATGCCCTCCTCACCCGGGTGTTCAAAGGCTGTCTCTCGGGAGTAGCTTATCAGTGGTACCGCAGCTTGGCGGACAACTGCATCTCGTCCTTCGAAGACTTCAAGGCTTTATTCTTCACATGATTCTACGAGGGAGGGATGGATATGTCTATGTCCTCTCTCATCGAAGTAAAGCAGAAGAAAAAAGAGGACGTCCGCACTTTCATCGAACATTTTCGTCAGGCCACTTTGCAAATGCCTCCCAGAGTTCCAGACTCGACATTGGTGGACATTTGCAGGAAGAACCTTCTTCCCGTTATCTCGGTGTTCACAGGACCATATCAGTTCCATGATTGGCCCTCATTCATCATCTCAGCGGTAGCCGCCGAAGACAACAGTCGGAAGGCGCGTGACAATGGCATTATGATCTCTGCCTCCGATAGAGGCAAGAGGTTATCTCCCAACAACGACCATCCCCGTGGTTCCAGAGGGAAGGAAGCCTTGATAATCAACACGTCTAGGTAAAAGACTGCGGCTACCACGCAGACGGGACCGGGGACTACCAGGCCCGTTGAAGTATACTCTTTTGACGACGACGATATTCCGAGAATATTTGAGTCTCTCTTCAAGAGCGGCAAGATCACCCTTCCGGAGCAG
Organism: Iris macrosiphon; assembly: GCA_036927795.1. Classification (NCBI taxonomy): domain Eukaryota; kingdom Viridiplantae; phylum Streptophyta; class Magnoliopsida; order Asparagales; family Iridaceae; genus Iris; species Iris macrosiphon. Next base: position 135,365,975 of record JAYESA010000014.1, read on the forward strand.
AGGCGGCCCCAAGAAGTTGGCAGTACTAACAACCCTAAGTACTGCATCTTCCACAGATACGTATACCACCCGACAAAGGCGTGTTACATACTGAAAAGGAAGATCCAGGAGCTGATCGATGCTAAGGCCGTCACTCTGCACAATAGCGAGAAGACGGTCACGGCCAACATGATCTCTCTGCAATTTGGCAATCTGCCTCCCCAAGAAGTCCCGGACGGTGTGACACCTATTTCCCGGACGACGATGAACATCGTCAATCTCCCTCTAGCTAGGGGTCAAAATCATGACCTGGTACCCCTAACCATCCGGCGGGGCGAGATTATATGGGTTCATCCCGATTTGGTATCGGAGCTCAAGAAAGAGACTAATGCTACTAAGGCTAAGTCTAGAAAGATCTCCAAGTGCAAACCATGCCATATGGTTGCGACTTCTTCGACATCAGACGAAGATGAGGTATTGGTCGCAACCCGTTCAGGGAAAGCGTACCTCAAGGACTCCGGAGCGAGTTAGGAAGATGCACCGACAGACACTTCAGCTGCCAAGCCTTCAGAACCAGAGCCCGTCTTCTTCCAGAGGTCACCGATTCATACTGGCCATCACGGACTATTTCTCCAAATGGGCAGAGGCGATCCCTCTTGCTGAGGTGAAGGCATCTAACGTGATCAGCTTTATCAAGCATCACGTCATTTATCGCTTTGGGATTCCCCGAAGGATAATCCATGACAATGGGCCTCAGTTCATCAGCCAAGCGTTTTATCAATTTTGCGATAAAAATTGGATACGAAATATCGCCTCTACGACGTATTATCCAGCTGCTAATGGTTTGGCGGAAGCCTTCAACAAAACCATTATCAAACTCTTGAAGAAGTTTGTCTCCTCGAACAAGAGAGATTGGAACGAAAAGCTGGGAGAATATCTCTGGGCATACCGCACAACGGTCCGAGCACCGACAGGTTGCACCCCATTCTCATTGGTCTACGGAAGTGAAGCAGTTCTTTCCATCGAAATTCAAATTCTGTCACTCAGGATAGCAGTCGCTAATGAGTTGACTCAGGAAAAGAATGACCTATTAAGGCTTCAAGAGCTGGAAGGATTAGACAAGAAATGCCTTCAAGCTCAACAGAGCATCGCCTTCTACCAGGCACGCATTTCCAGAGCTTTCAATCGAAGAGTGAAGGAAAGAGTGTTCAAGGTTGGCGAGCTAGTCTTAGCTGTCAGAAGACCAATGATTCTTACTCACAGGAGTAAGGGTAAATTCTAGCCCAAATGGGAAGGCCCTTATGTGGTCGAGACGACGTTCTCAAACGGCACTTACAGGTTAGCCCAGCCTAACGGAGACCTCATAATGGCTCCTATCAACGGCAAATTCCTGAAAAGGTACTATGCTTAACCTTCCCTTCTCAAGTGGAATATGGCGAAAACATCATTCTGACAAAACTACTTCCAAAACGAAACTAGTTGGGTCGTATTCTATCATGTTCATATTACCTCTGAATAGATATGTTCGACTAATTTGGAACTGTAAGACCTATCACGTCCATACTACCTCTGATAGTGTTTTGTGTACAAACTTTAGTCAAAGCATATTCTATCATGTCCATATAACCTCTGAATAGATATGTCCTACTAAAGCATATTCTATCATGTCCATATGACCCCTGAATAGATATGTCCTGCTAAAGTTTACCGAGAGTATATCATGTCCATACTACCTCTGATATAACTTTCACCCAAACCTGTCATTTATATTCCGAAATGATGGGTCCACAAAGTCAGATGAAAAGCCTTTTTGTTATTCCCAAAAAGAAGAGCGGAAGTACATTGAAAAGCAAAAGCAAAAGTACATCATTAGGGGGGAGCGGTCAAATCGCGAATCTGCTACGCCAGTGCAGCCATTCTTGCATTCCTGGAGTCCAAAACGGTATCTCGAGCTCGCTCCCACCTCGTCTCCTCATCATTCAAGCCAGATAAATCAGACAGAGAATTTGTAAGATCGGCGTGCATGGCACTCGCATGTGCCAAGTTCTGTTGAGCCGCTTCCATTTGGCTCTGTAACACATGTACACCTGCGGCTGAAGCACGAGACCACTCCTTCGCTAAGGCGAGCTTAGCCTCCAACTTGCGGACCCTCGCTTTATTTCCCTCATGTTTAGCTTTGCTCTTGGCCAACTGGGGAACGACACACCCTAAGAGGGTATGCTCATCATTCATCTCCTTCTGCCGCATCTCGATGGATTTGCTCAGAGCTTCCAGCTCCCCCAGGCTTGCAGTCAAGGAGTCATATTCATCTTGGACCAGATCGTCAACGCTGTCTTGGGATAGCTGCAAATATTCATTAATGGATTGCTCCAACCCATTAACCACCTCCTCCAGGGTGTCAGCTAACCCAGTATCACCAAGGTCCCGGATCGCCTCTATCGAAAACCAAGAGGACTTTTTCAGGCGCTCAAAGTTTAGATTCTTCTCCAACACCATTGATATCAGCATTTTCAAAGTGTTGTAGAAGATACTGATATGTTGCTCGGTCAGCGCAGCTATACCCGAATGCAGGCTGGGAGTGGCTGCAATATTGTCGAACCTCGCTCCAGGGACGACCGCAATCGATGTGGCCACAGCCGTCGCCTCCACGGGTGGTGCGACAAAAAAGGAAGCGCCGACACCGGACGAGGTAACCAGCACACTCGAAGGAGGCATTGTCGCAACGACAAGCTCGTCCTCTTCTGCAGGCGAGCCGGCACCCGAAGATGCTTCCTCTTCAAAATCAGGCACCTCCGTATCGTCGCCAGGGCCTGACACAGAGCCAAAGGACGCATCTACATTGCCCTCCCCGAAGGGGTCTTCCCCTGAAAAGAAGACGAGAAAGTTAATATCGACACGATGTTAATCTTTCTAAAAAAAGGGCGTAAAGACAACATTTACCCATGGCCGATGGCGTATATATCGCATCTGCAGCCTGTGCAGCTAAATCATGTCTTAGTAATGCTAGGCAAACTGTCATACCTGGAGAAGGGGGCCTGCCAACTGACGCTGGCAAATAGTCTTTCAAGTCCTCGTCAAATTCCAACCGAGGCTCATCAGCTAGAATCTCGCCAGGGGCGCTGCCAGGCACGGCAGGGGTCTCTCCCGATGCTGCTCCAGATAAAGGTATATGGAATCTTGTAATCAGCCCCGGAGGCGACTTCGTTCCGCTACCTGAAGCAGTAGCAGCAATAGCAGCCTCCAGCTGAGATTCTCCGGCATCGCCGGCCGAAACTGTGGAGGATCCCTCTCTAAAGGGCGAGGAACCTCCAATCAAAGAATCATCCCCAACATGGGGAGAAGCAGACTCACTTCCAGGAGCCTCGATACCAGGAATCCGGAGAGCACGAGTAACCGTCTTCTTCTTCCTCTTACGAGGGGAAGTCTTCTTCGGAGCAGGAGCCCTTTGCTTCCCGAAGATTACCAAAGCCCATGCAGGCAGAGGTATTTCAACCCTTGGCACCGATACAAGAGGCTCATCCGGAGTAGCAGACTCTTCACCCTCGTCGGAAGAAACCGAGGGGACTTCAACTCTTCCCCCAGGCTTGGAAGAGGGCACCCTAAAACTTCCATGCATATCAAAATCGCGATGGAAGGTGTTGGTGGCCACATAGAACTGGGCATACGTATGGAGGATGTGCAACTCCGTGGAGAGTGTGGTGAAGGGTACAGTAAAAGCTGCCCCAGTACAACCCATGATAAAATATCGCCATCCCCTCGCTCCACCAATGAGTCCACCTCTGGACCTGAAGCTGGTGACGGCGTTGCCCACGTGCAACTGATCATACCCAAACTGCCTGGCAAACTGACTAGGCAGGTAGGGTTCAAAGAAGCAGTGGTCTTCACTCATGTACAGCAAGTGGGAAGGTCTAATGTAGACCAACCAGTTGAAAGCCTTGGGAGAAAGAATGGTCTTCTCTCTACCTGAGTCCTCAAGCCTAATCCCCGATTGATTGCGATAAACAGGGGGGACAGTACAAAGGATCTTCCAGCTATGGCCGTAATGCAGCACCCGTCGACAGTCCAAAAATGTGAGCACGTTCCAGGAGGATTTCTTGTAATTCAGCAAGAAACCCCCCCCCAAGCTACTGCCGGAACCTGGAGACATCACCCGGGGGTTATGGAGAATTAACCACCCCATCAGATACAGGTATGGTAATTCCACCAGGGGAAAGCTTTCACGCCGAGCTTCGTCAGCGAGCAGCGCCTCAGTCATCACCCTCAGGCCAGCTTGTATGTGGCACACCATGGCAGGGAGCAAGCCCAGTCTCGCCCCAAACACCAGACGCACTGCAGGCCACAGGGTGTTACGGTGAATATGATCTGCGGACGTGATCCCGGGTACCACCAGTCGGCGCAGCCATATTGAAAGGAAGCCAGCCAGTTGAGCTTCCCTGGACAGAGGCCTGCGGTAATGCCTCAGATAACTGTAGGCCTTAGTACCCGCAGGATATCTTCCTACCCCTTCGTCGACGATCTGGTCTGGAGCCCTAGCGTCTTCCACAAGATCATCGACTACCTGAGCAGTGAGCACGCTCAGAGGATTCACAGGCTGATCCTTGCCTTCCAAGACTTTCTCCGGCTGAGCAGTCCTGGCCCGGTGGAAAAAGAGGTAGGACGTCCATTTACTGGTGTGAGCCAAATCTGAAGGCTCACAGTAGAAGACGGTGCAAGCAAGGTAGTGGCACATCAGCTCCTGCTACACTTCCACTACCCGAGGGTCTGAATCCCCCAGCTTCCGGTTCGTGGGAACATACTCTTCATACGGAGTATCCCTTATCGGCAGTCTCGAGATCTCTGCCATCTCATGGAGGGTCAATCCCAACTCCCCCAGTAGAGTGGCGAAAGTCCCGGTGAGCAGAATATATCGCTCCATCAGTGCCAGAAACAGGTTAGAGTTAGCAGGTAACCCAATACTGGTGGCGCTCACAGCCGCAAACAGACCGATGTTCTCCAACTCGATCTGAAAATGCGCCAGGGCCCAATCAACTAAGCGAGCCCATCGAAGATTTATCGGGGTCATCTACCCGTTGCACCGAGGATTCTCCTTGGGGTATACTCCCCCGCGCCCCATGAAATCATTGCAGAAGGTCGGCAATTGCACCGGCTGAAGCACCAAGCTATCTTCACTCGGGACACTACCCGGGTACAATCCCCTGAATGACGTTACGGGACCGGAAGGGCGGCTGACAAATAGGCCAGATCCTTTCTGATAGAAGATCTTCCCCGGCCTACCGTGAAGATCGGGAGTCAGCGTCCACGACATCCTCCTAGGATGTGTAGCATGGAAGAATGCCGAGATGGGATAATCTCTTGGCATCTTGGGCAGATTCAAGACCAAGTTCCCGGCAGGGAAGACCCAGAGTTCTTTCTTGGGCTTCGTCTGGGACTGCTTATCAATCATGTCCCCAAAGAGAAAAGCCGGCTTTATATATTGGTCCCCGTCTACATATGTCAGGGGATCTCCATTAATCATGTTCAGCAGCATTCGCTCGCCCTGAGCCGATATCAAAATTGCCCTTCCTTCGGGATACTGGGGCCCGGAGATAGGGAATGTCACATGGGACAGATCCTCCAGATAGTTGGAGTGCAGCATCCCGGCGGAAGAACTCATCGCCTCGGCTAGCGGAGACTCCTGCAAATTAACCGCAAGGGTACAAGAAAAACACGTTAGTTTCTATACTGAACATTACAAACTTACAGAATGTACAAGGAGGCAACAGTCTGTGCTCTACGCCAAGACTTTACAAACTTGATCGTTACGTCAGAATTTTTATCCAGAAGCGTAAAATTCAAATCGGCCGTATACAGACTGTGCTTTATGCCAGACTGCCAAAACTCGAGTGTTACGCCAGAATTTTCATCCACAAGCGTAAAACTCAAATTTTATAGTATGCACCAAGTTTTCGGCTGTCTAAGCTTTTACGCTCAACTGCGAAAATCTGGAGTTTTTACGCTGACACATTAGAAATGTGGGCGTAAAAGATGAAACGTCTCCGTGCATCATCTTCCTCGGAGAGACTATCAGCACAGAAGACGACCTAGCGCGGTCACGTTCAACGTGTGCGAAGGATTTTTTGTCGGTCTCTTTTCGTCCCAAAAAACTCTACCTTGCAGGCCGGGTGCACTGCTCGTCGGCGGGACACTTCGCTCAGGATGAAGTTCGCCCTGCCCGACCGGAGGCACTCTTGCTTGAGCAGAAGAACGAGAAGAAGAATCGACCTTCTTTCCCTTAGAGGAGGAGGATTGCTTCGAGGCCATTACTGGAAACTTTGAAGACTCGGAGAAGAAACGAGGAAGAACTCGAACAGACGAAGGCTTTCTTTCGCAGAAGACGGATGAAAAGTTTTTCTCTCAGAAATTTGGGGGTATATATAGGGTTCGGATGGACTCCTCGAAACCTAAACCAAATCAGACAATTAATATTCGGTTATGATTGGAGACTACGTCAACTTATTATTCTCGAAAGGCGGACAGTCAGCAAATTCGAAAAACTTTCGCGCTAAGCAGATTCGTGGTTCCTACGCTAAGGAGCTTTCTACGCTCGACAGCTACAGATCTACGGTTTTACGCTCACATGCTACAAGTCTATAGTTTTAACGCCCAGATGCCTTTGTGCTCGATAAGCTTTTATGCTCGAAAGGCTACAAACCTATGACTTCACGCTCAACAGCTACAAATCTATGGTCTCACGCTCGATGGCGTTTAGTTTACGCTCAGAAGCAACAGATCCACAGTTTCACGCTCGGAAGATTTCCTTTTCACAGGCTACAGATCTACAGTTCTACGCTAAGAAGCTTTCTACGCTCAACAGCAACAAATCTACGATTTTACGTTCGCAGGCTATAAGTCTATAGTTTTACGCCCAGATGCCTTTATGCTCGGTAAGCTTTTATGCTCGAGAGGCTACAAACCTACGACTTCACGCTCAGGAACTACAAGTCTATAATTTCACGCTCGATGGTATCTAGTTTACGCTCGCGAGGCTACGAACTTATGATCTTACGCTATGACTCTCCGCACATCTGAAAGATACGCAGGCCAGAGTACGCGTACATCCGAACGGTTCTCAAAGCGGTCAATTACAAGAGTTCACACAGAAGATACTCCTTCTTGACCGGAAGATATCCCAAGTACCCGAAGCATGCAGAGTTCAACATTGAAAATTACTCTTCTTCATGGGTCGATTGGAAGTTCATCCAGACTTCAGTCTGAATATTTCATCTACAGCTCAAGATGGCGACTCAGTTTGACAGCCATTTCTTGCCCTGTTCCAAGGGATTTTCGAGGAGTCATTCTTGAAGATAATGTCTGAAACAAAGAATTCTGTTTATCAGAAGCAACAGTTCAGAGTTCTACGCGGTTCCTCACAACAGAGCTGTTCGAAGGCTCGACTTAAATGCTAAAGCAGCTTTCTGCGCATCCCTAGCTATGCGTAAAAGACAGGACGGGACCTAATACTATTTCTAACGGAGTCGGCGTAAAGAATCAGACGTGTCGAAGCTACACATATTCAGACTTCACAGCAACATATGGCAAGACAATCATATGCAGAGAAGAAAGACGACTTTATTAAAGATCAAAATCACGATTACATATGAGGAAAATCCAGTCAACAAGGGTTTTCTTCATTCTCGTGATTACATATGAGGGAAATCCCGTCTACAAAGGACTTCCTCGTCGTCGTCTGAAGACCCCACCCAGAATCTGTTCTGCTAGGTTCTCGCATCGGTGAAGGTCTTCCTCTTCTTCCATGGCAGTTCATCGACTTCCACAGTCATGAATAAGAAGATAATTGCTGGCGGGAGGATATAGAACTGGGCCTGTATCAAGTGCCCATCCTCCATACGCCATGACAGATTGAGTTGAGGTGTCTAAACCAACTCAATACTCGAGGACAGAGCTAGTTTGTATGCTCTCGTCCACGAATATCAGGAGAAAATACAGCTTGCAAGCTGTGTGGTCAAATACGACCCTTCCTCTCTCTCTCCGGAAGAACCGCCATACAAAGTTGTTGATTATCCCAAGCAAGGGAGGCTATGATATCCTTCAATGATCCATCATTACAGATGACACTTGCTCGAAGATGCCATCTTTTTTGGCTCCCTACATGCTGGAAGAACATGATCTCCTTCTTCCTCAGATCGACCCGACGAACTCCGGCGATCATCTCTGCGTGGTGAAGGGAACGTGGGAAGAACAGGTTAACCCCTCAGCCTTTTTATAGGCGAAAGAGATCACACCGATCCCCAATAACTCCGCCATAAAGTCAGCCTTGAAAGAACGTGTCAGACTTGACCGTTTCAGGCTCCATTCAGAAAATGTTTCGAGTTACGAGGAACGGTTCATGCTTCATTCAAAGCGTTTCAAATTACAAGGAATTTGAAAGCTTTGAAGGGGGTCTTTTAGAAGCATGAAAAATACGCTGGATAGCTCTACGCAGCACGGTGATGCAGGGCAGCGTAAACAGAGGACCTCAGAGCCATCAAGCGTGCAAAGGAGATTTTTTGCTGAGCAAAGCGTAAAATATAAAGCTCAAAAGGACCATCCGCATAATGTAGTACGCCCAAGGCCGCTTCAGCGTAGACAGGATGCTTCATCGCCTCTATGGCGTAAAACTCATCCGCTTTCAATGCAGCATTAAAGCGTACGAGGAACGCTTCGTATTCCCCAAAATGAACCTGTCAAATCACGCAGTGAACCTAACGTCTGACTCCTGACAAAGAGTACTGCACGGCTACCCAGACGATGGCTGGAAAAATGACAGACCACTCGGAACACGCCTCTGCAATTAATGCACAGGATGATGGCGGATCCCTGCATTTAATGCAGGGGATTTGATTAAATATTACTAAACCATCATTTACTGACATCTCCCTTGCGTAAACTGTGTTTACGCGTATAAGGGGATACGCTGCCTTATTTTACATAGGCAGACGTGAGCTGTTTACGCTCCATGGAAGACAAACAGACTGCCACGTCAAAAGCTGCTCTTCGTACAGGGCTCGAGGCACGTCTCTGCACCTAATGCTCAGAACGGTGGCAGGCCTCCGGAACACGCCTCTGCAATTAATGCACAAGATGATGGCGAATCTCTATATTTAATGCGGGAGATTTGATTATATCTCCAAGAGCCATAATTCCGGCTGAGACATCCACATCATCACTCTCGCACGTTACGCAGCGGCTTCTACGCCCATTCAGCTTCTGTGCCCGCTCGGCTTCTACGCTTTCCCAACTTCTATGCTCACTCGGCTCCTATGCTCATTCGGCCTTCTGTGCCTACTCGACTTCTATGCCATCAGGCTTCTACGCCTACCTGGCTTCTATGCCTACTTGGATTCTATGCCATGGTGACAGACATTGGCTTCTACACCAACCTCTTCTACACGAGGGATACCTACCTACGTGGCTTCTACGCCATGATCTTTGCAGCAGTTATACGCGTTTTGTCCCTTAGTTGGACCCGCGTCACACGCTCATTCAAAAGATTATCTATATGCAGGCATTGGTTATTTTAATCATTGTGTAAAAGAGTGCTGTACTTTCTACTACTCGGTTTCTACACCGACTGAGTGGTCACTGTCACTAAAAACTCTATAAATAGAGACCTCTATCAACAGAGGAACAGGTCAGCAAATTCAAGGGAGAGGGTCGAGAAATTGATCAAAAGAACTAAGAGGTCGAAGAATTGGAGATCGAAGAGAGGTCGAAGGGTCTTTGAGAGAGAAGAATCCAGAGCTCAGGCGAGGAGTAGCGATCAACGACTTTGGCATCGTACATCCACTCTCCTCAGCAAACTCCGAATCTGCTCCCCATCTTCTACGGCACTTCTTCACCATCGTGTGGTCCAAGGGCTAAAGTGATCGACTGCAGATCAGACACCTATAGCAATATTTACCCAGATTAAAAAATTATACTCTCACATCCTAGTATAGGATTAATTGTACAAGCTTGTTTGTAAACCAAAGAAACGGGTTTCGTATAAACCCTCATCTTATATACATTCTTTCGTTTATCACCATAAACACACACCAGGAGGATGTCTGCCGAGAAACTTGAGTGGGTTTCTTCTTTCCCACTATGAGTATCATTTTATTTTTTTATTTGGCGTTTAGCCGACGACACTTGTTAACCGATTTATCTAGATATTAGTTTCTCTACATAATTGTATATTATTCAGACCGCGACTGACTTACAGTCATGTACTCTTGACAATGCACTAGTGTACCATCCTATATAACTAGTTTCATGATCATTCTGGTAGAGCGTCAGGGACGCCTAACTGCTTTATCTTATATATTCATTCTTATTTTTCTTGGTTGATGATTGAGATATAGATGTTCTTGACCCTAGGTGACTTGATTGTAGCATGCACCCCCTTGTCGCTTGACAACCTTAGTACATTATGGCTTACTTTGGTATTCTGTAAGGTGTGGTTGGCTGAGTCACTCTCCCGCTCTCCATTATTCTGTTTCTAGGACGTGACAAGATTTTTGTGGTGGCCCATGCAGTTCTATTTTTCAGACTTGTGGGATTTCTTGTTCTAGGAGTCTCAATCAAAAATATTTCCTTTGATATCCTGAATTCGTCTTCTTCGATACCGAGTTTGAATTATCAGTAGTTTGCTTCCTTGTTCTTTCATGTCCTGTTGTTTGATGTCTTGGTGTCCTTTTCTTTAGGGGCACCTCTTTCCCGCTTGTTAGAGCAGCAGATATGGTAGAACAGCTACCAGAGCAAGATCCCATTGAGCGCCAGAAAGAGATAATACTTCCTCAAGATCAGCTTCGAGTAGAGCCAATGGGTAGGCAACATGTACCAGAGATCCCGGTACCCCCGGCAGTTCTAGTAACACCAGCAGCACTTGATACCCCGACATTGCTAAAAATTATCAGAGGTATGATAGATACACAACAGCATCAGATAGCAGTGCAACTGCACCAGCAGCTTTGACAACAGGAGCAGAATGCCCTGTTAAACCAAGGACTACAAACGACTCTGGAGGAGAGTGAAAAAGAAGATAATGGGGCATCATACAGATTCTGTAGACTCAACCCAAGCTATTTCGATGGCATAAAGGATGCTATTAGGGCGGATGCTTGGCTTCAAGATTTTGAGACGATCATGGCGGCAGCTAAGATTCTAGCAGAGAAGCAAGTCGACCAAGTCCGATTATAACTACCAGATCTTGCTCATGACTGGTGGGCGACCGAGGAAGTCGGCTTGAGGCATCCTATCTCTTGGGACAAATTCAGGACCAGGTTCAGAGCCAATTATTTCAGAGTAGTGGCACAGTATGAGATGCAACAGAGATTTATTGATCTCAAGCAATCCGACAGAACAGTGGATGGATATGCAGCAGAGTTCTGCAGTCTGAGCAAGTTTGCTCCAGCTATGGTGACGACGGAGCAAGCAAGGGCTATGAGATTCCGGCAAGGGCTTCATCTCAAGATTCTGCAACTAGTTGAAGGACATGAATACCAGACATTCAATATCGTGTTGATAGCAGCCAGGAGACATAAGCTTACCATCCAAAGGTTAGCTTCGAGGACTGGAGGAGATAAGAGACCATATGCCCATAACACAGGTGGAGGACCGAAACCCGGCATTCATATTCATGATTTGGTACCACAGGGGCCAGTGGCATCAGATAAGATAATGACAACTTGGAAACAACCGCCAAGACAACATCAACAATGCCCAATAAATCCAGTGCGATGTACCTATTATGGCAAAAGAGGTCACACTCAGGATGTATGTAGGATGGCAAGTGGAAGATGCTTGAGATATGGGAGTTCCAACCACATGATAGCTACTTGACCATAAATGCAGAGGCAGAAAGGACCATATCAATAATTCCCAGCGTTGTCACTCTAGGAGCAGTTCTGTATCAAGAGACAGTTTTAGCAGTACGGCCGTTAGCCCAACGTCTGATGTTGATGCAAGCACATGTGTTTCACCCGAGACAATATCATCTTGGTCAGCAGAGACATCCTCATGACAGAGTTCCAGCATCACCGATGTGTGAGCAAGCTGAGTTTGGCGTGCTATAACAGATGTTAGCAGAAGGTGATCAAATCGAGGGTGAGGTTTGAGTTTTTCTAGTTTATCTATCTTTTGGGTTTCGTATATTCAGCGAGTGGAGATGATCTTTCGCCTCACTCATCTGCCTTAATATCTCGTGATACATGATGTATGTCATATATTCCGACTACGAAGGTACGTTCTAGGCAGAGTCATGTTCTTAACTAAGTCATTGGTACCGATTTATCTCGAGACTTGATCCCTGTCCATTTTTTAGAGTCAGCATAGGCCAGCGAGGATAGGTTTCTATTTTGACTGACTCGGGAGACATATGTATCCATATGCTACTGCTCTTTCTCTTTTTTTTTGATTGTGTGGATTGCTTGCGCCTTTATTTATATTGTTGTTATTTTTATTGACTGCCTATTTCGTTATGCTTGGTATTCAGTTAGTTGTAGTTCATAAGATTCGGTAGTTCATGAGATTTTTTGGATCATGAGTTTCCTGATTAAATCATGAGTCTTCTTCTTGGTCTATGAGTTTTCTTGCTTGGTGATCAGCTTGACTAGCCTAGCGAATTTCGATGATAAAAATTTTCTAAGGTGGGTAGAGATGTCACATGTTCCCAGATTTGGTATTTCTTGAATTTATAATAATTAAAATTTTCCTTGTAGATGTATTCATACTATATTTTACATATTGATTCCTGTTAATTATGATATATTTTATTTAATTGTATTTCTGCTTATTGTGGGAGACTACCCGAGACCAGTAGTGAACATCTTGGCAATTGCCATAGACCCGTGTTAGGACCCGTATATAGGATGGATACCAGACCCAGTTCACTCTTGAAACCACTAAGCCTATTTTGGATGGTTGAGATTGGTTGGAGAGTGTCATGACTTAATTCTAGGGCTAATCTCATCCACTTGGTATATATATATGGTTTTCTCTCTCCTCTCTCATTCTTTCTCATTTCCACTTCCTTTCTTCTTTCTTTTTCCTCCTTCCCTCAAGATCTCCCAACCGAAGCCCTAGCCCTAGCCTTAGACTTGGTTCTAGGAAGAGGTTTGTTAATCCACCAAGGCAAGTACATCTTGCTCAAAGTGGTAAAGCCATAGATTTTTGGATTTTTATATATATGTTATTTTAAAAATATGGTTGATGGAAAATTTTCTCCTTGAGTTGCTGATTATATTTAATTCTTGGAGTTTTGGATTTTGATGTGTAGGTTCTTGTAGACCTGAGTTTCAAGATTTGGGTTTTTATGTGTTCTATGAGTTTTTCTTAGTTTTGATCTACTAAAACTTAGTGTTTTCAAAAACTAGTTGTTCCTTATGTTAGAGCATTTTATTTTACCATTTTGGCTTTTGTTTCACTTGATTTGGACTTAAAATAAAGTTTTTATAAAGAAAGCAATTTTTGAATTTTTGGAGCTTTTTTCGCCATGACTGAACTTGTTGTCCGGAGAAGACGAAGTTCTCATGCGGCCAGCATAATATGCGACCGAGACTTCCATGCGGCATGATCCTTATACGGCTGGACCCTTCGCCGCATAGCCAACTAGCATGTGTCCATCTTGTTGGACGCGTGACTGCTTATTTACACAAGTGTCCTTGAACACTTTGTGCATTCACTCGCTAAATGAATAAGAAATTTGTTAAGTCCAAAAGATACTCCATGCGACATCGGATTCCATGTGACATCGGACTTATGCGGCAAGCAGAGCATACGGCCACATTCCCTTAGACGCATGACTCTGAACTTTGGCGCATCTTTGGCGCATCCTTGGCGCATCTTTCTATGGTTTTATCTTTTCTTCCTGACACACTTTATGTCATATTACACTTTATGTTACTTCACTGACACGGATTTAATGTACGTCACTTTGGCACTTGCTCCAAGGAGTGGACTTTGCCTTGAAGCTATGCGGCACCGACCCCTATGCGGCACCTACCTCATGCGGCAAGCAGTCTATGCGGCCTAGAGACATATGCGGCCAATGCTCATACGCCTGATCAGAGCATGTGGCCTGACCCATGCGGCAAATTCATGCGTGCACTTCTCATGTACGCATGTGATCCTATTCGACCCTAGTAATCTATGCACATATTCCACAATTTTTTGGGTTTAATTATTTTATTTGGAATGTTCCTTTGTTCTATGTGGTTGGTCTTGATAATTGCTTGTGATGGATCCTATGGAAGAGTAGACTTAGTAAACCAGACTGATGCACTAGAATTGGCTATGTGCATAACATAACATTTTGTTGACCCCACTAGATTTGAGTGTCATACTGAATCAGTACCTGCTAAGTAGACTCGGATATGTGGTATATATCTTACTTTTTTCGTTGGATAGAGTAAGGGGTGCAGTTCTACTCGAAAGACGATCAGGAACCCTGGTCCTTGTTTGGTTTAAGGGTCGTCGATCTACTTCACAGTGGTTCATACAATTTCCCTTTCTCTCTTTGGCAGCATTGCATAATTATTAATTTGAGGATGATTAGTAGATTGGTTACCTTTGCCTTTAACCGTTGAATATAGTGAGGGGTGTAGTTCTGCTCGGTAAACGATCTGCAATCCCGGTCCTTGTTTGGTTTAAGGATTGTGGATCTGCTCCAGAGTAGTTCATACTTTTTCCTTACTCAATTTCGATGGCAGAATCATTAATTTGAGGAGTTCACATCATAAATTTAGGCTTTCTATTGATTGATGGTCTATGTACTTGATTTGAGAAGATTATATTTCGACCAAGTGTCCCAATGTAATAAGGCTCATACGATCAATTGTCAGTTCGGTGATTCGACCCAATTTTTTGTATCCATGTCGATACAATTACTACGTATACATGTATTATAATATGCACGGAGGTGCGACATAACTTGCTGCGTGCTACGAGATTACATATTTTGGGTTGTACATCGAGAATACTTCCTATACTACACGACATGTAATATTATTATATTATTTTCCCAGCACTGGCATGGTATGTGGATCAACAACTATAACATGGTTAGGATGTTTGTTTGATTAATTTGTTGTATTATGCTTGGAGGAATCCAGATTTGGCTCTCAAGCAACAATGTGGATCCGTACCTAGCGTACATATACTACATATACCATAGTACATCATCTAAGGAGGAATATCGTGAAACCACGACACGATATTCTAATAATAATAGGGCTAATTAAGAAACTGAACTTTTAGAGCATTGGGAGAGAATGGAATCTCGAGATCATGCGTGGTAGCTACCGTTAGGACATATGTCCTAGGGCATTATGTTGGTCCCCAACGGATACCGTATATCATCTATAGTAGTAGAGTGCAGTATCCGGCTATATTATATATATATATATATATATATATATATATATATATATATATATATATATATATATATATATATATGATTACTTGTGTCGTGGCCTTACGAGGGACTGGTACTTACATACTATGTTCTATGCGTTTATTGGCTTGGCCAGCCCGCCTCACCATCAGTATGATCTGAGGATTCCAACATTGCATTATTCTTCTGAGATAACTCAGACTCCACATAACAAGCCGTAGGATTGATTAGCCGATCAAAAAAAAGGTATGTGCTGGTAGTCTAGGGACATTAAGTATTGTGGGGTGACGGTTCAACCCTTGTCCTTGTTTGGTTGTAGGGTTGCGCCTATGTATCACAATAGGCCATGGACCGAAGCTACATACTATATGTATCTATATCTTAGCTTACATTGTGGCATGTGTATTTTGTTCCTAATTATGATTTGTGCCATCTGTTAGTAGCATGAAGACGTGGACTATCATGGTAAAGTGGTTCAACCCTTGTCCTTGTTTGGTTGTAGGATTGAACTATTGCGCTACGATAGGCTATGGACCTAAGATACGATACAGACATCTTCGTCGTGTTCATAATTAGTTAGTTGTACCCTGTCTTGGAGTAGTGCGGCACCTCTTGTCCTTATTTGGTTGTAGTGGTGTCCTACTGCTCCGATGAAAGGTCATACGCTGGATGTTATGGCACAGATTATCCTATTTTATGTACTTTATTAGTTTTGCTTCATTCACTTGTGCTCCTTTGTGGTACTTGCTATCGGGGCCTAACTCCGCTGGTTTTGTTTAGCCAGGTTTAGTAGTAGCGCCCGAGGATCCTGTCCTGTATATGTCCGATAGCGCACACCAGGAGGATGTCCGCCAAGGAACTTGAGTGGGTTTATTCTTCCCCACTATGAGTATCATTCTGTTTTTCTATTTGGCGTTTAGTCGATGGAACTTGTTAGCTGGTTTATCTGGACATTAGTTCCTCTACATGATTGTATATTATTCAGACCGCAGCTGACTTACAGTCTTATACTCTTGATAATGCACTAGTATACCATCCTGTATAACTAGTTTCATGATCATTCTGATAGTGCGTCAGGGACGCCTAACTGCTTTATCTTACATGTTCATTCTTATTGTTCTTGGTTGATGATTGAGACATAGATGTTCTTGAACCTAGGTGACTTGATTGTAGCATGAACCCACTTGTCTCTTGACAATCTTACCACATTGTGGCTTACTTCGGTATTCTGTAAGGTATGGTTGGCTGAGTCACTCCCCCGCTCTGCAGTATTCTGGTTCTGGGGCGTGACATGCCTGGATGGTACTGAAGTTCCACGTCGTAATCTTTCAACAACTCTAGGCACCTTCTCTGTTTCATGTTCAGGTCCTTCTGCGTGAACACATACTTCAAACTCTTATGATCCGTGAATATTTCTACTCGATCGCCATATAAGTAGTGCCTCCATAGCTTAACTGCAAATACTACTGCTGCTAACTCCAAATCGTGAGTTGGATAGTTCTTCTCGTGATCTCTGAGCTGTTGAGAAGCATACGCTATTACTATCCCTTGTTGCATCAAAATACATCCAAGTTCTTTTCCAAATACATCACAATACACTGTGAATCCTCCAGAGCTTGCTGGAAGAGTAAGGATTAGTGCAAAGATTAACTTCTTCTTTAACTCTTCGAAGGCTATCTGACATTCCGCTGACCACACAAATTTAACTTTCTTACACGTTAACCGAGTCAAAGGTGCCAAGATCTTAGCAAAATTTGACATAAATCTCATGTAGTATCCTGCCAAGCCCAGGAAACTACGCACTTCTGCTACTGTCTTCAAAACTGGTGTAGAAGCATGAAAAATACGCCGGATGACTATACGTAACTTATTGGTGCGAGGCAGCGTAAAGAGATGACCTCAGAGCCATCAAGCAGGTAAGTCAAGAGCTTCTCAGGACCATCCGCGTAAGTGCAGTATGTCCAGGCCGCCTCAGAGCGTAAAGCAGAGGACTTCGTCGCCTATATGGCGTAAAACACATCCGCTTTCAAATGCGGTATTAAAGCGTACGAGGAACGCTTCGTGCTCTCCGAGATGAACCTGTCAGACCCTGCAATGAACCTGACGTCTGAACTTCTGACAAAAGGATACGGCTCGGCTACCCAGACGACGGCTATAATGATAGCACGGTACTACGACCCAAGCTGTCAGTTACCGCCATCTACCTCGCGTAAACTACTTTTACATGAACGAGGGGATATGCTGCCTTGTTTTACACAGGCAGACATGAGCTGTTTACACTCCGCAGTAGACAAACCGCCTGCCACGTCAAAAGCGGCGCTTTGTACAGCGCTCGAGGCACGTCTCTGCGATTGGTGCACAAGGCGGTGACAGTCTTCTCGAGGCACGTCTCTTCGCCTAATGCACATAAGAGCTGCAGACCTTCAAAAACATGCCTCCGCATTTAATGCACAGAATGATGGCGGATCTCTGCATTTAATGCAGGGGATTTGATTAAGAGTCACCGAACCATCGTGTGGTGACACCCCCCTTGCGTAAAATGCTTTTTCGTATACAAAGGGATACGCTGCCTTGTTCTACACAGGCAAACGTGAACCGTCTACACACCGCGGAAGACAAACAGACTGCCACGTCAAAAGCTGTGCTTTGTACAAAGCTCGAGGCACGTCTCTTCGCCTGATGCTCAGAAAGGGGGCAGGCCTTCAGAATACGCCTTCGCAATTAATGCACAGGATGGTGGCAGATCTCTGCATTTAATACGAGAGATTTGATTATATCTTCAAAAGCAGTAATTCCGGCTAAAGACGTCCACGTCAGCACTCAGCACATTGCGCAGTGGTTTCTACGCCTCCTCAGCTGTTATGCTCTCAGGGATTCTACGCCTCCTCAGCTGTTATGCTCTCAGGGCTTCTACGCCTCCTCAGCTTCTATGCTCTCAGGGCTTCTACGCCTCCTCAGCTTATATGCTCTCAGGGCTTCTATGCCTCCTCAGCTTATATGCTCTCAGGGCTTCTACGCCTCCTCAGCTTCTATGCTCTCTCGGCTTCTACGCCTCCTCAGCTTCTATGCTCTCTCGGCTTCTACGCCTCCTCAGCTTCTATGCTCATTCGGCTTCTATGCCATCAGGCTTCTATGCCTACCTGGCTTCTATGCCTATTTGGCTTCTATGCCATGGTGACAGACATTGGCTTTTACGCCCACCTCTTCTATACGGAGGATACCTACCTACGTGGCTTTTACGCCGTGATCTTAGTAGCAACAATACGCGTTGTGTCCCTTAGTTGGACCCGCGTTATACGCTCATTCAAAGGATCATCTATACGCAGGCATTGGTTATTTTAACCGTCGTGTAAAAGGGTGATGTGATTCCACTCCTCGGTTTTTACACCAACTGAGTGGTCACTGTCACTAAAACTCTATAAATAGAGACCTCTATCTACAGAGGAACAGGTCGAAGAAATTGATCAACGATCAGACTTCTGAAAAGGAGACCGGACAGGGTCAAGAAAAATAAGGAGAGAGAAGAGATCAAGAGAGAGAGAGAGAGAGAGAGAGAGAGAGAGAGAGAGAGGAATCCGGAGCTCAGGCAAAGGGTAGGGATCGACGACCTTGGCATCGTGCATCCACCCTCTTTTGCAACCTTCGAAGCTACCTCCTGTCTTCTACGGCACTTCTTCACCATCGTGTGGTCCAAGGGCTAAAGTGATCGACTGCAAATCAGACACCTATAGCAATTTATACCCAGATTAAATAAATTGTACTCCCACATCCTCGTATAGGATTACATTGTACAAGTTTGTTTGTAAACAAAAGAAAATGGGTCTTGTATAAACCCCGTCTTGAATACATCTTTCATTCTTTTCGTTTTCTACCACAAACAAGATGGCGACTCTGCTGGGGACATCTTTCTCTTCTGATGAGGAAGTAATTGCTCAACACGATGCGGTATCTATAGGAACCGTGAAGAAGACACTGGTCGTCCAATTCGACCAGTCTGCCTACGAAGACATGCTTCGAACCGGGGGTAGCTCTCACCCTCTCTCCGTCCAGGACAACAAGAAGCTGCGCAAGGTCTGGATGCCCAAGACATCCTTTACCATTCCTGTGGACTCTCCGATCTCTCCGATCTCTCCGACCAATGAGGTTGTAGCATTGCTCCCTCCGTACCCCGCACGTAAAATTCAGTCTCCCGCTACGCGCGGTACAGACAAAACTTCGGGCAAAACCTCAGCGCTAACCCAGAAGTATCCTCTGCGCTCTACGCGTAGAAACCAGTCTCCCGCTACGTGCGGTACAGACAAAACCTCGAGCAAAGCCTCAGCGTTGACCCAGGAGTATCCACTGCGCTCTACGTGCAGAAACCAGTCTTCCGCTATGCACGGTACAGACAAAACTTCTGATGATGCCTTAGCGCCAAATCGGAAGTACAAGTCATGCTCTGCACGCAAGACGACATCTGACCTCTACGGGGAACCAGATGAGCACTGTGATCTCCGCGAAGGGAAGCAAGCGGCAGAGTATTCAACTTTTCGGCCTTTACGCCAGCAAGGGGACAATCTGCATACCCTCCGGATTACGCGAGAAGCCGATGGCCTGCTGAGGACCTCTTCAGGTTTATGCCCGTTTGAGCAAATCTCCAAATTATGCCAGGCGAAATCCCTCGGCGTAAAACAAGCCCAAAATGCGGAGAAGCACCCTCCCCGAGGGTTATCCGCCACCCAGATGGCCAACCTGTTATACACAGGTGGCACAGCAAGAGCCATAGTGCCCAACCTCCGCATACCAACTGACGGGAACAGAAGAAATAAGCAATCGTCTTCTTCTGCAATTTCTCCTGACCTGCGCAAATATCTAATCCAGAAGCGTAAAGAGAGGGAACCTTCTAATATGTCTATTACGCCTCCTGGCGAGCACTGTTGTAATAGTCATAGGGTTGTGATTAACTGCTGTTGCTCTAAAACGAGACGATCGGTTTTCGACCGGTTAAGCTACTCTCTGTCTTTCCAGGAAAAGGAGCCCGTGCATGCATCTGTGAACATGGCCTCACACATGCCTAGACGAGGTTCGAACTCAAGACGTCATCCCTCCAGGCCTCCGAGCCAAAGGAGGTTCAATGAGCTCCTCAAGAACGCTGAAGCCGGGGTGTTCCAAAACACTCGTGCAAGGTCACGACAACCAGCTTCGTCCTCTTCTGATTCCGACGCCGAGGGCCGCCAAGCCCCCGAATCAGATGCTGAAAGTATAGAGTCGACTTCTACAGCGACCTATACTAATCCTTCAATGACACCCAGGGAGATGGGAGTTTACGCCGTTGAAGATGAACGCAAGGAGGCTTCACCATCAGGAAACGCGGAGCAACGCATCACTACGCTGGAGACATCTCTGAAACAAATGCAATCCATGATGGAAAACATGCACCAGATGATGCTAACTCAGCACGCAACTGCCATGGCTCAAGCATCGATCCCGCCAACTCAGATACGTGTGGGGGTGGACTTGCCACCATCCAATCCAAGCCAAGGACCTGCTCTAGATCAAGAGTCAGCGGTTCCTCCGCTTTCAGAGAATATATTGCCTCCCGTTGGAGTCACAATACAACCAACTCCGTACCACTCCGTAGTCCCTCTTTCAATAGAAAATCCGATGCAGGCAGTACGGGAGTTGAAAGCCCAGTTTGACGCCTTGAAGCACAAAGATCAGCTCAAGAAACTGGGAATCAACCAGCCTTACCCAGCTATCTGGGAAGAGGTCCCTTTCCCTCCGAGGTACAAACCTCAGACCATGGCCCCGTTCGAGGGGAAAATGTCACCAAGTCAATACATGAACTATTTCAGTATGATGACGGTGTTGCTGCAAGGGAACGACGCCCTCCTCACTCGGGTGTTCAAAGGTTGTCTCTCGGGAGTAGCCTATCAGTGGTACCGTAGCTTGGCGGACAACTGCATCGCTTCCTTCGAGGACTTCAAAGCTTTATTCTTCACGCGATTCTACGAGGGAGGAATGGACATGTCCATGTCCTCTCTCATCGAAGTCAAGCAAAGAGAAAAAGAGGACGTTCGCACCTTCATCGAGCGTTTTCGTCAGGCCACCTTACAGATGCCTCCAGGAGTTCCAGACTCTGCATTGATAGACATTTGCAGGAAGAACCTCCTTCCCGTGGTCTCGGTATTCACAGGACCATATCAGTTCCGTGATTGGCCCTCGTTCATCCTCTCGGCCGTAGCCGCTGAAGACAACAGTCGCAAGGCGCACGACAATGGCATCATGATCTCCGCCTCTAACAGAGGCAAGAAGTCATCTCCCAGCAGCGACCATCCTCGTGGTCCAAAAGGGAAAAAATCTCTGACGGTCAATACATCCAGACAAAAGATGGCGGCAACCACGCAGACGAGACCAGGGACGTCCAGGCCCGTAGAAGTCTACTCCTTTGACGACGAGGATATCCCAAGTATATTCGAGTGTCTCGTCAAAAGTGACAAGATCACCCTTCCGGAGTTGAAGCGGCCCCAAGAAGTCGGCAGTACTAACGACCCCAAATACTGTATCTTCCACAGATATGTGCACCACCCGACAAAGGCGTGTTACATACTGAAAAGGAAGATCCAGGGTTTGATCGATGCCAAAGCCATAACTCTGCACAACACTGAGAAGACGGTCACGGCCAACATGATCTCTCTACAGTTTGGCAATCTGCCTCCCCAGGAGGTCCCGAATGGTATTGTGCCTATCTCTCGGACAACGATGAACATCGTCAATATCCCTCCAGCTAGGGGTCAAAATCACGACCTGGTACCCCTAACCACCCGGCGGGGCAAGATCATGTGGGTTCATCCGGATTTGGTGTCAAAGCTCGAGAAAGAGTCTAATGCTACTAAAGCTGCGTCTAAAAAGAACTCCAAATGCAAACCATGCCATATGGTTGCGACTTCTTCACCATCAGACGAGGATGAGGTACTAGCCGCAACCCGTTCAGGGAGAGCTTACCTCAATGACTACGAAGCAAATCAGGAAGGTGCACCGGCGGATACTTTGGCTGCCAAACCTTTGGGACCCGAGTACGTCATACCAAAGACCGGTCCTGCAAGGCCGACTTCAACGGACAAGGGGAAGCAGAAAGAAGTTCGCTTTGATAAACCTGTGAAAAACATCCCTAACAAAGGTTTAGAGAAGCCATACAACTTCGACATCCTGGCCCAACTGGCTAATACACCAGCCAGGCTGTCCATCTTCGAGCTACTCAGGCTCTCCCAGGACACTCGTCTAGCCCTGAGTGAAGCACTAATGCAGGCGGAGGCATGCTTGACCCAGCTCAAGTCCCCCGACGAAGAACCAGTAGCGTGTCCCCAATGCCACAGTGTGATGGAGGTGGTGCCAAATATCATTTTCACACAAGACGACATGTTATTGAAACATAACAGGCATGACAGGCCCCTCTATTACACCGGGTACGTCGGTTCCATGGAGGTCGACCGGATTCACATAGATCCGGGATCGTCAATCAGCATCATCCCTCACAGTCTGCTCAGACCGCTGAGAATCCCTACCAGCGAATTAGCTTTCACCACCACCACGATCGTGGGTTTCAACGCTGGAAGAAGTAAGCCGTTGGAGAAAATTCGTCTAAGGATCCAAATTGGCAACCTCAGATCGGTAGCCACATGTTACGTCATCGATTCAGAGGTATCCTACAACATTTTGCTGGGAAGACCGTGGATCCACGACCACAATATCGTTCCTTCAACCCTACATCAATGCCTTAAATACGTAGACGCACAAGGAACAGTACAAACAGAGGTTGCTGACCTAAACCCGTTTAAAGGAATAGAATCCTACTATTCCGACGCCGTGTTGTACTCTCAAGACCACACAAAAGAGGTGTCAGGCGAGGCAGAGAAGGAATCCCACCGGGAGCCAGAAGAACCCTCTGCCGCACTACCCCTGTCAATCAGGGTAAAGGGACGAACCACTCGTCCAAGAGCCATGGAACCTATGGCTATCCATCTGAACAAGTCCAGGTCAGGAAAAGGGAGTGATCCTCTCATGATCACTTTGAACTAGAAGCTTCCTCCCTTGGTCATCAACCTTCGGTGCAACAGGCAGCCGACTGATGTAAATGCAACCAGGAACGGAGTTCTAGATGATAATAAACATCCTCTTTTCCAGTATGTCAACGCTTCGATTCCGAACCAGGAATCCTCTTTCCATGACGATATAGGACCTATAGCACAAAAATTCTTGGCAGCTATGGATTCCTATCATTCGTAAATATGGGAGGCGACATCATCATCTAATGTCGTCATGGCATACGGACCGCAAGAGGACTCTATCTTCCTTGTATCGCCCACCTGTAGCAGTCAGTGTACAATAGTCTTCGGCCGCGTGCGCAATCAACCGACTATCCAAGAAGGATCATGCAAAATATGGGCTACGACTTGAAGCGGAAGCCAGGCCTCAACTACGGAAAGGGCAGACGAACGCCACTTTCGGCAGTCCCCGCTATCAATAAACCCATTTCGGGTTAGGGTATGCCACCTCCTCCAAATCAAGCAAGGATGTCCTTTCCTCCTTTCGAGACGGCTCGTCGCCCTCCGACTCACCTGATGCTCTCGAACAAACATTATCAGTAAATATGGTAGTAATAGATCCCTTCGAAGCAGACGAACCAGAGTCTGAGCCGTTTGAAAATGACTCTTGGGCTCAACAAATGGATACACAATGGGAGTTCCGCTTCGAGCAGAGAGAACCTTCCACCGAAGATGAAGTTATCCAAATCGACGTTGGAGATACACTCTCACCAAGACCGATATTTATCAGTAACAATCTTTCCCCAGCTGAAAGGAAAGAAGTTATTCGACTGATAAAAGAATACATCGACGTCTTTGCGTGGAATTATGAGGATATGCCAGGACTTGATCCAAAGATGGCTACCCACAAGCTCAACATATCGCCCGATTCAAAGCCTGTAAAGCAGCACCAGCGCCGGTTCCGCCCGGATATGATGGACGCCATTGAAGCCGAAGTCAAGAAGTTGATAGCCTGCGGTTTCATCCGGGAAGAACAACATCCCGACTGGGTCGCCAATGTTGTCCCAGTCATGAAGAAAAATGGGAAAATACGCATCTGCATCGATTACCGAGATCTGAATGCAGCCTGCCCCAAGGATGAGTTCCCTCTTCCCATCACAGACATCATGATCGACAACACCTGCGGTTTTGAATGCATGTCTTTCATGGACGGATTCTCAGGGTACAATCAGATCAAGATGTATCCTGGGGACGAGAAGCATACCGCCTTTCGAATACCACTAGGGGTATATTGCTATACAGTAATGCCCTTCGGGTTGAAGAACGCCGGGGCAACATACCAACGAGCTATGAGTAACATATTCCATGAGCACTTACGCAAAACAGTAGAATATTACGTAGACGACATAGCTGTCAAAAGCCGTCTCAAAGATGATCACGTTCGAGACTTAAGGACGGTGTTCGAGTTAATGCGCCAATATCAACTCAAGATGAATCCTATGAAGTCCTTTCTGGGTGTATCTAGCGGCAAATTCCTGGGATTTGTCATTACCGCCAAAGGCATACAAGTGGACCCTGATAAAGTCCAGGCCATCGTAGGAATGCGACCGCCCCGCAATCTGAGGGAACTTAGAGGATTTCAGGGACGTCTGGCTTACATCCGGAGATTCATATCCAACCTCTCTGGGAGATGTCAGCCTTTTTCTCGCCTCATGAAGAAGGGTGTATCCTTCGTACGGGACGAAGCCTGTCAACAAGCGTTTAACGATATCAAACGCTACCTCACTCATCCGCCAGTTCTGGTGCCTCCCGTCATAGGAAGACCATTCTTCCTATACGTTCGAGCAATGGACCATGCCTTGGGAGCTCTTCTTGCGCAGAAGAACGATATAGGGCATGAACAGGTTATCTACTATCTAAGTAGAATGATGATCGGAGCCGAACACCGGTACAACCCAGTGGAGAAAGAATGCTTGGCTCTGATGTTCGCTATCCAGAAAATGCGACACTATATCACCGGCCAGACTATCCATATCATCTCCAGGATCAACCCTCTTCGAGTACTAATGAGCAAGCCAAGTGCTCTTAATTCCCGATTCGCAACTTGGGTGATGTTGTTAACACCATATGACATGGTGTACGTTCCCCAGAAGTCCATCAAAGGCCAACATTGGCCGACTTTCTAGCTGCTCATCCGATCCCGGAGACCTCCAAGTTGTACGAGGACATCCCTGACGAAGTTGCAGAATGTAATTCCGCGATGGAAAGTGACGCATGGCAACTATTCTTCGATGGTGCCTCCAGGACTGGTCCCAAAGGAAAAGTGGTCTCAGGAGTAGGAATCGTCCTGGTTACTCCCGACAAACTCGTCATCTACCGAGCATACTCTCTCAACGAGCCCTGCTCCAACAACGTGGCAGAGTATAACGCTCTACTAATCGGGCTCCAAGTCGCTAAAAAGCTGGGGGTCAAATCTCTGGAAGCTTTCGGAGATTCTCTGCTTATAGTCAATCAAGTCAGGGGAATATATGAAGTCCGGAATCTAGATCTCATCCCCTATCACCAAGCAGAGGTCGAGATAGCCGTGACATTCAAAGGGTTCTTCCTGGAGCATGTACCTCGATCCCAGAATCTTGAAGCTGATGTCCTAGCCAGTCTAGCCGCAGATTTAGCTACTCCTATAAGAAGGCAGAATTCGATAATCCTTCTTAACAGAGATTTATTCTGTGTGAAAAACAACTCTCACATAGAACGCAGCTACGCTGCACACGCCAATCCTCCCAGAAGAGATTGGAAGAGTCCCTTTATAGATTTTGTGGCATACGAAATCTTGCCGGAGGATCCTAAAGAAGCGGTATCCGTCAAAAGATGATCTTTATGCTTCTACTTCGATGCATCTTCACAATGCCTATATCGCCGGACCTATGACGGACTGCTATTGAGATGTCTCTCTCATGACGAAGCACAGCAGATTACCCGTGAAGCTCACGACGGCGTATATGGGGCGCATCAACCCGGTCCTAAGCTACAGGATCGTATCAGGAGAATGGGCTATTACTGGCCCACTATGATCACAGACGCGATCAACTATGCAAGACAATGCAGAGCCTGTCAGGTCCATGCAGACTTCATACATCAACCGTCTGAGTATCTACATCCTACGGTTGCATCCTGGCCTTTCGAAGCATGGGGTATGGATGTCGTCGGTCCTATTCACCCGTCTTCTTCCAGGGGTCACCAGTTCATACTGGCCATCACGGATTATTTCTCCAAATGGGCAGAGGCGATCCCTCTTGCTGAGGTAAAGGTGTCTAATGTGATCAGCTTTATCAAGCATCACGTCATCTATCGCTTCGGGGTACCTCGGAGGATAATTCACGACAATGGGCCTCAGTTCACCAGTCAAGCGTTTCATCGATTTTGCGATAAAAATCGAATACATAATATTGCCTCTACGGCGTATTATCCAGCTGCTAATGGTTTGGCGGAAGCTTTCAACAAAACCATTATCAAACTCTTGAAGA
This sequence comes from Iris macrosiphon, assembly GCA_036927795.1. Classification (NCBI taxonomy): domain Eukaryota; kingdom Viridiplantae; phylum Streptophyta; class Magnoliopsida; order Asparagales; family Iridaceae; genus Iris; species Iris macrosiphon. The sequence continues at coordinate 135,392,914 of JAYESA010000014.1, forward strand.
AGTTCGTCTCTTCGAACAAAAGAGATTGGAATGAGAGACTGGGCGAATGTCTCTGGGCATACCGCACAACGGTACGAACACCGACAGGTTGTACTCCATTCTCACTGGTCTACGGGAGCGAAGCAGTTCTCCCCATTGAAATTCAGATCCCGTCACTCAGGATAGCCGTGGCTAACGAACTGACTCAAGAAAAGAATGACCTTTTAAGGCTTCAGGAGCTAGAAGGATTAGACGAGAAATGCCTCCAAGCTCAACAGCGCATCGCGCTCTACCAAGCACGCATTTCCAGAGCTTTCAATCATAAAGTAAAGGAAAGAGTGTTCAAAGTCGGCGAGCTAGTTCTAGCCGTAAGAAGGCCGATGATTCTTACTCACAGGAGTAAAGGCAAATTCCAACCCAAATGGGAGGATCCTTATGTGATCGAGACAACGTTCTCAAATGGCGCTTACAGGTTAGCCCAACCTAATGGAGACCTGTTAATGGCTCCTATCAACGGCAAATTCCAGAAAAGGTACTATGCTTAACCTCCTCTGCTCAGTTGGAATATAGCGAAAACCTCAATTCTGACAAAACTACTTCCAAAACAAAACTAGTTGGGTCGTATTCTATCATGTCCATATAACCTCTGAATAGATATGTTCGACTAATTTGGAAATGCAATACCTATCATGTCCATATCACCTCTGATAGTATCTTGCCTACAAGCCTTAGTCAAAGCATATTCTATCATGTCCGTATGACCTCTGAATATGTATGTCCTGCTAAAGTTTCTTGAGAGCCTATCATGTCCCTATCACCTCTGATAGTATCTTGCCTACAAGCCTTAGTCAAAGCATATTCTATCATGTCTGTATGACCTCTGAATAAGTATGTCCTGCTAAAGTTTCTTGAGAGCCTATCATGTCCATATCACCTCTGATAGTATCTTGCCTACAAGCCTTAGTCAAAGCATATTCTATCATGTCCGTATGACCTCTGAATAAGTATGTCCTGCTAAAGTTTCTTGAGAGCCTATCATGTCCATATCACCTCTGATAGTATCTTGCCTACAAGCCTTAGTCAAAGCATATTCCATCATGTCCGTATGACCTCTGAATAAGTATGTCCTGCTAAAGTTTTTTGAGAGCCTATCATGTCCATATCACCTCTGATAGTATCTTGCCTACAAGCCTTAGTCAAAGCATATTCTATCATGTCCGTATGACCTCTGAATAAATATGTCCTGCTAAAGTTTCTTGAGAGTTTATCACGTCCATACTACCTCTGATATCACCCTCGCCCAAACCTGTCATTTACATTCTGAAATGATAGGTCTACAAAGTCAGAAAAGAGTTCACTTTATTTATTCCCAAGAAAGAGCAGAATTACACCGGGAAGCAAACAAAAGAAGGAAGGGTACATCATTGCGGGGGAGCAGTCAGATCGCGAATCAGCTTCGTCAGTGCAGCTATCCTCTCATCCCTGGAAACCAAGGCATCAGCGCGGGCCTGCTCCAGCCGTGCCTCGTTGTCGCCCATGAGGGACAATTCGGCCCTCGCCCAACGAACACCCGCACGGGCAGCTTCTGTACGATCTAGATCCTGTCGCACTGCGCTCAATCGACTAGTCGCTACATCTAGACCTGTCAACGACTGGGAAGCCCACTCCTCCGCCTGAGCGAGCTTTTCTTTCAACTTGCGGGCCCTCGCTACGTTCCCTTCATGCTCGGATTGGCACTTTAGTTGAAGAGGAAGGGCCTCCTCCACGACGGTCATTCTTTCGTCCATCTCCAGCTGACGTGTTTGAACGATTTTATCTAAGCTTTCCATCTGTTTGGTAAACCGCGCAGTCATGGAGTTGTATCTGGACTGGACCTCATCTTCAATGCCGTCCCGAGTTAGTCGCAGATATTCGTTAATGGGTTGCTCCAAACTATTAACCATCGCCTCCAGGGCATCAGCTACCCCGGTGCCGTCAAAATCTCGGATCGCCTCTATCGGGATCCGAGAGGACTTCTTCAGGCTATCGAGGTCCAGATTCCCCTTCAGCACCATCGGCATCAGCGCTTTCAAAGTAGCATAGAAGACGCTGGTATATTGCTCGGTCAACGCAGCTAGATCCGATTGGGCGCCAGGAGTCGCTGCAGCATTGGCAAGTCCCCCTCCAGGAATGATTGCAGACGAAGTGGTCACAACCGTCGCTTCAACAGGTGGTGCGACCAAAGGAGGTGCATCTACAACAACCGAAGTGGTCGCAATGGCAGGCTCTCCCTCTTCTTGGGATATCAAAGCCTCTTCAACAGGCGAACTGGCCCCCGAAGATATTTCCTCCTCAAAGTCAAACGCCTCCGTATCATCGCTAGGAGCCGGAGCAGAGCCAGAAGGCGCTTCAAAGCTGTATTCCCCGTGGACGCCATCCCCTGGGAAGAGGACAAGAGAATTGATATCAATATAATGGTACTCTTTCTAAAAAGGAGACATAAAGGTGACATTTATCCATGGCCAGCGGCATATACGGCGCATCTGCAGCCGATGTAGCTAAATCATGCCTTAATGACGTAATGCGAACTGTCATACCTGGAGAAGGGGGTGGGCCAACCGACATCGCCAAGAGATCTACCAAGCCTCCACCAAGACGCAGTCGAGGTTCGTCAGCTGGAACCTCGCCAAGAATGCTCACAGGCACGGCAGGGGTTTCATCCATTACTGGTCTAGGGAAAGATTCTCCCATCTGCCTCGGCCACGCAGGCAATCTCGTTCCACTACCTGGAGCGGTAGCAGCGACAAAAGCCGCTAACGAAGATTCTCCGGTACCGCCAGCCGAAGCTGGGGGTCCCTCTCTAGGAGCCTCAATACCAGGAATCCGGAGAGAACGATTGACCGTCCTCTTTCTCTTGCGAGGAGAAGCCTCCTTGGGAGCAGCAGCCCTTCGCTTCCCAGAGACTACCAAGGCCCCCGCAGGCAGAGGCACTTCACACCTCGGCACCGACACCAGCGGCTCATCAGGAGTAGCAAACTCCTCACCCTCGTCGGAAGAAATCGAAGGAACTTTGACTCTTCCCCCAGACGTGGAAGACGGCACCCTAAAACTCCCACGCATGTCAAAATCACGGTGGAAGGTGTTAACCGCCACGTAGAACTGGGCATACAAATGTAAGATACACAGCTCCGTGGAGGGTGCGACGACCGGCACGGTAAAAATTGCTCCAGTGCATCCCATGATAAAATATCGCCATCCTCTGGCTCCATCAATGAGTCCGCCCCTGGACCTGAAGCTGGTGACGGCGTTGCCCACGTGCAACTGGTCGTACCCAAGTTGCCTGGCAAACCGACTAGGCAAGTAAGGCTCGAAGAAGCAATGGTCTTCACTTCTATACAACAAATGGGAGGGCCTGATGCAGATCAACCACTTGAAAGCCTCCGGAGAAAGATTGGTCTTCTCTCCACCTAAATCCTCCAGCCTAATCCCCGATTGATTACAATGTACCGAGGGGACAATACAGAGGAGCTTCCAGCCGTGACTGAGGCTCAGTGTCAACCGACAGTCTAAAACTGTGTTCACATTCCAGGAAGAGTCCTTGTAATTCAGCAGGAAGCTACCCCCCGAGCTGCTACCGGAGCCAGGAGACATCACCCGGGGGTTGTGAAGAATTAACCATCCCATCAAATACAGGTAGGGTAATTTCACCCGGGGAAATCTTTCACGCCGAGTCTCATCGGCGAGCAGCCCGTCAGTCATGGCTCTTAGGCCAGCCTGTATACGGCACACCATAGCAGGGAGCAAGCCCAGTCTTGCCCCAAACACCAGACGCATCGCAGGCCACAGGATATTTTGGTAAATGCGGTCCGTAGATGCAGTACCGGGCACCACTACTCGACGCAGCCATATGGAGAGGAAACCGGCCAGCTGGGCTTCCTTAGACAGAGGCCTGCAGCAACGCCTCAAGTAACTATAGGCCTTAGTGCCTTCGGGATACTTTCCTACCCCATCATCAAGAATCTGGTACGGAGCCTTGGCGTCATCCATAAGAGCCTCGACGACCTGGGCACTAAGCACGCCCAAACAGTTCACGGGCTCATCCTTGCCCCCCGAAACTTTCTCCGGCTTGGCGGCCCTGGCCCGGTGGAAGAAGAGGTAGGACGTCCACTTGGTGGTGTGAGCCAAATCAGAAGGCTCGTCATAAAAAGTGGTGCACGCGAAGTAGTGGCACATCAACTCCTTATACACCTCCACCACCCGAGAGTCCGAATCCACCAACTCCCGATTGGTGGGAACGTACTCTTCATATGGGGTATCCCCCATCAGCAGCCTCAAAATCACTGCCATCTCATGGAGGGCCAATCCCAACTCTCCCAGTGGAGTGGCAAAAGTCCCGGTGAGCGAAATGTATCGCTCCATCAGCGCCAGGAACAGGTTAGGGTTAAGAGGCAACCCAACACTGGTCGCACTCACAGCGGCATACAGCCCAATGCCCTCCAGCTCTCTCTGATAGTGCTTCAAGGCCCAGTCAACTAGGCAAGCCCATCGACGGTTTGTTGGGGTGATCCACCCGTTGCATCGAGGATTCTCCTTGGGATATACTCCCCCTCGCCCCATGAAGTCGTTGCAGAAAGTCAACAACTGGACCGGCTGGATCACTAGACTATCTTCGCTCGGGACACTGCCCGGGCACAGTCCCCTGAACGACGTCACAAGGCCGGAAGGACGGCTGACGAACGACCCCTGGTCAGCTCCTTTCAGATGAAAGATCTTCCCCGGTTTGCCGTGAAGATCGAGCGTCAGCGTCCACGACATCCTCCTAGGATGTGTCGTATGGAAGAAGGCCGAGATGGGATAATCTCTCGGCATCGTTGGCAGGTACAAGACCAAGCTCCCGGCAGGGAAAACCCAGGGCTCTCTCTTAGGCTTCGTCTGGGACCGTTTATCAATCATGTCCCCAAAGAGAAAAGCTGACTTTATGTACTGCTCCCCGTCTATATACGTCAGGGGCTCTCCGTTAATCATATTCAGCAGCGTCCGCTCGCCCTGAGCTGATATCAAAATCTCCCTTCCCTCAGGATACTGGGGTCCGGAGATAGGAAATGCCACGTGGGACAGATCCTCCAGATAGTTCGAGTGCAGCATCCCGGCAGCGGAACCCATCACCTCGGCCAGTGGAGACTCACCCAAATTAACTGCAAAAGTGCAAGGAAAATACGTTATTACAAATCTTGCAACATGAGGACCAAGAAACCACAGTCTGTGCTTTACGCCAAGACTGTACAAATTTGGTCATTTTACGCAGGAAGTCTCATCCAGAGACGTAATTGGCAGCATACGATCCGTGCTTTACGCCGGACTGCCAAAATTCTAGTTATTACGCCGGAGGTTTCGTCCCCAGGCGTAAAACTAAAATTTTATAGTATACACCAAGTTTTCGGCAGTCAGAGCTGTTACTCTCGAAACTGCGGAAACATGGAGCTCTTACGCTGGCACATTAGAAATGTGAGCGTAAAAGATGAAAACGTCTTCGTGCATCATCTTCCTCAAAGAGGCTATCAGCACAGAAGATGACCTAGCGCGGTCACGTTCAACGTGTGTGAAGGATTTTTCGTCATTCTTTGTCATCCCAAAGGCTCTACCTCTAAGGCCGGGAGCGCTGCTCGTCGACGGGATACTTTGCTAAGGATGAAGTTCGCCTTGCCCGACCGAAGACTCCCTCGCTGGGGCGGAAGGATGAGAAGAAGGACCTACACTCTTTCCCTTAGTGGAGGGGGTTTGCTTCGGCGCCATTTCTAAAGACTCTGAGTGCTCGGAGAAGGAACGGAGAAAAACTCGAACAGACGAAGACTCTCTTTCGCAGAAAACGGATGAAAAGTTTTTCTTTCAAAAGCTCGGGATATATATAGGGTTCGGATTGACTCCTCGAATCCTCGGACGGACTCCTCGAAACCCTAACCAAATCTCGCAAATTAATATTTTGTTATGATTGGGTACTACGGCAGCCCACTACTCTCGAAAGACGGACAGTCAGCAAATTCGAAAAGTTTTTCGTGCAAAGCAGATTCGTGGTTCTACGCTAAAGAGCTTTCTACGCTCGACAGCTACAGATCTACGGTTTTACGCTCATAAGCTATAAGTCTATGGTTTTATGCCCGGATGCCTTTTGTGCTCGATAGCTTTTACGCTCGAGAGGCTACAAACCTATGACTTCACGCTTAGCAGATACAAACCTATGGTCTCACGCTCGGTGGTGTTTAGTTCACGCTCGGAGGCAACAGATCCACAATTTCACGCTCGAAAGATTTCTTTTTCACACGCTACAAATCTACAGTTCTACGCTAAGGAGCTTTCTACGCTCGACAGCTACAGATCTACGGTTTTACGCTCGCAAGCTATAGGTCTATGGTTTTATGCCCGGATGTCTTTTGTGCTCGGTAGCTTTTACGCTCGAGAGACTACAAACCTACGACTTCACGCTCTGCAGATACCAAACCTATGATCTCACGCTAGGTGGCTTTCTACGCTCAATAGGCTACGAACTCAGGATTTCCAGCCCATCTACACTACGGATCTCTGACTTTCCGCATGTCCGAAACAGTTCTAAGGGCGGTCGATTACAGGAGTTCACCCAGAAGATACTCCTTGACCTCAAAATATCCCAAGTGCCCAGAGCATACAGAGTTCAAACATTCATAAATTACTCTTCTCGGGTCAAAAATTGGAGGTTCATCCAGACTCCAGTCTAAACATCTCGTCTATGGCAACTCGGTTTGACAGCCGAAACCTCGACCCTGTTCCAAGGGAGTTTCGAGAGGTCATTCTTGAAGACGAAGTCTGAACAAAATTTCTGTTCATCAGAAGACAGTTCAGAAACTCTACGCGGTTTCTACATTCCTAAAGCAGCTGCGCATCACTAGTTATGCGTAAAAGACAGGACGGGACCTAATACTCTTTCTATCAGAGTCGGCGTAAAGAACCAGACGTGTCGAAGCTGCACATATTCAGACTTCACAGCAACATATGGCAAAGACGATCATATGCAGAGAAGAAAGACGACTTTATTAAAAGTTAAAATCACAATTACATATGAGGGAAATCCTATCTAAAAGGGGGTTTTCTTCATTTTCGTGATTACATATGAGGGAAATCCCCTCTACAAAGGTCTTCCTCCTCTTCTATGGCAGTTCATCGACCACCACAGTCATGAATAAGAAGATCCTCCATACGCCATGGCCGATCCAGTTGAGGCTTCTTCAACCCAACTCGATCGAGGACGACAGATTACAGTTTATCTAATCTCGTCCGCGGGGGTCTCAGAAGAAAATATACAGCTTGCAGGCTGTGTGGTCTAATACGACCCTTCCCTTCTCCGGGACAAGATGCCACATGAAGTTGCTGATTATCCCGAGCAAGGGAGGCTAAGATATCCTTCCATGATCCATCGTTGCAGATGACACTTGCTCAAAGATGCCGTCTTTTTCGGCTCCTTACATGCTGGAAGAACATGGTCTTCTTCTTCCTCAGGTCGACCCGACGAACTCCGGCGATCATCTCAGCATGGTGAAAGAAAATATAGGAAGAACAGGTTAACTCCTCAGCCCTTTTATAGGCAAGCGAGGTCACACCTACCCCCAATAAATCCGTCATAAAGACCGGCCTGAAAGAACGTGTCAAACTTGACCGTTTCGGGCTCCATTCAGAAGGCATTTTTGAGTTACGAGGGACGGTTCATGCTTCGTTCAAAGCGTTTCAAATTTTGAAGAATTTAAAAGCTTTGAAGGGGGTCTTGTAGAAGCATGAAAAATACGCCGGATGACTATACACAACTTATTGGTGCGAGGCAGCGTAAAGAGATGACCTCAGAGCCATCAAGCAGGCAAGTCAAGAGCTTCTCAGGACCATCCGCGTAAGTGCAGTATGTCCAGGCCGCCTCAGAGCGTAAAGCAGAGGGCTTCGTCGCCTATATGGCGTAAAACACATCCGCTTTCAAATGCGGTATTAAAGCGTACGAGGAACGCTTCGTGCTCTCCGAGATGAACCTGTCAGACCTTGCAATGAACCTGACGTCTGAACTTCTGACAAAAGTATACGGCTCGGCTACCCAGACGACGGCTATAATGATAGCACGGCACTGTGACCCAGGCTGTCAGTTACCGCCATCTCCCTCGCGTAAACTACTTTTACATGAACGAGGGGATATGCTGCCTTATTTTACACAGGCAGACATGAGCTGTTTACACTCCGCAGTAGACAAACCGCCTGCCACGTCAAAAGTGGCGCTTTGTACAGGGCTCGAGGCACGTCTCTGCGATTGGTGCACAAGGCGGTGACAGTCTTCTCGAGGCACGTCTCTTCGCCTAGTGCACAGAAGAGCTGCAGACCTTCAAAAACACGCATCCGCATTTAATGCGCAGAATGATGGCGGATCTCTGCATTTAATACAGGGGATTTGATTAAGAGTCACCGAACCATCGTGTGGTGACACCCCCCTTGCGTAAACTGCTTTTTCGCATACAAAGGGATACGCTGCCTTATTCTACACAGGCAAACGTGAACCGTCTACACACCGCAGAAGACAAACAGACTGCCACGTCAAAAGCTGCACTTTATACAAAGCTCAATGTAAACCCCCTGAAATTTCAAATTATTAAATCTTGGATTTTTCCAATTTTTTGGAATTTTCTGTAACTAAAATCATGGTTTTCAATTATTAAATGATTTTTAATTGCTAATAAATAATATTAAAATATTATGAAAATAATATTTTTGGGTGTAAAATGAAAAACTGGACTTAGGGTAATTTTCTGGGATTTTTTTGGGCATCAGACCTATTTTTAAAAGCCTAAAAACTATTTTTCTAAATTAATTAATTAAATAATAATATTATTTATTATTATTATTATTATTATTATTATTATTATTATGATTTACTGTTTTTTTAATTTTATTCGGATTCTGGGCCCGGCCCGGCCCAGTGGGCCGAGCCCGTTAGAGAACCCAGCCCCAACCCCATTGCCTTAGCGGGTCGGGCGGGTCCGCTCACCCGGATCCGCGCCCGACCCGACCCGTCGGCTGTCACCCTCCCCGTTCTCCCACGACGCGGAAATCCCGCCGCCCGTCGCGTTCTCCGGCGACGTGGCCACGCCCTCCGCCACAACCGCGCCTCCCCCTCCGGATCATCCGCCCACGTCCCCGGCCAGCCCCTCCGCGGCTTCCCCTATATATTTCCCCATCTCCGCCTCCTTTTCCCCCACCCGAAACCCTAACTCACCCTATTCCGGCCACCCCTTCACCGGAGCCCCGCCCTCTGCACCGCACGACACCGCCCCTGCGGCGACCTCCCCCAGGCGGAGCTCCTCCTCCTCTCCTCTCCCCTTCCTCCACCTCCCCAGGCGGCAGCAGACCCCGACCCCGTGTTCATCTTCCTCCCCTCTTCTTCTCAGCCCGCCGCCGGCCATCCCGAGCCCCCGCGACGCCGCTCGACGACCGCCGTGACCTCGCCGACCGACGGCGTACCCTCCAGCAGCACCGGACACGCCGCGGACACGACCCAGACGCGGATACGAGCCGGACACGCCGCTGACACGTCCAGGACACGAGCTCGATTCGGACTCGAAAACCCGGATTTCTCGGTCCCCTTCAGGTACTCGTATCTTGCAACCCTGATCTCCGTTTTCGATTCCGTAAATTCCTACGCGTAGCCTGTATGACCCTCTCGGTGTCCGGACAAACTGTTCGGGACATCGCGGCCTGTGGCGATCGCACACCGCGATCCAAAAACAGGAAAAACCAGACCCTGTTTCACCCCGGAACTGAGTACGCCCCGCCAAACGGGACGACTTGGTCGCGCGCGGTCTTCACAGATACGTGCGCAGCGTTGATACGGACGTGTAAGATTTTGCGGAAGCTGATTCGGGTGTGCGTGCACACCGGAATCAACGCGTATCCGCGGACATCGCCCCGTATCCGCATTTTCTGTAATTCACCCTAACTTCGTGCACACACGTCGGATCAAGACGGAACTTGTGCCATCGGACTCGTAGCAATACGCTGGTCCTGTGGGTCAAGTTTGGTTCGATTCTGAGAACGTTGACGGAATCGCGTGTCGCGGGCCCCACAGGCCCCGCTCGACGGGCGATTTTGTGTTCGGCTCATCGAAATCCAAATCTGGAAGTTCCGTTGGGCTCGTATCAGCGTTCCTGACCTGTTGACACTAAGTTTGGTGAATTTGGAGACTGTTGACCCGGACACGTTTTTCGGTGCAAAGCGGGCCCACCGGCGGACCCCGTTTTGACCCAAAACTGCCGTTTTTGCCCTTGTCTCCAAATTGGACCCAAGGACAGGCGTTTCTAGCTATTGGATATCTTCTGAGCGTGATGGTAATGTTTATTTCAGCTTTTGGACTCATCTCTGGAAACTTTCCCTAGAACAATTAATCGGATCCAAACAACAGGCAAGTACCTGCACTTCAAATTAATCTTTACATTGTGATAATTAAATTCCCTGCTCTACTAATACCCTTGCTGATTACACAAAGTATTAAAGTACTGTATTTCATGTCTTGAATATTGGAGTTCATGTCTAGTTTTTCGTGTCGGGTGGGAGAATACTAGGAGGCATGTAGTTTACCCTTTCCCCCGATTGTGCAATAACTGTTGGCCGGATCTCGATGGTATTGTATGATAGCCGCCTAGGACGGCCAGATTAGCCTTATAAACCCCTACATGCCAACTATGTATTCTAAAAACAAACACAAGTTTCATACAGATAATTTCTGATCATGTTATATTTCTTGCTGACTGTTGTAGCCTCATTTCCTGTCTCATTTATGTCTGTTTTCTCATATTCCTGTTTACAGCATTAACCCTGAGATATTGATGTTCTTTTATGCAATTTCCTCAACAATGATACTCAATTTAATTGTCATACATATTTAGTTTAATCTTGTTGTGCACTGTGTACTTTGCTCCTTTCCTGACTGGATCCGTTGTTTAGGCAATGATGAGAACCTTGCCCCTACCTATTATGGACCCTATGAGCCAGCAGGTGGTACAGTTACGGAGCCGGTTCCCACCCAGGAGACTACTCCTGCAGAGTAGTTAACATTAGTTGTTTATTTTCCTTTCCTCTTAGTAATCGGGTTTGTCCCCGATATAAATCTTTGGTTCTGTAATAAACTCTGGATCTGATTATCACATTCTGGTTATAAAATCTTAGCATTCTTTTTCTGTTATTTTTCTTGCCTATTTAATTGTTGTGAATGAGCTAGATTTATTACTTGTGGTCATGCCCTAGACAGCGTACTACCGCCGATTCTGCGGCGTAGGCTGGACGTACCCACGTACTCGTGCCCGAATATCCGGGTGCGGGTCGTGACACGTTTTTATGGTGGCCCATGCAGGTCTACGACTAAATTGCTCGGTTTCAACTAAGGGACCGAACAGGCCTGCAATAAAATTGAGGATTCTAGGAAAAGCTCATTCACAGTATAGGGTCCTTATTTCCATTCTTGGTATCATTTCGGATCAATTTCCTATCGTCCTTGATTTCCAAGTAATCTATTCTGATCTTCCTATTCCTTCATCTTCCAGAATGGTTCAGACGAGGAACACAGTAGGAGGCACATCAGAACCAGCTGAGCAGAATGTGCCCGAGACTCTTGTACTTCTGCCGCCTCCATCTGTTCCAGCAGTTACTCTAGATGGGGCACAGCTACTAGGAGTGTTCCAAGGATTGGTGGAATCCCAGAAAGAACAGACTGCACTTCTGCGGACCAGCCTCTCAGAAGCTATTAAGTCCCAGGAATCGCCACTCAAGAGGCCAGGAAGTGCCAAAGACTTCAAGAACCTTAAACCCCTGGAATTCTATGGAACTGAGGGCATTCTCTACGCCGATGAATGGATAGAGAACGTAGAGCGACTCCTGAAGACTGCTCGGGTCCCTGATGATCTCAAAGTGGAGTCTGCAAGCCTGCAACTGTTCGACATAGCTCAGACCTGGTTTAGAGACGAACCTCAACTATCTGCTCCTGACCTCACCTGGGAGGACTTCAAGAGACTGTTCAAGGAGAAATTCTACCCCGAAGTGGCTCGGGAAGCTCTCGAAAGCCAATTCGAGAGACTGGAGCAAGGTAACCTATCTGTTGATGAGTATACTGCTGAATTTAGCAGGTTAAGCCACTTTGCGGAGTGCATGGTTCGTACCCCGGAGGACAGAGCCCATAGATTCAAGAAGGGGCTGTCTCCGGATATTCGCCTTGCTGTCACTACCAGCCGAGCCCGCACCTATGAGAAAATCTTAAACGTGGCACAAGGCGTTGAGAGAGACATGGGGCATAAGCTAAAGCGAGAAAGAGATACCGGAAATGCGGGACCCAACAAACGCCCTTTTCAACAACAACAACAGCAGAGGGCCCCGCAGCAAACACAGCGTCCACTTCCTCGAGCTCCAGCACCCCAACATCAGGCTCAAGGACAGAACCAACAAGCTCTCACTAGTGGCTTTTGTCATAAACAAGGTCACATTTGGCGAGTTTGTAGGAAGAGACTCGGTACCTGTCTATATTGTGACTCACCAGAACATCAAGTGAGGGACTGTCCCGCTACTCCGAGACGCGGACAAGCTTACGTAATGACCGTGGAGGACGCGCAGACTCTCGGAGTAGCCAATGCGCGTAAGTGATTCGTAGATACCTTTTTCTAGTATTATTTTCGTGCCTATTGGTTCGTGACCTCAGCCCCAACCTAGTAATTTTGAACTTGCTAAATAACCTAGTATGCTTTTAAATTTGATAACTGTAGAGATTTTGAGAGTTCTTTTGCTATTGTGTTTATTTTGTGTTACTCTGTGAACTTCAATAATTTTGTACCTCCTTTCATCATCATCTAGCGCACTTAATTTTGATGTACTTTGTTTATGCTGCTATTCTATAGCCTAGTTTTGCAAGCTTACTCTTTATCAGGCTTGTTCATGACACCTGTATTATTGGACGCGTACACTAATACAAATGTCTATTCAGAATTAGTGTATTACGGTCTGATCAACCTTAGTGCATTTTGATTCGCACTTCGCACGACTACTTTACGTGGATTGAGATACGTAGTGATTAGTAGACAAATATACCTGACCAAGACATGCTGAGCATATCGTATCAGTTATATAACTGAACTAATACGAGCATGCGAATAAATGACTACCAGAATAGAATCTCAATCCATACCCGCCTGACAAATCCCATTAGAATTCTTTTAACGCCTTGGTCCCTATACCTCTGTTCTACCACCTCGCCCTTAAACTCTTTATTATTAATCCTCGTCTTCCCTCATTTCGGGAAGACAAAATCCTGTGTTTAATATAAGTTGAATTGTAGTGCTAAGACATACCCCTCAGACCGGTCAAATTGATGATAACCTCTATGACTAAGGGAATACCATAGGTGGTGTATTTTGTTGCAGACTTAAAAGATTTAATAACATGATTTATTAAGTTGGACCTAGCTTTACTAGTTGTACAGCCTTAGAGGATATATGGGTAAAATTCTAAGTTGGGTAGCGACCGCAATCAAGTGAGATTGGACCGAGAGGACCCTGCTACAATTTTAAATTTCGAGGACGAAATTTCTGTAAGTTGGGTAGGTTGTAAACCCCCTGAAATTTCAAATTATTAAATCTTGGATTTTTCCAATTTTCTGGAATTTTCTGTAACTAAAATCATGGTTTTCAATTATTAAATGATTTTTATTTGTTAATAAATAATATTAAAATATTATGAAAATAATATTTTTGGGTGTAAAATGAAAAACTGGACTTAGGGTAATTTTCTGGGATTTTTTTGGGCATCAGACCTATTTTTAAAAGCCTAAAAACTATTTTTCTAAATTAATTAATTAAATAATATTATTATTTATTATTATTATTATTATTATTATGATTTACTGTTTTTTTAATTTTATTCGGATTCTGGGCCCGGCCCGGCCCAGTGGGCCGAGCCCGTTAGAGAACCCAGCCCCAACCCCATTGCCTTAGCGGGTCGGGCGGGTCCGCTCACCCGGATCCGCGCCCGACCCGACCCGTCGGCTGTCACCCTCCCCGTTCTCCCACGACGCGGAAATCCCGCCGCCCGCCGCGTTCTCCGGCGACGTGGCCACGCCCTCCGCCACAACCGCGCCTCCCCCTCCGGATCATCCGCCCACGTCCCCGGCCAGCCCCTCCGCGGCTTCCCCTATATATTTCCCCATCTCCGCCTCCTTTTCCCCCACCCGAAACCCTAACTCACCCTATTCCGGCCACCCCTTCACCGGAGCCCCGCCCTCTGCACCGCACGACACCGCCCCTGCGGCGACCTCCCCCAGGCGGAGCTCCTCCTCCTCTCCTCTCCCCTTCCTCCACCTCCCCAGGCGGCAGCAGACCCCGACCCCGTGTTCATCTTCCTCCCCTCTTCTTCTCAGCCCGCCGCCGGCCATCCCGAGCCCCCGCGACGCCGCTCGACGACCGCCGTGACCTCGCCGACCGACGGCGTACCCTCCAGCAGCACCGGACACGCCGCGGACACGACCCAGACGCGGATACGAGCCGGACACGCCGCTGACACGTCCAGGACACGAGCTCGATTCGGACTCGAAAACCCTGATTTCTCGGTCCCCTTCAGGTACTCGTATCTTGCAACCCTGATCTCCGTTTTCGATTCCGTAAATTCCTACGCGTAGCCTGTATGACCCTCTCGGTGTCCGGACAAACTGTTCGGGACATCGCGGCCTGTGGCGATCGCACACCGCGATCCAAAAACAGGAAAAACTAGACCCTGTTTTACCCCGGAACTGAGTACGCCCCGCCAAACGGGACGACTTGGTCGCGCGCGGTCTTCACAGATACGTGCGCAGCGTTGATACGGACGTGTGAGATTTCGCGGAAGCTGATTCGGGTGTGCGTGCACACCGGAATCAACGCGTATCCGCGGACATCGCCCCGTATCCGTATTTTCTGCAATTCACCCTAACTTCGTGCACACACGTCGGATCGAGACAGAACTTGCGCCATCGGACTCGTAGCAATACGCTGGTCCTGTGGGTCAAGTTTGGTTCGATTCTGAGAACGTTGACGGAATCGCGTGTCGCGGGCCCCACAGGCCCCGCTCGACGGGCGATTTTGTGTTCGGCTCATCGGAATCCAAATCTGGAAGTTCCGTTGGGCTCGTATCAGCGTTCCTGACCTGTTGACACTAAGTTTGGTGAATTTGGAGACTGTTGACCCGGACACGTTTTTCGGTGCAAAGCGGGCCCACCGGCGGACCCCGTTTTGACCCGAAACTGCCGTTTTTGCCCTTGTCTCCAAATTGGACCCAAGGACAGGCGTTTCTAGCTATTGGATATCTTCTGAGCGTGATGGTAATGTTTATTTCAGCTTTTGGACTCATCTCTGGAAACTTCTCCTAGAACAATTAATCGGATCCAAACAACAGGCAAGTACCTGCACTTCAAATTAATCTTTACATTGTGATAATTAAATTTCCTGCTCTACTAATACCCTTGCTGATTACACGAAGTGTTAAAGTACTATATTTCATGTCTTGAATATTGGAGTTCATGTCTAGTTTTTCGTGTCGGGTGGGAGAATACTAGGAGGCATGTAGTTTACCCTTTCCCCCGATTGTGCAATAACTGTTGGCCGGATCTCGATGGTATTGTATGATAGCCGCCTAGGACGGCCAGATTAGCCTTATAAACCCCTACATGCCAACTATGTATTCTAAAAACAAACACAAGTTTCATACAGATAATTTCTGATCATGTTATATTTCTTGCTGACTGTTGTAGCCTCATTTCCTGTCTCATTTATGTCTGTTTTCTCATATTCCTGTTTACAGCATTAACCCTGAGATATTGATGTTCTTTTATGCAATTTCCTCAACAATGATACTCAATTTAATTGTCATACATATTTAGTTTAATCTTGTTGTGCACTGTGTACTTTGCTCCTTTCCTGACTGGATCCGTTGTTTAGGCAATGATGAGAACCTTGCCCCTACCTATTATGGACCCTATGAGCCAGCAGGTGGTACAGTTGCGGAGCCGGTTCCCACCCAGGAGACTACTCCTGCAGAGTAGTTAACATTAGTTGTTTATTTTCCTTTCCTCTTAGTAATCGGGTTTGTCCCCGATATAAATCTTTGGTTCTGTAATAAACTCTGGATCTGATTATCACATTCTGGTTATAAAATCTTAGCATTCTTTTCCTGTTATTTTCCTTGCCTATTTAATTGTTGTGAATGAGCTAGATTTATTACTTGTGGTCATGCCCTAGACAGCGTACTACCGCCGATTCTGCGGCGTAGGCTGGACGTACCCACGTACTCGTGCCCGAATATCCGGGTGCGGGTCGTGACACTCAAGGCACGACTCTTCGCCTGATGCTCAGAAAGGGGGCAGGCCTTCAGAACACGCCTTCGCAATTAATGCACAGGATGGTGGCAGATCTCTGTATTTAATGCGAGAGATTTGATTATATCTTCAAAAGCCATAATTCCGGCTAAAGACGTCCACGTCAGCACTCAGCACATTGCGCAGTGGTTTCTA
Organism: Iris macrosiphon; assembly: GCA_036927795.1. Lineage (NCBI taxonomy): Eukaryota > Viridiplantae > Streptophyta > Magnoliopsida > Asparagales > Iridaceae > Iris > Iris macrosiphon. The sequence continues at coordinate 135,409,445 of JAYESA010000014.1, forward strand.
CGCCTCCTCAGCTGTTATGCTCTTAGGGCTTCTACGCCTCCTCAGCTGTTATGCTCTCAGGGCTTCTACGCCTCCTCAGCTTCTATGCTCTCAGGGCTTCTACGCCTCCTCAGCTTCTATGCTCTCTGGGCTTCTACGCCTCCTCAGCTTCTATGCTCCCTCGGCTTCTACGCCTCCTCAGCTTCTATGCTCATTCGGCTTCTATGCCATCAGGCTTCTATGCCTACCTGACTTCTATGCCTATTTGGCTTCTATGCCATGGTGACAGACATTGGCTTTTACGCCCACCTCTTCTACACGGAGGATACCTACCTACGTGGCTTTTACGCCATGATCTTCGTAGCAACAATACGCGTTGTGTCCCTTAGTTGGACCCGCGTTATACGCTCATTCAAAGGATCATCTATACGCAGGCATTGGTTATTTTAACCGTCGTGTAAAAGGGTGCTGTGATTCCACTCCTCGGTTTTTATACGAACTGAGTGGTCACTGTCACTAAAACTCTATAAATAGAGATCTCTATGTACAGAGGAACAGGTCAAAGAAATTGATCAACGATCAGACTTCTGAAAAGGAGATCGGACAGGGTCAAGAAAAACAAGGAGAGAGAAGAGATCAAGAGAGAGAGAGAGAGAGAGAGGAATCCGGAGCTCAGGCAAAGGGTAGGGATCGACGACCTTGGCATCGTGCATCCACCCTCTTTTGCAACCTTCGAAGCTACCTCCTGTCTTCTACGGTACTTCTTCACCATCGTGTGGTTCAAGGGCTAAAGTGATCGACTGCAGATCAGACACCTATAGCAATTTATACCCAGATTAAATAAATTGTACTCCCACATCCTCGTATAGGATTACATTGTACAAGTTTATTTGTAAACAAAAGAACACGGGTCTTGTATAAACCCCGTCTTGAATACATCTTTCATTCTTTTCGTTTTCTACCACAAACAACTGGCCAGTTCTCTACTGTATCTACCTTCTGGGGATTAACTGACACTCTTACTCCAGAAATAATTTTCCCAAGAACGGATATGCGATCCAGCCAAAACTCACACTTACTAAGCTTCGCATATAACTGGTGCTCCCTTAAAGTTTGTCGCACTATCCTGAGATGTTCTTCATGCTCCTCCTCATTAGGAGAATACACCAGGATGTCATCGATGAATACTATCACAAATTGGTCTAAGTAAGGCATGAAAATATGGTTCATCAAATCCATGAATACCGCTGGAGCATTAGTCAGTATGAATGACATAACTAATCATTCGTAATGCCCATATCGTGACATAAATGTTGTTCTCGGTATATCCTACTCCCGAACTCGCACTTGATGATATCCTGATCATAAATCTATCTTAGAGAAGACTCTTGCTCTACTTAATTGGTCAAATAGATCATTAATCCTTGGTAAAGGGTACTTGTTCTTTACGGTCACTGTATTCAACCGCCTATATCCATACACATCCGCGTCAATCCATCATTCTTCTTCACCAATACCGCTGGTGCTCCCCACAGTAATCCACTGGTCTGAATAAACTTATTCGCCTTCAATTCTTCCACGTGTCGATATAACTGATCAAGCTTTGATGGTGACATAGGGTACACCTTCTGGGATATTGGTTCTGCTTCTGGCATCAACTCTATACAGAACTCTACTACTCAAACAGGGGGTAATCTGGGAAGATCATTGGAAAAGACGTCCATGAACTCTTCAACTATTTTGGGCAGCGGGTCTTCTTCCCTTGCTATTGTTGTGACTCCTCCCTTGTACTGGTCTCTTGCTAATCTGCTAAAGATAAACGCTTCTAGACCGGGAATTCTAAACTACACTCTACCCTCACGACAGTCTATCGTTGCATGATTGTCTCTCAACCAGTCCATGCTTGAGATAACGTTAAAGTTATCCATAGGAAACTCGATCAACTTTGCAGGTAATAAATACACATATACTACGACTGGACATGCTAGGCACACTCTACTAACTTCTACGATCCTATTGTCAGTGAGTATATTCAGCCTCGCAAGCAAGGCCTCAAACTTCAATCCAATACGTGTCGCATATTGTGCAGATATAAATGAGTGAGAAGCTCCAGAATCAATTAATGCTATGGCAGAAAAGGTTGTAACAAAAATATTACCTGCCACTATGTCGTCCGACGCCATAGCTTCCTCCAAAGACAAGGTGAGTGCCTGCCCTTGGCCTTGTTGAGCTCCTTGTTGCTGTCTTCCTTGCTGTCATGGTTACAGTCCTTGTTGATTCTGCTGTTGTTGATGTCTATAGAGTTGGTCCTATGTCGGCAACGGAGGCTGATCTAAAGGTCGTACTGCTGATGCTGGTCCTCCTTGCTGCACTGCCCTTGGAGCTGGCAATGCAGAAAACTGTTGTACTGGCCCTCTTGCCCTCTGTATCAATGGACATGTAGTAATCTTGTGATTAGGGCTCTCACATCTCAAATATAATCTATTAGCTGTCCGACAAACATCCCGAGTATGACCTCATTTGCCACAGTAGGTACAACCTATCGGCGCTCACCATCGTTATTATTGCTGTTGCTGCCTCGGCTGCTGTTGCTGAGTTGGTGCCACCACTGTCGAGGTCACTAGCCTCCTCTGTGTCACGTCATGGATGCGAATGCTAGGAGAAGGTATTAACGTTCGCGATATGGGTCCTCCCTCATTGCTCTGTCCATGAGACCTCTTCTGATCCACTCTTCTTGATACCATCCTCTGGGAAGTAAGCTCAACCCTCTTCGCTACTATCAATACTGCCTCGAAGGTCTAGTAGTCGTGCACCTCTACCATGTATATGATCTCTAAGTGAAGTCCTGGCTGGAACCTCATTGCTCTCTCCAACTCTGTCGCCACCATGGTTGGAGCAAATCTGCTTAGTCGGCAAAACTCTGTTGCATAGTCGTCTACTATCCTTCCAGCTTGCTTGAGGTTAATGAACCTTTGTTGCAACTCACACTGAGCCAAAATCTCAAAGTACTTTACCCTGAACCAGGTCCTAAAATTATCCCATAAAATAGGATGCCTCAATCCTACCTATATCGTGGCCTACCAATCTCTTGCAAGATCCTGGAGCTGTAAACGAACCAGGTCAACCTGTTCCTCGGTCGAAACTTTAGATGCTGCCAGAATAGTCTTAATATCCTGGAGCAAATCATCTGTCATGATTGTGTCCTCCGTGTTATCAAAATATCTGGGGTTCAGTCTGCAAAATCTAACAAATGTCCCAGAATCTATTCTTCCGCTTCGTTCTAGGGCCGTTTGCAACCCTTGGTTCAACATGACATTTTGTTCCTACTGTTGAAGCTGTTTTTACTGATGTTGCTGTTGATATTGTTGTTGCACTACCATCTGGTATTTTTGGGCTGCCAATAATCCATAGATAATCTCTAGCAAAGCCGGGATATCTTGTATTGTCGGTATTGTGGGAGGTACGGGAACACCTGGAGCCTGCTGCTCTGTCCTATTTATCATGGGCTCAACTCGAATCCTTGGTTGGGATTCCACAGAATTTTGTTCCACTGGAAATTCTGCTTCTCTTATTGCTGCAGCATCGGGGAAAGGAGAAGCCCTAAATAAGAGCACAAGAAATATCAAGTACAGGACGAGAAGGAACAAGGAAGCACTAAAATCTTATCATGCCCCAGTACCAGAATACGGAGACGGATATGGCCAGCTACCCCATACAAGGTGTTATACGTCGTACGGTGGTCACGGTTGCATAAGACAAGGGGGTGCATGCTATAATCAAGTCTCTTAGGATCAAGAACTTCTGTCTCAATCATTCAAACAAGAAACAGTAAGCATAGAGCATATATGATAAAGTAATAAGGCGTCATAAACGCTTTCTCAAAATATTCTAGATACCAGCTGTATAAAATAAGAAGCTGAAAGAGTAACAAAAGTACATGATAGTGATCAGCTGCAGTCTGATTTAATACAATCATGTAAGGAGACTAATGGCTAGACGAGCCGGCTAACAGGTGCCGGTAGCTAAACGCCCAAAAGAAGTAAATGCACAATGATGAGCAGGGAAGAAGAAAACCCAACCGCTATCCCCTGTGACTATATTTCTGGTATGCGCCATAAGTTGGGAGAAGGTACGCTGGATCCTCGGGTGCTGGCTCAAAACCTGGCCATACAAAACCAGTGGGGTTAGACCCCAAATAGTAAGTACCACAAAGGAAGCACGAAATAGAGAAACAAAAACCCAAGAATAATTTTATAATAATATAATAGGTTCAGTGTCGTAACTTAGGTCCATGGCATATCCTAGCGTAAAGGCCCAACCCTACAACTAAACAAGGACGAGGGTTGAACCATCACACTATGATAGTCTATTCCCTAGGCTATTAACCGAATAATACAATCACAACCAAGTCCAATTTCTTTATATCGGACAATCACTTGTACGGCTTGCTAAATATGAAGTCTGAGATTATCTCTGAAATAATGCATAATAGACATCCTCAGATCACGCCAGTGCTGAACATGAGTTAACCAAACCAATAGATAAAATAAGTATTCACGAGATGCACCAGTTTCCCGTAGGGCTACTGCGCTAAAAATACGGTATTAGCGGTTCCAGTATTCCTATAGTGAAACAGTGGCTCGGCATAATAATAGGTCAGATACTGCACTCCACTAAGGCAGATGATATACCCACAGTGCACTTAGAATGAACCTCTATGGAAAGGTTCGTTGGCATAATCTCGTGATACTGTTTCCTCCAATGTTATTACCACTTTTACTTAGCTAATTATCCCTATGTTGTGTTCAAAATCTCAAGACGTGGTCACATGAGAATTTTACTTAAAATATCGTACAAAGTACGGGCACGCTAGATACGAATCCATGGAAGTCAAATCTGGATTCACCCGAGCGTGTATGCAATATTCAGTCAATCAATATCCTAGCTACGCTTTGGTAATTGACTCGCTTATTATGTCTGTACTGGAGAAATAATATATATTTATAATATCACGCATTCAGGAATTTGGAGGCATTCTCAATGTACAACCCAAATATAATCACTTAACACATGACATGATATGTCGTACCTCAGCGCACATTAAATCATGGACAAATATCAAGTAGTAATAGTATCAGCACAGATACAATATTCGAGTCCAATTACCAATTATACATTGGGTCACAAAGAATAAGAAAATATTCAATCAAAACAAGCAAGGTCGCATGGGTCTCTAGGCCGCATAGGAAGTCCATGTCTCATATGACTCTAGGCCGCATAACAAGTCTTGGCCGCATATGAAGTCATGTCGCATGAAAAATCCTTGTCGCATATGAAGTCAGGCCACATGAAAAGTCCTGGCCGCATATGAAGTCAGACCGCATGAAAAGTCCTGGCTGCATATGGAGTCAGGGCCACATGCTCAGGGTTAAAGTCTACTCCTTGGGACAAGTATTAAAGTGACGGGCAATAAATAAAGTGTCAGTGATGTGAAAATCTATAAAGTGTGTCAGGAAGAAAAGACAAACTATAGAAAGATGTGCCAAGGTTTCAGAGTCACGCGTCCAAGGGAAAGTGGTTGCATGCTCTGCTTGCCGCATATACCTTCTTGCCGCATATGGGTTTGTGCTGCATGGAGTTCGATACCGCATGGAGGTCTCTTGGGCTTAGAGAATTTATCATTCGATCAGCGAGTGAAAACACAAGGAGTTCAAAGATAAGCTCCAGAACACTTGTGTGATGGCAGTCATACGTCCAATAAGATGGACGCATGCTGGTTAGTATGCGGCAAAAGCTCAGGTAGCATAGCCCTCTCAGGCAGCATAGCCCTCTCAGGCCGTATAGCACTCTCGGCCGCATAACTCACTGGTCGCATGAAGACTTCGTCTTCTCCAAACAGCAGGTTCGGCCATGGCGAAAGCTCCAAAAACTAAAATATTTCTTTGTCCATAAAATCCTCATTTTAAGTCCAAATCGAGTGAACCAAAAGCCAAAATGCTCTAAATTGAAAGCTCTATCATGTAGCAAAACCTGGATTTTCAAAAATACATGTTTAATAAAAACCAAAAAAACTCATAAAACCCATAAAATTCTAAGTTAGAAATATAGATCTACTCAAAACCATCCATCAAAACTGAAAACTCCAAGTTCTAAAAGCGCTTAGAAACACAAAATAAATATAATGGAACAATAATATGGAAGGTTTCTTCATTTCTCATGTAATATGTACTTGCCTATAGAAAGGGAAGAGAAAACACAAGAGAGAGAAAGAAATAAAGTAATGAAGAGAGAGAAGAAAAATATTGGATTATATATGGTAGGGTTGAGGGTTGAACCAAGGATTCTCATGACTTGAACCAACCCACAAAATGAACCATGAACCAGGTTAAACCAAAGAATGGGTCTAGTCTCCATGCATATACAACCATGCTAGAATAAAAATATGTTCCAAATACGTATATCGAGAATGGGGAGTGACACCACCTAAGGCAAGTACATATTACTCAATGGTGAAGCCTTAATTTTTAGATTTGTATATATATGTTGTTTTAAAAAATATATTTGATGGAAAATATTCTCATTAAGTTGTTGATCATATTTAGTTTGATGAGTATATTTGAGTAGATCTGAATTTGAAGTTTAGAATTTTCATGGGTTCCATATATTTTTCATGGTTTTGATCTACTAAAATATGGTATTTTAGAAAAATAGTTTTTATGGTTTATGGAGCACTTTATTTCGAGCATTTTGGCTTTTGATTTACTTAATTCGGAGTAAAAATAAAGTTTTTACGGAGAAAACAATTTTTGAATTTTTTTTGGAGTTATCGCCATGGTTGAACCTGCTGTTTGGAGAAGAAGAAGTTCTTGTGCGGCTAGCATCATATGCGGCCGAGTGTTCTATGCGGCCTGACCTCTATGCGGTACGTACTCTTTGCCGCATAGCCAACCAGCATGCGTTCATCTTGTTTGATGCGTGACTGTTTATTATACAAAGTATTCTGGAACTAAGTCCTTGAACTCCTTTTGTATTCACTCGCTGAACGAATAAAAAATTTGCTAAGTCCAAAGAAAAATACCCATGCGACCGAGAGAGCATGCGGCAAGCGGACTTATGAGGCAGTGCCCCTATGTGCCTCTTTTTCTTGTGGACGTATAACTCTACTTCGCCCTTGCATATCTTTTTATGATTCTTGTCTTATTCTCCCTGGTATATTTTTATGGCATGTCACATCAATCATCTTTAGTCAATTATCTATGACACATATTTATGATCCATCACTCAGTACTTGGGTGCATGCGGCCAGTGAGTCCATGCAGCTAATGGGTGCATGCGGCCAGTGGGTGCGTGCGGTCAGTGAGTCCATGCGGCCAGGAATTCTTTTGCGCATTTTGTGTTTCTTTTAATTATGTCCATTTAATAACTCTTTTTAGTGATTATTATTGTATGCTTTTTATGTTGATATAAGTTTATATTACCAGACAAGTTTTGCATATAGTTCATAAGACAAGTTTATGTGCAAGTTCACAATCCTCACGACACCGTACAAATATTTGTGTATGAAAATCTATTGCATTTGGCATCGGACAATCGAGTGTGAGTATTGCCTAATATATCTCGTATTGCGAATATGATAACTGGTGAAAAGCTCGTACTCGTGACTTGTCATTCTCGGGAAGTTCTCAAGTGTCCACGATTCGAGAACTTAAAATAATTTAGTAATAATTTAAACAAGATAAGATTTACCTAGATCATTAGGAGGAAAGAATATTGTGCTTCCGGCTACCCCGATCTCTAAGGGCCCCATGCAGGATGGAACAACCCTGCTAGGCAAGGGCTCTATGATGGATAAATTTTACGCATGTTGCGGCACTTACAAGATAAGTTTATATACAAGTTTATGTTGCAAGATAAGTTTATGTTTATAAAGCAAGTTTATGATCACAAGTTTAAGTTTATGCTTACAAGTTCAAATTTTTGTTTATGACAAAGTAACAAGTTATATTGTAGTGATATTAATGTGCATTTAAGTTTACTCGATAAGCGTACCCTTGGCCATCCGGGTTGACTGCAGTGCCAGTGGTAGCAATATTCTTCAAAGCATGCATTTGTTAGTAACTAGGATTGTGATAACCCTAGTTAGTTAATTATAGCAAGCCGTAGGCATGGTTGGTCGTGCAATGAATGTTGTCTATTCTTTAAGCTTTTCCCTTTTAATTCATTCATTTGGTGAGTGGTTAGGGTGCTAAGTTCTGCTCAGGTGAAGGTCTGCAACTCCAGCCTTGTTTGGTTTAAGGGTTGTGGTCCGATCCAGAGTAGTTCTTATGTCCTATTGCCACTCGTTGCCTTACTTTTCTTTATAGCACTTGTTATCAGTTCTTCCAGTTATATTTTGTAGACAAGTACATTGGTACCATATAAGTCTCGATCCGCATTATTTTTTTTTATGTCTCTTTTCTGCTGTATGTTGTATTGTATTTGGTCTATCATATTGAGCTCATTTGTGGTACTTGTTGCTTGGGGTTCTGACCTTACTGGTTTTGTATGGCCAAATTACCCTGAGAACCAGGGTCCACCGTACTTCCAGCATGATGGCTCGCACTCGTAGGACTGCGGCCGAAACTCGCGAGTGAGTTTCCTTCCTCCATCCCTCGTAGTGTTATTTTATTTATGTGGTATTTTAGCAAGAGGCAGTGTTAGCCCCTTATTTTGAGATTACTTCTCTGACTTCGGTCAACATGATGTATATACTAGACCATGGCTGATATATTGGATCATGTATAATTATATTCTGCTAGTACAGTATTTTGTATTCACTAGCTTCATGATCATATGTGGTATATAATTTAGGATGCATTTTTACTTTCATATATGATATACTCTTTTACTTAATGTTAATGGATTGAGATACTAGGATTTGTCAGTCTTAGGACTGACGTCATAGCATGCTAGAGTCTGCCCATATGTCTTCTAGACAACCTTAGCACATTACGGCTTACTTCAATATTCTGCAATATGTGGTTGGACATGTCAGTCCTCGTATTTACCCAATATTCTGGGAGCAGGGCGTGATAAATGTGAAGTCTGGGATACCCGGGAGCAACTTCAGAGTTGCTTGCGTGAAATATTCTATGAATTCACGAGCGGATTCTTTCTCCTTTTGCTTGATATCAATGAGAGAAGATATAGTCTTGTACATACCTCCCTCGTAAAATCGGGAAAGAAAAAGATATTTCAAGTCATCAAATAAGGATATACAGTTGTCAGGTAGACTACGGTACCAATCATAAGCTATGCCGGCCAAGCACCCAATAAACACCCTGGTGAGGAGAGCATCATCCTTCTGCAAATGCATCATCATCATACTGAAGTAGTTGATGTATTGACTCGACGATGCCTTCCCATCGAATAGGACCATCGATTGAGGCTTATATTTAGGAGGAAAATAAACGTTATTCCAATATGGGGGATAAGGCTGCTTTACCCTTAGCTTTTGAAGCTGATATTTATGTTTTAAAGAATCAAATTGTACGAGAAGTTATCGAATAGCTTCGAGAGGATCTTCAAGTTGAAGTGGTATAGCTGATTGGAGAGATATTTGATGAACATGTATCACTACCGGAGGAGGTCCACTTCTATCATTGAGGGGATTAAGAGTTGGTGTTGCCAACTCTTGATTGGGAACTACCTCTGGATTCGCATTGCCTGAAGGAACTTCTACCCTCAAAATAGGCTTTGCCAAAATGGATGCAACCATTTGGATAGGTGCCGGTGTAGCAGAATATTGGGTCATCATCATCTGATGCATATTCTGCATCATAGTATGTACACCCTTGAGTGCAACCTCTAATGAATTGAGGCGTTGCTCAGTACTTCCTGACGGAGAAGCGTCTTATTCGTCACCAATGGCAAAAACATTAATCTCTCTGTGTTCAACAGAGGAGCTAATGGAAAGCATAGTTTAATTGGAGTCTACGATGTCAGTTTTAGATTCAAGGGAATTGCTACCCCCAGCCTAAGATTTCGAGGAATGAAGATTCTCGGGAATAGAAGGATCCCATTTTCTGGAACGAATATTTTGGTATACACCTTCAAAGGAGTCAACATGTTGATCAAATCTTCTCTGACTGGGTATTCTTGAAGAGTTTCATCTTAAATGTCTCCCGCCACGAGGAAGATGCGAGGCCATGTACACCGGGGCAAAGAGTAGTTCATCTTCATGTTCCTGGTTGTCAATTTGTTTTGCAGGTTCATCTTCATGTTCCCGGTTGTCAGTTTGCTTTATAGGTCGGTGCTTAGGAGGCATAATGTAATTTAACCGGTCAAACACAGACCGTCTTGCTAACGCACAACAATAATTGATTACAACTTTATGACAGTCACAACAAGGCTCGTTAGGAAGCATTATTGCTGGAACAGAAGACTCTCTTTCTCTACGCTTTTGTACAATGATTTCACATAAGTCAGAAGGAGAAAGAATAGAAGAAGAGGAAGACAGACTCTGTCTTTTTAAACTTCGTATATTTGAATTGGGATATAAGCTCTTAGTGCCCTGTGTATAAAGTGATGTAATGAGTTGGGTGGCTGTCCTCTGTGGCATACGCCGACGTGTTACAACGGAGGAAGAAGCGTCTTGTCTTTGTGTACACAATTTTCTAACTTCTGCGCGTGTAATCTGAATACGCGGAGGAGGGGCCTTTACTGGCTTACGGTTCGTACGCCGATAGAAATCAGGATGTGGCAGTTGAGCGCATATGTTCGTGTACTTTTGCTTGGACGAGAGGTAGTGACCCCAACATCTTTGCTTTGTATGTTGTATTATGCATGTGTAGGATTGGTAGCTTGGGAATAGACCACCCCCTGGGCATCGTAGTGATTTTCTCTGCCATATAGTTCATCCTTTGATTTTTGTTGTTGTGAGAAGTTCACAGTTTATCCCTTTAGCTAGTATAACAGCATGGCTAAGGGGTTTGTCTACCAAGTCACAGATTGGAGACAAGTTGACAGTTTTGTCGAGAGAGTCCTCGCTAGGGGCGGACAGAACACACTTTCCTTATTGGCAGCAACTTCAGGGTAAGTAGTGTGAGGCTTGGGTATCCACATCTTGTGGACCTTCCCCGACTTTGGTGCAGACGAGGGGTGAGCACTATCCCCAGAGTTAAGCATTTCTTCGTAAGCCAGTTGGTCAAACTTTACGACCAGATTCTTTTGCGTCGATCCGATCAATGCAGCGTCATATTGAACTATCACTTTCTCATCAGAGGAGAAAGATGTCCTCAGCGGAGTCGACATCTTGTTTGCCATGAACAAAAGTTTATAAAAAATTTTGTGTTACAAACTATTAAAAGAAAAGAGTACAAGAGATCTTAAACAAGAATCTAACTATAATTGTTCTAGAAAAGTATAGCTATAGAGATCTGATCTGCAGTCGATCTCTTTATTCCTTGGACCATACGACTGTGACGAAAAAATATGAAAATGTTACGAACAACTTGGAGAATTGAGTAGCAAAAAAGTCTTGGCATCAACGTCACAACAAGCTTCTACATTTCTCCTTCTGTTCTTGAGGGTCAGAAGACCTCTTCCTGAGATAGCAACGATCTCATATTTATAATGTTCCAACACTATGAACGATTACTGAAGAGTGTGCGTACAAACAGGTAATATATACTGTGTTTGCTTTCATACGCGTATTTTTTGAGGGCATGCAACCCACGTTCTGGATAGTGGGTGCACAAATCACAAATATCTTGACATGTGGTTTCCTATGCGAGGAAGGCTCGGGTCACGAGGGCAATTATTTGTATACGTCTACGAAGTACATGGCATATTATTGGAGAATCTGAAGTTGAGATAACCAATGGCGTACTCTAGAGAAGATGGTCATACTAGCGTACTCAGGTTGAGGTAGCCATACTGACGTACTCAGGTTGAGATAATCATACTGGCGCACTCAGGGTGAAGGATCGATGTTCACGTACTCAGTGAGCGATAGCACCATTGGCATACTATTGCTAGAGTATCCAAGTCGGCGTATTCGAAAGAGATAGCATCAACGACGTACTCTGTTCAAAGTAGCACTATTGGCATATCATAGCAAAGTAGAATTAGTAGCGTACTTGGACTGAGGTAGCAACTTTGGTCACAAAACGATAACCTGGGTCGACGTGCTAGCAATCCTCTGCATTTAATGCCTCGTTGTGTCAGGTTGAGGCAAATTTTGACGTGGCAACGCTAACGTACTTTGATGAAGTAGCGGCCTTGGCATATTGTATAAAAGTAAGACCCTTGGTGTACTGAGACGAAGCCAGACGGTCAGCGTATAAAAAATGAAATGGTAACTTCACTCGGTTGCTAAATGACAACCTTGGCCGGCGTGCCAATGATCTTCTGAATTAAATGCCTTGATCTCTTCGACTGTTGTGTCAGACTGACAACCGTAAGGTTCATCTCATTTAATGCTTGGATGAATGGTGGTATTGTACGCTACTATGTTGTATTGGATCTCGATGAGCAAAGTTCGCCGCTGAGATAACGCATATGGAATACGCCGCTGAAGCAAAGCACATGGAGTACGCCACTGAAGTAAAGCACATCTTTTGGAGTCTGAAGAGTAGTACGCCACTGCTTCTACTGAACCTGGGTTTAATCACCCATTTGGGGAGGCATACTTTTCGTGCTTCTACATTGTGTAATAGCTGGACGTGCCTGTTCGATCAAAAAATTGATTAAGTGTTTTAATGATATGTCTTATATTCCCTGTATAGAAAATTGTCGGACCACTAAGCACCGTGCCACCTTGCAACAGCCTGGTTCCTAGTCATAGGATTATTGTCGAGAAACTAGTCAAGTGTGAGATCTAAAGACTGTTCTCCAAATTATATCATCATTTAGGCTAAATTGTATTATGATTGTGTTAGTGAAGGTTAGGCCATAATATTAGTTTTGACACCAAGGAATCACTAGATTTAGGATCACAATAGTCATATTTCAAGTTGACACTATAATACTTCCTTAAGTTTTATTTATTTTAACTTACTATCTGAGTATTGGATCATAATTTTTTAATCATATATTATTTTACTTCATTTATTTTATCGTTCATGAATCGATGATTTGCATATCGTTGATGACATATTATTTGTACACTAGATGAAAACATGGTTAAGGAATAGACGCTCCATTATATAGCGTGGTCGAGTTTGATGAGTAATGCAGGCTGAGGGTAGAGCAGTTGTTTTCTTTTTCTTTAGTTGTATCTCCTAGGTATATTATCTGTTGAGAAACCATAATATGAAATTATACATATGGATGTTTTATATTTATAAATGTAAATATTCTTAATTTATCAATTGTTTAACATTGCTTATACTTTTTTCCAAGAATTTTACATGCAACAATTGTGATTACGGATACCGGTGTATTCGTACGATGCATAGCCTGAAATATTTGTTATGTACTCGACCCGTCGTATTCTGTGAGAGGGAGGTGACACTTCTGCTAAAACTGGGGACCATCTTCCTATTGTAGTATCGTTGACTTGAATGCATATTATATGCTCATGAGAAAAGAGGAGGAAGAAGAGTTCATGATTCGATTCCAGCCGACTTTCAGAGATGCTTATTGGATCTGGGCTGGCATGCATCTCTCATATAGGAAATATAGGATCATGGTCTAACAAGTCTATTCGGAATCGTATTACATGTCAATTGGATCGTGCTTTATGCAATAATACATGGTTGGATATCTTTCACTCGATTCTAGCCAAAGGCCTTCCTGCAAGCACAAGTGATCATACCCTAATATTGATACGATTTTTTGAGTCCAGTCGTATCAAGTTGTAATTCATGGTCAAAAATTGATTGTTATCAGGATATTGTACTCGTAGTTCTCAGACTTCGGTAGAAGGCAGTGCCGGCTCATCCATTAAGCAAAGCAAGTAACTGCCTAGGGCTCCACTTTTTTAGGGGCCCCAAATTTATTATTTTTAAATTAGTGTAGTAGTTATTCTATGGCCCAAAGTCATATGGGATACAAAATTTTCTAAATTAGCTAACTAACGAGTAACGACCCATATAATTGGAATCATATTTGTTATATAGTTGATGGTTAATAAAAAAAAATTGGTTTCTAATTACGGCTACGGGAATGAACGAACGACTCTTCCTCTTCTACTCCAATCTCTACTTTTCAGGAAAGGGATGACCGACTCTTCTCCTTCTCCTCCAATCATGTTTAAATTTTCAAAAAATGGTACAATTTTTGGACTTTTGTCTAGGACCTCCAAATGGCTTGAGACGGTCCTGGTAGAAGGTAATGCACAATTTAGTAGGACAAGATTCTTTTGTGTAAAATTACACCCCTAATAAAAAAAAGAAGTTTCCTTTCAAAAAGAAGAAGTTAGTACATGACGTCTAATTTGAACCATAAAATTGTACGGAGAGAAGAATGATCATGTGAGAGAAGATGGAAACAAATTAGGAAAAAAAATAATAACAATAATAATAAAAATAATAATAATAAGATTGGCTAGAGAAACAAGAACTTGGCTAGAAGATACCTCTGCTTGTCTTAGGACAGACCAAGATCAGGAACAAAGCTAACAAAACCATTAAAATGGAATTTATTTAAATCCTTGATTAATGGCTTTTGGGGGTCTAAGTCTAAGTCAGCCCATTTGTGTTGTCCCCTTTCTCTATAACTTTATTGACTTTAGGGACCTAAATCATCGACTATGTGTTGATTAGGAGGCTTAGCTTGAATATTCTATGCCTTTGCGAAGCATTGGAAGTTGCCCCAACTCTCACTCTCTAATCTCCTCCTAATTGAGTTGTCTGCCTTTGATCCTTGACTTGATTAAGACTGTGTGGTTTTAAAAAACTAGAGTTGGATGGATGAGGTTATCGATGTTCTTTTACGATATAGGTTGCTTCTGTCATAAGCTGTCTTAAAATGTGTTTGACCTTGCGAATGTAAATGCACTACCCATACAAGTCATATTGATATATGAATGTTTTATTTTGGTATAGCGAAACAATACATACTATTTCCATACATTGTTGTATATTTTTAAAATGGTAATAGTTAAATTTATCTTTTTGGACCGTACAAATTAGTTTTTTAATTATTAAAATTTTTACGATATTTTGATATAATTTGTATGTCCAAATATATATATATATATATATATATATATATATATAATTTTGAGCCGAAGTCTCATTGTAAGAATACTAGTAACGTGCACGTGCATTGTATGCGCGTAAATAAATTATATAAAAAAAATATAAATATGAATTATTATAAAAATTATTGAGAAAAATTTAAATATGAATTATCTTAACCGCTTGAGTTAGAATTATTTTATTATAAATAAATTATATTAGGTAGTTAAATAATTAGTTAATTTAATTTTTTTTAAATAAGAGAAAATTTGAGTTGTACCCCACTTTATTTATCCATCTTCAAGGTGCACCCCCACACGATTACCATAATGTATGACACCTCCCCTCACACACTTTTGAGGAAACTGTCTTCAACTAACGATCAACTCCTTTGACTAAAATGTTTGGACAAAAATACCTCACTTCGTACACGACAGAAGAAGGGAAGGCTGGGAAGAAGGAATGGGTATTTTGGTCAAAAATTAACAGTCAAAGCAGTTGACTGTTAGTTTTCGTTAAAAGTGGAGGACGTATGAGTTATACATTATGGTAATCATGTAAGGTGCACCTTAAATATTGATAAATAAAGTGTAATGCAAATCAAATTTTTTTTCTTTAAATAATTAATGGAGTATTTATAACCGCTTGGACTGCTCAATTTTGCACAGTGTCCAAGCCATCTTATAGTAGTAGAGATATAAATAAAAAAATATACACCAACTTTTTAAAAATGGCAGACAGGTGCCAGTACTAGCAAATGCATTTATTTGTTATTTTTCAGATAAAATGCTTATATGGGGACTACTTTACTTTGACCTATCTGATGTGCCTGCATTTTCAACAAGAAATACCCGGAGCCAATATCCATCATCAAACAAGATTCAGCTATCTATCATGAATATATTCCTGCTTCCTGCAGTGTAATGTCCACTTCAATCTACTCTGATCAAAGTTTGCAAGCAGAAACCCAAGCTCTCAACCTGGGCCTCAATCTTGCTAAGCATATCAAGGCGGATAGGGTTAGTATAGAGGTTGATGCTTTAACTGTATTCAGAATTTTCAAACGAGAAAGCTCACTAATCCCTTGGAAAATGAAAGAGCTGGTGGTTCAGATTCAAGCAAAATGTGCAGATCCTTGTGTCAAATAGGGTGGGTGGCTCATACTCTTGCAAGACATGCATTTACTCTCAATGGATCTGTAATCTATTTCAATCAGCCTCCTGATTGTTTACTTCAATTAATTGTTAATCATCTTAGCCATATGTAACTGAAACTTCATACTTTGTTGATTGGTAATTAGATCTTCACAATTATTAATTAGTTGATTGTGATAGTTAACGATTTCAATTTTGTAGGGATTTTTTCTTTCTTTCAAAACTCTGATTATGTTTTCTAATTACGCCGAATTTATTTTAAACAATGTCTTAACAATGCGGTAGGACGTTGCCCACAGAAAAAGGCGTGCGTCATGGGCCCACAAGACAAAAACCGATTTTACTTGATCGCGTCAGGATATGGGCCTTACGGGGCCCACAGTGAGCCTCCCTTCCTCGAAAAGACAGCCCGTTCGTGCACCACGTCCGCATGCAAGGGGCCGACGGTGTGGGCCCAATTAAATTGGTTCAGCTAGCACTCCTTCTGCTG
This sequence comes from Iris macrosiphon, assembly GCA_036927795.1. NCBI lineage: Eukaryota > Viridiplantae > Streptophyta > Magnoliopsida > Asparagales > Iridaceae > Iris > Iris macrosiphon. Next base: position 135,426,232 of record JAYESA010000014.1, read on the forward strand.
ACGTGCCCACAATGAAATGACAGGACGGCCCACCGTCGAAAAGGACACATGGGACTGGAGTGGGGACAGAATAGTCATTGTAGTTATGCTTAGGTTATCTGTCAAAACGTGGCAGAAAGTGATGGACCACCACAAGTAAGGGATAGGAAAGTCTTCAAATGGCGCGAAAAATGGGGAAATAATCAGCGATTTCATTCCTCATTCCGAGGAATTTCACCGAATATATCTTTTTCACTCATTTAGTTTATTATTTTTTTGTCTTAGTTTTGTATATTAACCGAAATTGTTAAAAAAATTAAAATAAGGATACCTATTTTTTCTTTTTTATTAAAGATGCAAATTATATTTCCAAGTTTGCAATTCTATGATGATCTAAATTATAAATTAAGAGATAGGTAATTAGACTCAATTCGAATCAGACCCGATTAACTTTGTTTGAAAGGGATAAATGAAAGTAATTTATTTTCTCTATTCTTACTTATTAGTAGTAGTAGTAGTTGAAGTGGATAAAAATGTTGTACTTGTTTGGTTCTTTTATTCTCAAATTGCCAACAAATGTTTAGAATTGTTATGTTATTATTCGAACCCGTTTAACTTGCTTAAGATGATAACTCAACAAGGTTGAATTAAAATTGCCGTATTTGAAGCCAAAGGAAATTCTATTGTTACTCGACTTATAAGCTATTTGAAATATTAAGTGCACTACTAATTTGTACTACTGTAGCACTATTCACCGGGTTGTTGCAATGTATAGTTGATTAACTTTCAATAATTGCTAATTAATCACATAATTTTTATCTATAATTATAGTAGAACACATCCAAAATTTTGAAATGCAACAAAATATACAATCATTTTCTAAAGTCTCATTAGTTATTATTGTCCAACAAAACAAAGGGAAGAACAAAATCTTTCCTTAATCATAATTAACCAAGATAACTAGTTTTATCATACCCATTACCTAAAAGCAATCTACGCAATCTTCGTGTCACATGAATAATCTAATATTATAAAAAGTCTCAATCAAAAATTAAAATTTTAAGCCAATTTCAGTTCTAGTACCACACTATATATCTATTAGAAATAACAATATCTACTAGAAAACCCTCTCTTTTTCTTTCCAAAGATTCAACTTATGTAAACATTTAGAATTTTTAGTTCAGTCCAAGATGACTCAAATTCATGATTCTGTCCTTAATCTGATCCAAACTCGTGAAAGAAGATAACTGAAGAAGGTCGAAATAAAATTGCCATCTTTGAAACTGAAACAAACTTCATTGTTGCTTTACTTAATAACTATTTGAAATATCTCCTTAAGTGCACTACTAATTTGAACTGTTTTAGTACAATTCACCGTGTTGTTGCAATATTTAGTTGATTAACTTTCAATAATTATCGTCTCTTCGCTGATTAATCACATAATTTTTAACTATAATTATAGTTCGACGCACCCAAAATTTTGAAAAGCGACAAAATATACAATTATTTTCTACTGCCTTAATAGATATGGTCCAACGAAAAGGTCCACCACCTCCCAAGGAACAAAGGTGAGAACAAGATCTTGAGTTAATCATAATTCGAACCTCCACAACTAGTTTTATCCTACCCATTACCAAAAAAACAACAAAAAGATAATTTACACAATTGCCACATGATTATTCTAAAAATCTATTTTTTAGCCGATTTTAGCTCTAGTACCACACTACATATCTATTAGAAGCAACAATATCTACTAGAACCCTCTCCTTTTTTTTTCTTCAAAGATCCTACCTGTGTGAATGAACCTTTAGAACTTTTGAAGCAAATCTGCACAAAAGAAGAATACAAAAACAAAGTCGTTAGAAAGAAAGAGATACGTCACTTTTAAAAAGCTATATCTCCCATTTTTACACTTCTTTTCCGATTCCCTCCAAATTTTTGCGGAAAAGCCCCCACCCACGCACTAAATATTCTAATATCCTACATAAGTCCCTAACCTAAAATCAAACCCCAGGATCTAAACCTCCCTGGGGTCCACAAAAATGGACGGCCAAGGAGGAGCCTTCGTCCAGTCACCAACCTCCCCGTCGCTGTACTCCTCGGCGAGCCGCTTCACGCACCACAAGTCCTCGGCGCACGATAGCCTCTTCCAGTGCGGGATCCCCGATCTCAACGGCTCAGAGGCCGCCACCTCGGCAGCGACTAACCTGCACCCCCCGTCCCTGGCCATATTATGCGCGTGCCCGCATAGGGCCTTAACTAGTTCCGGCGCCCGCTTCCCTTCGCCTCCGAGCCCGTAGAGAAAGTAGAACCCGAACGGGTGGAAGAGATCCGGAACCGAAGGTAGCTTCAGGAACGGAAAGATCCGATCCGCCAAGCGGGTCATTTTTGCGAATCTCCTCGTCCACGTGGCAGCCCCCTGCAGCTCGAGCTTGAAGACCTGGTTGGAGTCCCAGACGCTGACGACGGCCCACGACTCCGGCGGGTCGGAGAGGAAGGTTTCGGGTCCTGGCCAGACGTAGCCCGGCCCGCTGACGGCGAGGAAGGTTCCGAGGGAGAGCGGGTTCTTGAGGACCGCGTCGATGTCGCGCGTGAAGAACTCGACTGTGGAGAGCTTCCGGCGGTAGAGGAGCTCCGCGTCGTGAGCGGGGATGCGGAGGAGGGTGACGTGGCGGGAGGGGACGGGGAGGCGGTGGCCGGAGTGGACCGGGTTGACGAGGATGGAGAGGGTGCGGAACTGGCGGTAGCCGCAGCGGGAGGTGAAGAGGCGGAGGGAGGCCTCGTTGTCCTTGTCGGTAGCCATGTAGGAGTAGTCGGCGCCGTTCGCGCGGAACCACTCCTCGATCTTCGCCACCAGCTCGAGAGCGACCCCCATTCGGCGGTGGGCTGGCGACACGCGAAGGCCGAGGACGTAGGCCAGCTTGGTGTAGATGGGGGCGGCGTCTCGGTGGGCCTTCTTGCCGCAGGTTGCGATCTTGATGCACCCCCGGACGAGGCCGATGATTAGCTTAGCTGGTGAGAGCGACTCGGCAACCTGGAAATTAATTACATATTTTTAGTTGAAGAGCTAACCCAGATCAAGAAAACTTCGGACTTGGACAACCTTAACCTGCAAGAGGTCAGGGTCGCGGGTGACTCTCCAATATATAAAGAAAATGTCTCAGTTGGATCATGGGACAACCAAAATTAACTGCGGCCAAGACAATCTAACTTTTTCGGACCGGCCTTGATTACAAGAGATGAAAGAAAGCAATGAAGTGATTCATAGTACTGACCAGCATGAGGAAAGAGGGAGAGTTACGGACGCGGCAGAGCGGGTCGCCGAGGGTGTGGGTGAAGAGGGAGGCCTTGCCGCTGGGGCCGACCTCGCAGGCGTGCTCGACTGCGTCTGCGGCGTCGGAGTCTCTCTCCGGGTCGAAGACTCTTATGATGAAAGATGGAGGAGGACGTGGTTGTTCTTCTACCATGGCTTCTTTTTGCTTGTTTTACTTGAAGAAGAACAAGTAGTGTAAGAGTTGTTGTGTCATGCAATGGAACAGGAGGGAGGGAGGGGGGGTGTGAATGTATTTATATCACTTTCTAGAGAGAGAGAAAAGTGAGAGAGTTTATTGGCCCGCACTCTACTCTAGTGGTAGATAATAGTGAGAGAGGGAGAAGGAGAGGGAGAGGGAGAGAGAGAGAGAGCGAATTGGCGGCTGTGTGGCTGCGCCGTTATTGAGCAGTAATCATTTGGGAACCAGTGGACATGCAGCCATGTAACATGCAATGGATGACATATGCATACATGGATGCAGGATGGATTGCATGAGTGGATTTGATACATGCTTACGTGGTAGCTCAGCTGTACGACTTACTCGCATGTCCTAAGTAAGCATTTCTCGGATGGAGTGAGGGTGCGGGTGACCTACGGATCAGATGTCACTTTCTTGTGAGTTCCTATCCGACCGTTAACCAAAATTGGAATATATATATATATATATATATATATAATGTTAAATTACTACCAAATGCTTACAATCTTCTTATAAACCTATCATCTCCTCTGCTATGTAGGCTACCCTCGGTCCCTCCTCTCCGCCAATGAACGACCCGTTACGTAACATTTCGGCCACGTGGCGACCATCCGGACAGTTACTGGATTCCACCTCTTCCTTCTCCACCAATGACAGCCGTCACGTGAGTCATGTGGCAGTTGTAAGAGAGTTGTAGACATTTGGTTGTATATATATAGAGAGAGAGATTGATTAGAGGAGGGATGGACGTATGGACGTTTTAGACGACACGGCAATCATTGGCATCTCTCAATCTCTCTCTCCTTTTGGAGTTGGATGAGAAAGCCGTTCCTGGTTTTGTGACCAGCAGTGAGATTTCCTCAGGTCGGGCTCGGTTAGTTTTTCAACCGTTATTTACACTATTTTATTTTTTTGATTTACTAAATTTTTTTTTTTTTACTTCAAAATTAATTACACGAATATTTTATCTGTTTTTTTTTTTTTTTTAACTAACTATTTCATTGTGAAACAGAGGAATAGCAATTAATCATATCACTCTGGATATGTATGATTTGAAATACATGAAGGTGGATCATCATACAGTTTAATGAAAGCTGGATGATCGAAAAACAGAACTAGAGCAGCTAATGAAGGTGCTACTTTATTAGCATCTCTAGGAACATAGGAGAATGAAATGCCTAAACCATTGTTCAATGTAGCTCGACACTCTTCAATCGCATGTCGAGGAAGGAATTTGTTATTGTAAATTGTTCAATGAAGTGCGTTTGATAAAATTGTTCAATGAATTAAGCGCGCCATAGGAAGCAATTATCCCATGTTATCATTGTTCAATGAAGTGCGTTTGATTACAAGGAAGGAATTTTTTTTGTATATATGAATTGTTCAATATTTGAATTGGTTGACCCGTCCATCAATTGTTGACTGGTGAGTTTTTGCAAATAGATTCACAAAATCTAAGTATATGTTAGTAAAAACCTCCAATTTTTATTAAGTGCTAATAAATTTTCAAACTCAATAGAAAATAGAGTTATCGTTCCTGTTTGGTTTATTTTTAATCCAACCCAAGAAATAAGGTAACTAATTTTAAATTTTCTATTTAACTATGATTTTACACTAGTTGTGTTTGATTGGTTTTTTTTTTCTTTTGAAAAATATTAGTTTCACAAATTTTTTACGGATGTATAGTATTTGATAGTTTATATTTTTCATGAAAAATAACAATTTTTTTTTGAAGATAATAACTATTAAACACTCAAATTAAATTTTCTATAAAAATTTAAAAAAAATCCTAATAAAATAATTTCGTAAAATTAATTTATTTTTTATATATTTTTCATCTTGTAATCAAACGCACCTAATTTTGATCATATTATTTTCTACTAAATTTATATATTTTAAAATTGAGAAGAGTTCTAGAATGTTGTTGTTAGTCTTTTCCAAACATGAATCATTGATTCTTTGAACAAAGAAAGAAAGGATAAAGGAACAGGAAAAAGATAGGGAGAAGAAAGAGGGATACAAAATAGGTTTCCTTGAGGAGAAAGGAGATGAAAATGGGTTTCCTAGAGTGTGAGAGAAGAAGATTTAATGCTAGTTAGGGAGAAACGATGATGATGAATACTGAAAACAGAGAGAGAGGGTTAAATGAAGAATAACCATTGTCGTGTCGTCTAAAACGTCCATCCCTCCTATAATCAAACAATTTTAATTATGTTAAAATTAGTAAAATACTTTTGAACGAGTTAAAGTTAATCAGGGAATTCAGACGTTTATTTTCCGTTGATATGAAAGACCTATAATTATAAATGGATAAGATTTTTAAAAATTATTTAAAAATATAATAAGTTTAGAATACTTTTAATGCACAAAATCATGGTTGGAATTGGGTAGGTTTCCAGTCTATATGGAGAGATTTCGGAGTGCGACGAGCACTGTTCGTGTGTCGGAGAAGCTAGGGAGTAAAACGAGCGTCATTCGGAGCAGCAAAGAAACTCAGGAATCAGAGGAGTAGCAGTTCTGTCCATGGAGGACAGAGTTTGGTCCGAACTCGGTCTCCACACTGAGTTCGGCCGGACTTCGGTCTCCTAGGGATTGAACCTTAGCTCGATGCACCTCAAAAACACATAATTCGGACCGAGTTCGGTTGTCGACGAAATGTGCAGGATATGTGGTTTTTTAGGCACCGTTGGATTACATCGTTTGTCCAAATTAATTGCGGTTATAAGGGGTATATAATATGTATTTTTTAACCCTAATTAACATTGTAAATTGAGTTTTTACAACTTTTGAAGGGAGAGAGAAAAGGGTTGATGGTGATGGCTACTTCAAAGAGGAGATCGTTTCGAGGAATATTTTTTCGTCATCTTCGTTCTTCGTTCTTCATGAGTCTGTAATCAATTCTTCCTTCAAGTAGTTGTGGTGATATTGTTTGGATCGGTAAGAAGTTTGTAAGGAGTAAGTATATCTCTTTTATTCAAATAGTGGAGGCTTTTCAGGGTTGGACTCCGATCGTCCCGTAGTTTTTTTTAACTGATTTTTTCACTTAAAAACACTTGTGTCTGCGTTTGGTTTGTCTGTGTGATTTTGGCATTTGGTTTTGTGTGCTTATTTTTTTCGGTTCTCTCACAACTTCTTGGCTTGGAAAACGGTTTCCGGATTTGGTTCCCAACAACCATAATTTTTTAAACATTAGTCATGGGGCTAGTTGGCACATCTCTATCTCTACTATTATAATACGGTTTAGAAACGACTAAAAAAATAAATCGTCTAAGTCGTGTGTATATTTTGAATTAATTAATTAATATAAAAAATAATAAGTTTTTTTGACTTTCACATATGTTATCTTCTCACCTAGTTAAATATAAAAAAAACTTAAAATCCTTGTAACTATCTAAACATATAATAAATTATAAATTATATTAATATATTAATATTTAAATTATATTTATACTAAATATATGGTATTTTCTAACTAAACACTCATTCATAAATCTAAACATAACATATTAATACAAATTAAAATATATTCAAATTATATTTAAAATATTTAATATAATTTAGGGCTTTTTAATATTACCCCATGTTAGATGCAGAATATTGATATTATTTCCCTGTTGTTTCATAAATTGATATTACCCTCCTGAAAGTGTTGTTAAAGAGTTTTAAATATGTCAATATAAAGTCAAAAGTGACAGGGTAATATCAACTTTTGAAACAGCATGAGGTAATATCAATATCATGCATCTAGTAGGGGATAATATAAAAAAGTCCTATAATTTTATTTTATTTTATCTAATTTCTTAACAGAAAATTTACTGTAGCAAAATTAATTTATATTAAATTAATGCAATGAAACAAGTATAACCAAATTAAAAATAAAGAAATAGTCTGCCAACACAGTTGGCGAAAAATATATACTATAACATGTGGAAGCAGCAGCAGACGTGCAGACAAAGCAGAAGCAGACGCGGAGCAAGCAGTGGGACCCGTAGCCTATTTTCCGCAACCTATGTTGGCGACAATTTCCGCCAACCTAGTTGGCGGATAATGTGCAGTGGGGGCCCGCATGCCGGTTGGGTTGGAGTGGTGGTTTGGTTTGATTTGTTTTATCAGTTCTTTCTTATTTAGTTATGTTTTGGTTTTTTTTTTGGTTTTTTTAGTTTTGTTTAGGATTTTGATTTTTTGGATTTAATTTTTTTTTTAGTTTAGTTTTGGATTTTGGTTTCCAAAAATTTACTTTAACGAAATAAATTGTAAATTAATTAATTATAACGAAATAATTTGGGAAATTTTCAAAAAAAAAAGAAACGGTTTGGTTTATTTTTAGATATCTATATTAGTGTTTTTATTTAGCTAAAGAAATATTTTAAGGATATATATTAGATTTTTATTTAGTTTAGTTTTGGATTTAGGTTTTTTTTTTACTTAGTTTTTTTTTTCATATTAAAGTTTATTTTAATAAGAAAAATAACTAATATTTATTTTTTTACTTAGTTTTGTTTCTTTACTTAATTTTTTTTTTCTTTACTTAGTTTTTTTCTTTTTTTTTCAAATTAAAGTCTATTTTCATTTAAAGTTTGATTTTATAAGAAAAAAAAGAAAAAAAAGAAAAAAAAAACTAGTATTTTTTTGTGTTCTCTAAGGCTTAGTTTATTTTAATGGTTTAGTTTTTTTTTTATATGAAAAAAAGGAAGAAGACTAAGTAAAGAAGAAAGACAAATAATAGGTTGGGGAATGGTTTGGTTTTTATTTGGGTTTGAAATTGGGTCTGGGTCTATGGATTGGTGTTAGTTTAGGAGTTGGTTTATGTCCAACGGCTATTTCACAACCGCCCTTTCAACATCTCTTTTGTTTTTCCAACGTTCATATCCAACGTTCGTCTAACGTTAGTTTTGAAGTTACCTATATAAACGTAGTATTTATTTCATATCAGCATATCAAACATTGCAAACAGAATTTTTTTTTCTTTCCATACGAAGTTTCTTTCTTTCCACACAGGAGAAACAGTTCAATGTACAATCTTTGAAGTCTATTTTCTTGTTTCCATGGATCGAAGTCTATCAATACTATGCTCGTTTGGTGGTGTACTAAATGGGTTAGCTTATGAAGGAGGTTTAGTTGAAGTTCTTTTAATTGATCAAAATATTTCGTTTGATAATTTACGTAATCTAATAATTGAAATTTTTTCTATTGACTATGAATTTTTATTGGTACATATTTATCTATCAAATTGTATAAATTTAGTTAGTGAGAAAGCATAAAAATTTATTCTTGAAGTTAATATACAATCACCTTATATTAATATTTTTGTGACTCCACCACCACCACCAAGAATAAGTAGTGCTCCTAGTTCTTCTCACCAAGTTATTTCATTTACTGAAGAAGAACATAGAGTAGATGATGGTAATACCGACGATAAAAATAGTGATGATTTAATAGAAAATATAGATGATGAACTTGATGAGAATGTTGATAGTTTAAACAATTTATTCATTGGAAGAGAATTTATGAATCGTCATGCATTTAGAAGTTTTATTGTGATATAGCAATTGCAAAAAAAATTGTTGCATGGCTACTAAAAATAATGCCAGTGGATTTGTATATAAATGTAATATTTTAGTTGTAATTGGAGAGTGTATGCTAAAGTCATTGGCAACGGCAAAACATTCGTCATTAGTACTCTAGAAAATGTACATTCTTGTTTTGGTGAACTTACAACGAAAAATCATCCATTAGCGACAATTGTATGAGTAAGAATAAGATTATTGATAAAATTCGTGATAATCAGTCGTATAGTCCATCGCATGTTGTAAAGGATATCTATAAGGAACACCGAATACATATTAAATGTTGTAAAGCTTGGAAAGCTAGAGAAATTGCTCTATCAAAAATAAATTGTAGTTATATTGACGCATATACTAGTCTTGAAGAGCATGCTTTTACAATCATTGAGACAAATCCAGGTAGCAGATATTATATGAAGACTACAAAAAACCATAAGTTTCAAAGAATTTGTATTTGTTTCAAGGCATGCATTGATGGTTTTTTAAGGAGATATTTACCTATGATTAGTACTGATGCTACATTTATTTCCTCTGGATTTCAAGGTATTTTATTTATTGCTTGTGCTCATGATCCTAACTATCAATTATATCCAATTGCTTATGTTGTTGGTGAGAGCGAAAACACGGATTCTTGGACTTGGGTTTTAAATAGTTTGAAAATATCTTTTGAAGGTAGTTTTAAGCGTGGGATACAATTTTTTTATATCAGATAAACATAAAGGATTAATAAATGCCATGCATGCTACTTTTCCAGAGTCACCTCATTTTTATTATATTCAATATTTTAAACAAAATTTAAAACAAGTATGTAAATTGACTTATTTTCAACGTTAATTAAACTACCTTGCAAGATGTTATAATGAAAAAGATGCGAATATTTGCTTTGAAACAATTAAGGATGAAAACATCGATATTTACAATTGGCTTGTTGGAGTAAATGATTAAACTCGTATTTTATCACACTGGATAACAGCTTATTAATTCTCCTTGTCCTAGATTAGATATTACCACGTCAAACCTTGCTGAATGCTTCAATAACTGGGTTAAAAACTTTCGCGATAAACCAATAACAACACTACTTGATGGTATTCAAGCCAAAATTATAACACTTCAGGACAAAAATCGGCAAAAAGCTAAAAATCTTGCAACTGATTATTGTCCGAAGATGTTAAATACTATGGCTAGTATCACAAGAAAAAGACACTAGCTGCAAATTTTTAGTATAGTTGGTTTTTTGTTTGAAATAATATATCGTGAAACAAACATAACATATGTTGTTAACTTAGATGAAAAATATTGTACATGTTTTAAATGGTATCATACTTGTCTGCCATGTGTAGATGTATGTTATGCATGTAATTCTAAAAATATTAGCATCGAGAGTTTTTATCCAGGTATTTTTTTTTTCCAAAGAAGCATTAAGATACATATATAAGCCGCCCCTAGAGCCAATTTCAGTCCCTTACAACATTCAAAGTACATTGGTTATAGGCAACATTGGAGTACCAGATGTACGATGAAAAGCGGAAAGACCAAAGAAGAACCGCATCATGACAAAGAATCAATCTTCAAGAGATCTCCGATGTAGCAACTGTAATGGTTTAGGACACAATAAAAGAAGATGTACCAACCAACCAAGAGAATAAATGCATTGGCGTAGATTTTCTGAGAAAAGTTATAAGTTCATTGATGTAATTTCATTCTAATACATAAATTTCTAATAAAACTTAGAAGTACAAGATTTTTATTCTCTGCCTCTAGCCATCCTGTCGTAATACCTACGAGGCCTTGGCCTAAGACCAAGTATATTTCTTTTTGCTATTATATCCTCGGGTCTCTCCCCTGGCAATGGTTTTTATGGGTCAAATTCATCAATCTCATGTGTCTGCACCGGCGCTGTTGGAGTCACAAATAACTGAGTAACTGTAACAAACTGTGGTGCATCAAGTATAGAAGTGGCCATCTGCATGTAATAATTCCAATAGTCACCACCACGCTATGACGTTCCCTCGCCCGCCTCTCGGTCCATCTGTGGGGTACGTACCTGTGACGTTCCCTCTCCCGCCCACTGATAAGTGCCCTGGTCAGCCCGCTGGAAACTGCCCTGCTCAGCCTGCTGAGGATCTCGTCATCTTGTTGAGGCGGGCTATCCATATGCCAAACATTGATATACTTTCTACGTAGACGTGCTTGCCGTCGGCTAACTAAGCCTTGAGGATAACCCGACGGAATATCTAATGGAGGGTTCGGGGGAGTCAGAATTGCTTGCACAACATCCAAAAATGATCTTACTGTTGTGCCCAATGGGTGTCTCAATGGATGATTTTCGCATGCTAGATTCAAATTTGGAAGCTGAAATATTAAGTAGACTCCAATTAATTCATATAAACAAAACTATGGGGACAAACATTTTTATCAATAAAATATGTACCTTCTCATTTACACGTTGATACCATTCACGATAACTAGCATCATCAACATCCTGATATTGGAATCGAAACTCCCCATATCAGTAGGATCGGTTATTGATAAGAGAAGCTTCCCACCAAGATCTATAGGCAATATCATCTAATGATACACCATTTAAACAAATATGGGCATATAATTTCATATAATTTTGAAAATTTTATTTTGTTCAACTTTTTAAATGACTTACCCTGATCTATAGAGTCCATTAGTAGAGACAACTGTATCGCGGGATGTGTCTCCAATCTAGAATTCCACTGTGAAATTATTTTGATTGCTCTTTTAGCTGCACTCTCTCTACTACGGTTTAAACATGGTGGCTCATCGAAAATCTTTTGTTTCACCCATAATTATCGCATAACACGATCAGCTAGATGATACATGATTTCACCGTCAAATATTAGGAAACAACTATGGATACTAAGGTCATGGGCTGTTGTTTGTATTTCAGTAGGATTATGCTCTAGCCGGTACGGACAGTATGTCACCTATTTTATGACAAAAAAATTATATGATAATGGTCATAATGGCTTTATAAAATAATAATACAGATATTTTACCTCGTTATACTTCAGTGTATCAAATTTGTTCCGGTATAAAGAGATAACCGTCTGTTCACAGTGTACTGAATCTGCTGCATCCGTAGTCCACCGTAAAGCTAACAGGGAGACACCAACGTCGGTATTAATGCGGGGGACTGACCTTCCAATATAAAAGTGCTCGTAGAACCAAACCTAAAAAATACGAGCATATGATATGAGTGCACATATTTTCAATGTAAATAAAATTAAGTAAAACTTTTATACATACCTGTATTAATGTCACACTACCACTTAAATTTATCTTTGTTTCATTCATGTCTTCAAATTGTACAAAATCTGTCATAGAACTATATAAATATGCCAACACTGACGCTCCCCAAGCGTGGCGCGTAGGTGCGGTCAGGTCTATCAAAAAAGGTAGAAAATATAAATCAACTAAATCTGATGAGTCTGAAAATAATATTCCGCTTAATAAATCTAGCAAGTAGGCTTTGGTGCAAGCAATGACCTGAACAGATGATGAAGAAATGATATGCGTTAAATTAAATTAAAATATTTGCCACATCTGCTAGAATAATACTCATCTCTCTGAATGGTAGCTGGAAGGTATTATAGGTTCACCCGTAAAACGTAAAATATTACTGGTGAACCTATAATACTCATCTCTTCGGCAAAAATTGATTTATCAAATATTATAGGTTCACCCGTAATAGATAAACCTAAAATATTTGCCACATATGCTAAAATAATACTCATCTCTCCGAATGGTAGCTGGAAGATATTTTGTCCGGTCCACTAACTCTCAACTAAACTGAAGATTAAGTCTCTATCATGTTGCAGAAAATGTATCTTCTCAACATAATAAAAGCCAAATAATTCCAACAATGCCACTTGGTGGTCGCTCAACCTCCAATACCCAAGTCTGCTATCGTGACGCCACGAGACATGCTCTCGGCACCGTTCATCATTAGTATAATCGTATTGCTATATATGAAAAACATAGACGATGTTATTAGTAGACATGTACAAAATATCATTCATATTGATTTACACAATTAAATTTTATTGTACCTTCCCATAAAATACCAAACTAAATATATGTTTCGCACGTTACTGGATTATTAAATTCATAATAGGCCCTCCAGGAATACGTCTGTCATTTTGGCTGCCCATTTGTACAAATATGGTTGCCAAAACACATATTTTGGCTGTCCGTCGTTTTGCACGTTACATAACTTAAATTTAATAAATAAACACTAGTATCCTAACATTTAAAAAATAAAAACTAACATAAAATTATTGCATATACAAATGAGAGTATAAATGAAGGAGAATAGAATAGAGACCTTCAACAATAAGGATTGTGTGTGCTCACAAGGACTGTTGTGTCCACTTGCAAATGAGAGAAAATAAAGGCTGCTCGAATTGCTGCTATGTGCTCACAAGGACAGTTGTGTCTTACTTCTTAGTGCACTCTGTTGTTCTTCTTCCTCCTCTTCTTATAACTCACTCCTCCCACCAACTTCTCCTCTTTATTTCATTATTTCTCTCCTTTACTTCCTCCATCCTCTTCAATAGTTCTCTACTTTATGCTACATGTCTCTGACTCCTTATCTTTAGTCTCGCATGTCTCTTCTTTTTTCTTGTCAAGTCTCTTCTTGTCTCTCATTATTTTTGTTGTGTAGTTTTTCTTGTCTCTTCTCCTTTATACTTTAGTTACTTTATTAAGTAACATTAGCTCCTTCCTCATTAAACCAAACCGAAAACCCCTCCCTCATTGCCTCCTTCCATAGATATAAGAGAAACAATAGCCGTTGGACATAAACCAACTCCTGAACCAACATCAATCCGTAGACCCAGACCAAATTTCAAATACAAATAAAAATCAAACCATTCCCCCAACCTATTATTTGTCTTACTTCTTTACTTAGTCTTCTTTTTTTTCATATAAAAAAATGAAACTAATAAAATAAACTAAGCCTTAGAGGACACAAAAAAATACTAGTTTTTTTTTTCTTTACTTAATTTTTTTCTTATCAAAATAAACTTTAAACTTTAATATGAAAATAGACTTTAATATGAAAAAAGAAAAAACTAATTAAAGGAAAAAAAAACTAAGTAAAAAATAAATATTAGTTTTTTTTCTTATTAAGTAAAAAATATATATAAATGTAACGTTTCTAACAAAACCAAGCCGTTTTTTTTTTTTTTTCCAAATTATTTTGTTACAATTAATTTATTTAAAATTTATTTCGTTAAAGTAAATTTTTTGAAACCAAAATACAAAACTAAACTAAATAAAAAAAAACTAAATCAAAAAAATCAAAATTAAATAAAAAAAACTAAATAAAAAAATCTAAAACATAACTAAATAAAAAAAGAACTCATAAAACAAACCAAATCAAACCAAACCATCACACCCAACCGACCCACCCAACTGCCGCGGACCCCACTGTTCATTTTCGGCCAACAGAGTTGGCAAAAATTGAGCAGTGGAGTCCACTGCTTGTCTTTTATCTTACACGTGTTAGTTGAGTCTGTTTTCCGCGCGCCAATTGCGTTGGCGGACTATTTTTTTATTTTTAATTTGGATAAGCTTTTTCGTTTGTATTAATTTAATATAAATTAAGTTGTTACAGTAAATTTTTTAATTTCTTAATAATATTATATAAAAAAATTCTTTTTAGTAGGTACTATGCAAGTGAATGTGATTAGTAGGGATAATGGTTCTTGTGTTCTAGCATTTTCATTTTATCCAAATCTTTCTTTATGAGTTCTTCTTGTAATTTATTATTGAATATTCGACAAAATAGACAGTCCTGCCGAGCCGAACGTGTAAAAAGAATAATCCCTCCTCACCAAGGACAAAGACATGGTGTTTCACATCTAAGCAAGGGTCGCCAATCTCGTCTGCTCCAAATTATTTTTTTCCCCACTTGCTATCGGTATCTCTAGAGCCTTGAGTAGTAATTATTCTTCTATGTTTCATGTTTGACTTGATTTTGACTTTTAAGTCACGATTTTATTCTTCAAAGTATATATTTTCATATATACTTCTTTAATCTCTTCTAATTGACTGACAATAATAGGCTATTTTAGTTACTGGAGACAGGTCGTCAGTATCAATCTGAGGCTAACCAGAACGATTTTATAATTATCCTCTTCTTACTTCGGTGTTTTTTTTCAAAAACATGATGTTATGTTCTTTCAGATCCTGTTCTTAGAAAAAAAAGAGGTCATTTTGCACAATATTAAGCTGAGATTCCAACATGATTTTTAGAATTTGGATCTTAAAGTTGCCAAATTTATATTTGGGTTTCCATAACCCAACTAATTTTTTTTTTTTTTTTCAAAATATTTTGAAATCATAACCTAGCTATTTTGAATCTTCGAAAACTTTGAATGTGGTCTTCTTAGCGCTAAAAAAAATCCAAAATTTTAACCTCTCAAAGATATATCACGATACATATGACACGGAGTGCCCAACATGAGGTGCGAAGCGTCCATCCAAAACGGGGGTTCCTCTGTCAAAAAGCTCATCGTTGTAGAAATTTTCAACATTGTCTAATTTTGCTTCGACAAAATTCTGCCATGTGGCCAGCTTTGACAAACCGTTGGCACACTCTTCAATAAATATGTCACATGCTCTGACGATATTCTCCTCGACTGACACGAAAATGCGACAACAGTTGAGGCGTCAGAGCATGCGTGCCATCAACTTTTTTTATTGCCGAATAAATGACAGGCAGATCCGGACTTGATATGAGGCTCATGAGGCGGTTGCCTCAGGCCCAAAATTTTAGATGGTACCATTTTTTTATATACTATCTAATGTATGTAAGTCCAATTCTGAACAAATCCTACTAACTCATTATAATCATTTTAGTCCGCATAAAAAAGATTTTTTTTTTTTTGTCATAGCTATATATCTAAGCGTCATAATACAAATTGACAAGTCAGTTAGTCAGGCTAAAGAAATTTTTTGGTGCAGTCGTTATCAAAATTCTTTTCATCGCTCTAACAAGCTGACACTCTCAATCTCCTCTACCCTTCCGTCATTACATGTCTAAGGGTGAGCAATATTTAAGTGACTATGATTCCTTTTGAGGGAGCGTGACCTAAGGGTTCTTTCATTTTTATTATAATTATTATGAACTACCCTAAACACTGTTAACTCTTTTTTTTGGATATCAGTTTCATTTTTTGGTTTAAATCATTTTCAATTTTATTAGTATTTCACAATGACAAATATTATTTTGAATATTATATTTTGTTTATTGTTTTATTTCTTGAATTTTGTGTTGATAATACTATTGTGTCAGATTGTCAATGAAAAGAAGGTGTCAAACATCGACCTGCAAGACCTCCACTGCCACAATACCTAAAACCAAACAAAATATATAGATAGTGGTTTTTCGAATTATATGCATGCGTGATTGTAATACAATTACATGAATTCATTTATCTTTACAACACTCAAGTCTTATTTGCGAAGAGACAAGGAATGCGAGCATTTCTTTTCGCTATTCTTCTTGACGAAGACAATAGTCAAACGATTTAAACTCTAATTTCGATTATGAGTCATAACACACCATAGTGATTCACAAACAACCATACATTATCTAACTATCAAGACACAAATCTAACACAACATTCATATGAAATACAAACATATTCATTTCGCAGACAACCATTTTAAAATTAGCCAAACTGCAACAAAGGACTTCTAAATGAAATATAGTTGAAAAATACTATGGATCACACTGTTGGCTAATTTTTCAGCAATAATCATATTTTTCCAGGATCATATTGTTTATGGAGTTGGTACGGGGCTTAGGGTCCGCCCCCACATTCTTTGTGGATAAAACATATTATTTATGTAACTTAATCGATACTAGATCGAATTAGTATTACACATACATATACAAATAGTGAGCTAAGCCTCACATCCACCTTTCATAAGGCCTTGTAAATGAGGTAATCTATTAATAAACTTTTGTTGTTTATTATATTGCAAATTTTTTGTCTAATGTGACCTAAATATCCTCTCCCTCCCCATGATGCAATCTTAAAAGTAAAAAATAATTTCCAGCTATAAGTATCTTGAAACATGAATTTTCGAAGTATGAGTTCGATCTAAGTGTGCTACCGCAACATTAGGATCCAAAGACTCCTTACTCGAAAAGGTAAGAATGGCCTTTGCCCAAAATTTTTGAGGAATATGAGAGAATAATAAGAGAGCACAAGCAGTCTCAAGAATATGATGATGTTTGTGCTCAGCTACCCCCATTCTGTTCGAAGAATGAGAGGGAGGGTTTTGTGTATATGCATCATGTCGTTGTGTTCTGATCTCTTCCCCTCTTTTTTATTTTACACTATGTACAAGGAAAAATGAAAGAAAAAAGTAAAAAGTATGACAAAAAAGAAGAAAAAAAGAAAAAAATATTGAAAAACCCTACCCATGGCATGGTGAGCTTCATCTCTTACGATGGGTCATTCATACAAAGCGACATGGGCGAAGAGACGTCCAGCTTGCCCGTTTGTCACCTTCTTTTGAATTATCGTGTTCTTGGGCGCTATTCCAGATTGTTGAAAGCTCGAGGAAGAAGATGAAGACTTAGGCATAAATGTTTGTGGAGTTGAGAATTCTCGAGAGCAAAAGTTCTCTCCCCTCCTTAATTTATTTATAGTGATGAGACCGACTCTTCATGCACAGTTGACGTCTCTGATACGTTAATTTCTGAGAAAATCTAATAAACTTTTAATACTGATTGATAACAAGGCGACACATAAATTACAATGATGACATAATTTTGTGCAGATTTGGTGCAGAATACGAAGATTCTATGAACCTTCATCTTTTGATAAGTTGGAAGCTAGGCGTAGACAACTAAGCAATAGCCAAGTTTTACGTTGAAGTACTCAGTACGCATAAAAGCTTTATTTTTCTATGTTCTTGATTCAAAGTGTTTTGAATTTACACAAAAATTAAAAAACTTTGAAGGGGTCTTATAGAAGCATAGAAAAATCTAAGCCTGAAAGCCACTCCTTGGTGTAAAAAGAGTGACATTCATAAAGAGAATACAATACAGTCTTTAAAACTCTTTTAGGCATATAACTCCTACTACGTAAACGTTGATCTGCTGAAAGTGTATCATCTAGGCACATAAATATGCCTCGTAGAAAAAATCTTTGCCTAAGAGAAGTCATGTAGAATTGCCTCTTAAGAGTCTCATTAATGAGGATGTTACGTGCATTGAATACCGAGCTCTGACAAATGAAAAATATCATTCGTGTTCCATGAAATGTGCGGATTCAATATAGAATTCGAAGGGTCATCGTTGATTACACTACCATGATCAGTGCATTCAAGACATGCTGACGTGTTCCAAATGTTTGGAATATCAAAGGTTGTGTGCAGTTATGCATGCATTTTGAGATTACAACCATGATGATATTTGTATTAATTATGACTTTATTACGTTTTATAATAGAAGAACCTACATAGTAGTTACTGTAACCATGTGTCACGACCCGCACCCGAAAAATTGGACATGAGTTGTGGGTACGTCCAGCCTACGCCGCAGCATCGGCGGTAGAACGTTGTCTAGGTCTACTATCTAGCTAATAATCTAACACAACAATATAAGTACCTGTCAAGATCTCAACTCCAAACGGAGGAGCAATATGATAAGGATAACACAAATACTCAATCACGATCTAAGCACGATAAGATAACACAGAAGTCTAACAACTACAAAGTCCACACAACAACTACTACTAAAGCAACAACAATAATAATAATACAACAATATCCAGAATCAAATATAATACAAGTCTCAACCCAAAAGTCGGGGACAAATCCGGTACCAAAAGCTAATAAATACAATAACTTAGGTCCTAGTGATCCCGGCTACCAACCCGAAAATCACTCCTGAACTAGGGGGTCCCTGTCTGCACCATCGACATGCTGAGGTCCATAAAATGCCGGACACCAATCTTCCAGATCCTCTGAAAAATATATCCAGTCAGGATTGGAGCAAGTACACATCTAACAGCAGTTCCAATTAAATGATAAAAACTATAAAGAAGTTGTAGCAAGTAGCAAGGTAAAGAAAATAAAGTATGAATAAGGAAATATATATCTATCAAATAGTGCATAAGGGTAAAGATGCATGAAAATCAGAAGCAAGATAGTAATAACTGCAGGATACAAGAAATCTAAACTAAGAGTAAGTGTGTGCACAATGACGTGAAGTGAGTCCAGCAAGAATAAATATAATGAGTCAAGTCCAGAAAGTATAAGTGAGACCAGTCAAGAAATGCAAGAGAGTCCAGATTAGAAAGAATGAACTTGTGTCTTTAAAATACCTGTTTCGACATGTAAACGGCTAAGGGTAAGTACGGCTCACCGCACACTGGGTGTGCGGCTACTATCATTCTAGATTAGACCAGAGGGGATGATTCTAGTAATTCCAGATGGGAATGTTTACATGTCTACTGGAGTATTTTCCCGCCCCGACTAGTATAAGTAAATCCAAGACCCAACACGTAAATCAAGTATGAGTTTAGCCAAAAACATGAGTGATGCCTGTAGTGAGTCCTGATGTGATGCCAGTAGGTGATTCCAGAAATAGAGGCCAAAAACATGAAATATACGTGTCACAAGTAAATAAATCCAGAAATACTAGTCCGTATTGTACCAAAAAATTAGATAATACTATACTAGAAACTGAGTCATAATAATCATCAGATAATGGAAACTATCAGAGAATGCACTCGCCTGACGTCCTGAGCAATTGGCGATCCGAACTGGCATCGCAAGGACCTATTACGAAAAGCAAGATTAAACAGAGTTCTAAAGAGTTAAACATACATAAAATAACTAAAAATAAGCTTCTAGGGTTGTTCTAGGTCAAACAGGTCAAACCGGTAAAATCTGGTTAAAAAGTCAACCCGGGATCCAAAAAGTCAACTTTGGGTCAAAACTAGGTCAAAAGTTAACTTTGGCGGTCAACCGTGGCAACAACGGTCAACTCTAGGTCAAACTAGGGTGCCCCTAAAATTCTAGGTCAAAACTAGCTCGTTAAGCTAGTAAACCCTCAAACTCGCCTCCTTGAGATACCGGGATACCCTCGGTATCCGATATCTCAACCTACGCTATACGCTCCGCCTATACCTACTAATATATATACTAGCACGTATATATATATATATATATATATACTAGCACGTATATATATATATATATATATATATATATATATATATATATATATATATATATATATATATAACTATATATATAAAAGCAACTCTAACCTTAATCCAAAGCAAAAACCCAATACCTCGTCCCGATACCCAATACCTTGAGTATCTCAAGGTATTAAGATACTCAAGCCTTACTCCAATACCTTGAGTTTCAATATATATATATATATATATATATATATATATATATATATATATATATATATATATATATATATAATCTAGTATTAGGCTATACCCTAATATCATCTCCGATACCTCAACTTACCTTACCCTCAAGGTATTGAAATTCAATACCTCGCCCTACTCTCTTATCTCACTGTCTAATACCTAACTATACCTATGTATATATATATATATATATATATATATATATATATATATATATCTAACTAACTAACTAACTAACTAACTATATATATATATATATATATATATATATATATATGAAAATGGGGGGGAGCTAGCCGCTGCTGCGATACTACGAGCGCTGGCGTTGCTACCGCGCTGCTGCTTCTGTTGCTGCTGTGCTTGCTGCCGCTGCTGCGCTTGCTGCCGCTGCTGCGCTTGCTGCCGCTGCTGCATCGCTTTACCTCTCCCTCACTCACTCTCTACCTCACTCTCTCTTCACTCTAACTCACTCTCCCTCTTATCTCTCTCCCTCCACTACCAGAAAAAGTTAAATTAGCGACGTCTAAAAATGTCGTTAAATGACAAAAAAATGTCGCTAAGTAAGTTTAGCGACGTAATTAGCAACGTTTTAAAGAAGTCGGAAAAAAATAAGTCGCTAAAACAAAAAATGTCGCTAAACGTCGCTATGCCGACGTTTTTAGCGACTTTAATGTGTCGCTAAATTTAGCGACGTTTAGCGACGCAACGTCACTAATTAGCGACGTTTAATAAAGTCGCTAAATGTCGCTAATTAGCGACTTATATAGCGACGTAACTCCGACGTCTTTAATGACCTGGCAATACTGCCATATCAGCAGTTTACGACATACAACGACGATTTTAGCGACGTTATTAGCGACGTATAACAGCATCGCTAATTAGCGATGTAGTTAGCGACGTATATTAACGTCGCTAAACGTCGCTAAAAACGTTGCTAATTTTACAGAAAAAAAATAAAAAATAATAATACTGAATTACATTTCTGGGTTTGCCAACCCCCTTGGGTTCATTATCAGGTATATGATAGTAGTAGAAATAATTGAATAAGGGACACAGTAGTAGCAACAAGGGGGAAAATTCTAGTACACTGGGTAAATACAGGCCAAGTATCAGTCATCAGTTGTACACCAAAATATATTAGGAACTGTGTGAATATCAGTGAATTAAGACATTACTATCTGTGTTGTGTGTTGGTCTTAATGTGCTCAGAGATAGAGAGAGTGTGTGTATTATAATTCAGTGTGTTTGAGTTTGTACAGGGACTGTGTATTATATTGCAACTTGTATCATTGAACTGGAAAAAAATAGGGAAAAATAGGCACTGAACACTCAACACCGATAAAATAACATATTTAATATGAATAATATAATAAAATTTGAAGAAAAGAAAGCATCCAGCAAATTTTATCGTAAAGAATATGACAAATTTATATCCATACAATCGCATCCTAAATAATAAAAAAATATAAATATCCAGCAACTAGCTATGCTACTGTGGATCTGCAAGAGGCTGACCACCGGTACGCCTGAAGGATAAGAACTGCTCATACTCGTCCCATGGAATCGACACCGATGTCGATGGAGAAGGCAGTGACATCGGTGGAGTCTGTGTCGATGTAGGCGCAGGCGGAGGCCGTGCCCACTCCAAGTCTGCGAGTCGCTGGTTGTAAGAATCCATGGTAGATAACAGCCTCGTACTGCTATGAACCATTGAATCCTGCATCATCGTCAGCCTCTCGCCCATCGATAGCTGTGATGCATGCAGCTCCCTGATGTTGCGGTCTGTCGAGGCTCTAATATTATTTGTCAAATCTCGGAGCTCTGTCATACTGCGGTCGAGCATATCGAATCGTGCAATGAGCGTCGGATCGTCCGCCTGCGGCTGGGATCGGGGATGCTCCTCCATCATTCGCAGCAACTCAACACGGAGAGACGCAATCTGACGGTCAACGGCCTCCTGGACTCTGGCCGACGACTGCGAGGATTGCTACTGCGAGGGCTGTGTGGAATGCGCAGCTGTCGGGGAGGCCCTAGATGACTACGTCGCAACCAGGGCGCCATAGGAGCCCGTACCGTAGTACATACCCCTCTGGAGACCACCAGCTGCGTTCACCCATAGGTCGTCCGCCGACGGAGCTAGAGTGGGCTGCGACGAAGTACCAGCCTCTCCAGGTGTAGGTGCACTAGCAGTCGCCCGCTCACGCAGCCTAAGATACTCGGCCTAGAAAGGTTTGAAAATTCGATAATTGCCTAAGTTATATTAAAATTAACACAAAGTAAAGTAATACTTACATAGGTCTGCGAGGCCCTCTCATCAATGAGATTTCTGTCCTTGCGATGGGTGGCCAAGAAGACGGTCACCATGTTTGCATCCTCACCCCTCTGTACCTGTTAAAAATATATTATTTAGTACTAAACTTAAATATTTTTTCCAAGTACCATTTTATGGTACTTATATTAAAATAATATATTTTAAAAGAAAAAAATACCAAATGATGAAAATATTCCGTCATCGGAATCGAGCCACCACACCACTTGGCAGCATTCCGCCTAGCCGCCTTGGCCTTCTCAGACCTTTCCTTGTAGCTCGGATCATCGAATCTAGCCCTCATCACAGTCCACTGCTCAGGCGTGATCCAACCTTGGATTGGTTTTCCAGCACGATCATGAGCCTTCTAATCATCCAGAGCATCTCGGATAAGCTTGGCGGCAACGGTAGGAAAGAGCCGCTCGATCAACTCGGCCCGGTGCGGAGGATAGAAATACTTTTGCTACAATAAATAATTTAGTAAGTGAGCATCACGCATAAGTTATATAATATGCATAAATTAGAGGATTTATTTAATATACTTTTACTTGGAAGTGCGCAAACCAGAATGTCTTCCTCTCCTCCGGAGCCTCAGAGTAGTTGATCCAAGGACCACCGTAGTTGTTCCTCAGAAATTGGCCCAGGCATCTC
The DNA here is from genome assembly GCA_036927795.1 of Iris macrosiphon. Taxonomy (NCBI): domain Eukaryota; kingdom Viridiplantae; phylum Streptophyta; class Magnoliopsida; order Asparagales; family Iridaceae; genus Iris; species Iris macrosiphon. The sequence goes on from JAYESA010000014.1 coordinate 135,449,696, forward strand.
TGAACCGACGATGGACGATATCTATACAGAGATAATTATTTAGAATACTAAAAAAGTCAATATACGATGAATAAAGAAATACGCGATATATATTATACTAAACCATCTAATTGACTTACTTTGTACCGTCGGCCCAAATCTCTGTCCTCGTCTCCTCCGGAGATGCGCATGGAGGATCTTGCTAATGCTGGCACAACGTGGGCACGACCTCCTCGACATGCTTATCTATCCCCATGGTTCCGTCAGCAGGAGGAACGCTGGACAAGGGTGTACTATCACGCCTAGAATTACTCATCCCAACAGTCGGAGATGTGAGTGATCGATATACTGGAGTACTGGGCGACGATGATCCGGAACCAACAGTAGGCAGTACCGGAGGAGCACTCTGTCTACCTCAGGACCTGTCGAATCCTCCGCGTTATCCTGTCATATCTGATAACAACATATGATGAATATAGAGAAACACAAATATATAGTACATTCTACAGTCGAAATGTGATGCATATCTCAAAGCATTCTATAGTCAAAATATAATACATATATTCGTTAAAATAGTACATCTACTTCGTCAATTTTCCAACCTTGATCTACATTCTACAGTCAAAATATAGTTACATTCTACAGGCAATATATTTTATTTTCAATCATCTTCAGAAAATTTATCTTGTTCGCCTTCCTCGTCCTCCTCTTCCTCTTTCTCCTCCTCATCTTCACTTTCATCTACTTCGTCTTCCTCTTCGGATAATTCTATATCTTCTACATTATTACTCGTGTAATGAGTAACTTTCGTTGAGTCCACATCTACAATATTTGTTACAAGAGGTAGATCGTCCTCCTGATAAGCTATTTCGTCAATGTCAAAGGTATTTCTAGCTTTAGTCTTGCATACTGTCCACCAATCCGACCTCGCTGTCCCCCGTCTAGGATAAGTTGTGAAGTACCCGAGCAGAACCTGACTTGATAGGACAAATGGTTCGTAGCCTTGATATCTATGCTTGTAGTTTATATCCACAAGGTCATGCTTGTCAATTTTTTAACCTTGATCTTGAATCGAATCGAACCATTCATACCTGAATAGCACGATATTAGCAGGTTCTATGCCATAATTATATGTCAACTCTATAATCTCTCGTAAGATGCCAAAAAAATCATTACCCGGATTGACGTCTTTGTAGTTCAAAGATTTGATACACAAACAACTGTTTTTCGTGGAATCAAGATCCAGAAAGCTGTCTCTGATAGGAGCATTTGTTGACTTAAACCTGAACCCATTCACACAGAAACTTGGCCATATTTTTACGACAGTAATTGGTCCCTTGGCTAGAGTTTTAATAGATTCAGTCTCGGGTGTTATTAGACGATCGACCTAAATACCAAAGTAGCGATAGTAAGTTATTTGTTTTGCAAGTGTAGAAATAAAAAGTAATTACCAAGCATCTTACATATGCGCTCAACCAAGAAGGAAAATGGTATCTCATATCTTGTTCTACTTCTTCGTCTGTTATGTAGGGTCTAACCGACCTCAACTCATCATTATATGTGCTGAAAAACAATGAAGCAACTGCTGATTAGTAGCATAATAGTATCTTATACTATTACATTGAGATGATGTAAATGTGGACGTATTAATTACTTACTCCTCTAGCTTCTCCACTTCATCCTCGTCGCAATTGAGTAATATATACAATTGAGCAGCCCTTAGCTCGTCGTCTTTCAAATATCTCTTCTTTATTTTTCCCGAAGGCTTTCCGGACGTATTGAATACTTTGAGTATTGTATCATTAGATTCCTGATATGCGTCGTCGTTTCTAGGAGCTTTCGTCCTATTAGTAGCAACATGTGATTTAAAATACGTTGAGCAAAAGTTTGTAATCTCCTCGAGAACATAAGCTTCACAAATAGAGCCCTCAACCCGTGCCTTATTTTTCACCTTTCTCTTTAGGTGATTCAGATGCCGCTCGAAGGGGTACATCCACCGATAACCGACAGGACCACCAACACATGCCTCATAGGAAAGATGAATTGGCAAATGCTCCATAGAGTCGAAGAATCTAGGAGAAAACACCTTCTTGAGCTTACATAGTGTTACCGCAATGTCCTTCTCTTGCTTTTCTAAATGATCGACGAGCAACTTAGTACAACAAAGATCTCTGAAGAATATGCTCAGCTCTGTCAATGGGTCCCAAACGACCTGCGGTAAGAATTTCCAAAATGCAATCGGAATTAACCTCTCCATGAATACGTGACAATCGTGGCTCTTCATACCCACCAGTTTGTTCTCCTTGAGGTCGACGCATCTTCTCAAGTTTGACACGTACCCGTCTGAAAAACTTTAGATCCTGAATCTACCTACAAAGTCTACCTTTATCCTCTTTCTCCAGTGAGAAAACTGACTTAGGTTGCTTTAACTTTCCATTCCCCTCCACTATCAAATGCAATGCAGGACGTCTACATATTTTTTCTAAGTCCAACCTGACCTTCGGATTATCTTTCATCTTCCTCTTTACCTCCATTACAGTATTAATTATGTTATCAAACACATTCTTCTCGATATGCATGACATCAAGGTTATGTCTGATCAGATTGGTGCTCCAATATGGCAGATCCCAGAATATACTCCTCTTCTTCCAGTTATGGGTGTGACCAAATCTTTTTCTAGAAACATCGTACGTGTTGGCACCTACTTTCCACAGTTGATTCAACTCATCTATCAAAGGCTGTAAATACACATCGATGTTCCTCTTCGGATTGTTCGGACCCGGGATAATAACGGTTAGGAACATATACGGAGTCTTCATGCACATCCAAGGCGGTAGATTGTACGGAGTGACGATCATAGGCCAACACGAATACTGGGAGCCCGAAAGTCCGAATGGGGTAAAACCGTCAGAGGAGAGCCCCAATCTGACATTACGCGCTTCCTTGGCAAAATGTGGATACTCTCGATCAAAGTGCTTCCATGCTTCTCCATTGGATGGATGATCCAATACTCCTTCGATCTGTTTTCGCCTGTGCCAACTCATGTTTTTTGAAGTCTCCTTAACCAAAAACAACCGCTGCAACCACGACATCAAAGGCAAGTAGTGCATCGAATCGGTAAGCTTTCTTGCACCGACATACTTTCCTCTAACAGTGGCCTTGTAGCAATCAGCACCACATAATCTTCACACATCTTCATCCTTGTCGTCTTTGTAGTACAACATGCACCCGTTGTGACATGCATCGATTTTCTCGTATCCCATCCAAAGCGATCTCACCATCCTCTTAAATCGATAGAAGTCTTTAGGCAACTTTGCACCCTCGGACAAGATCTTTGTAATCAAATCGATCAGTCGATTATAACATTCTTGCGACATGTTAAAATTGGACTTGATGCTCAATAATTTTCTAACCACCTCCAACGGTGAATGATCCTCACAACCAGGATATAGTGGAGTCCTTTCATTCTCTAGCAACTCCATAAACTTTGTAGCATCGGCATTCGGTGCCTCCTCAGCTGCATCATAATTGTCCGAATTGAAACTAGGTCCCGCCGCATCATAATTGTCCGGATTGAAACTAGGCCCCGCCGCATCATAAACCATGTTCACCAACCCGACGTCGTAAGTATCGTGGTCGTGGACATCTATATACGGCTCCATATAGGGCTCCGACCCCGATGCTAGAGATACAAGTTCT